>CM043005.1:27581706-28159989 GCA_023678885.1 Pogostemon cablin | reverse complement strand
CATCATGATCATCATGATCATAATCATCTTATTGATCATGATCATCATCTTCATCATGACCATCATGATCATGATCATGATCATGATGATCACGATCATCATCATTGTCTTCTTCATGATCATCATGATCATCATCATCATCATCATGATCATCTTCATGATCATCATCATTATCGTGATCATGATTATCGTCATCATTATCATTATCATGATCATGATCATTTTCATCATCATCAACATCATGGTCATCATCATCACTATCATGAACATCATCATCATCATGATCGTCGTCATCATCATGATCATCATGATCATCATCACCATCATCACGATCATTACTATCATCATGATCATTCTGATCGTGATCATCATCATCATCATCGTGATCATCATGATCATGATGATCATCATGATCATCATGACCATCATGATCGTCATGATCATCATCATGATGATGATGACCACACTCATCATGATCATCATCATCATGATTATCATCATCATTTGATCATGATCATCATGAGAATCATGATCATCATCATGATCATGATCATCATTATCATCATAATGATCATCATCATCATGATCATCACCATCATCATCATGATCATGATCATGATCATGATCAGGATCATCATCATTATCATTATGATCATGATCATCATCATCATCATCATCGCATCATCTTCATCATCATCATGATTATCATCAAGATCATGATCATGATGATGACCATCATCATCATCATAATCACGGTCATCATCATGATCATGATCATTATCTTCATTATGATCATGATCATAATCATCATGATCAGGATCATGATCATCATCATCATGGTCATCGTCATCATGATCATCATCATGATCGTCATCATCATCATCGTCATGATAATTATGATCATGATCATCATCATCACGATCATGATCATCATCATGAACATAATCATCATCGTGATCATCATAATGATCAACATCATTATAATCATCATCATCCTCATCATCATTATCATCATCATGATCATCATCATCTTCTTCATCATGATAATCATCATCATCATGATCATGATGATCACGATCATCATCATTATCATTGATCATCATCATCATGGTCATCATCATGATCATCATCATATCATGACCATCATCATCATTATGATCATCATCATTATCATCATGATCATCATCACCATCATCATGACCATCATCATCATCATCATGAACATCATGATCATCATCATCAACATCGTGATCGTCATCATCATCATGATCGTGATCATAATAATGATCATCATCATCATCATTATCATCATCATCGTGATCATGATCATCATCATCATGGTCATCATCGTCATGGTCATCGTCATCATGATCATCATCATCGTGATCATCATCATCATGATCATCATCATCATCGTGATCAAAATCATCATCATCATCATCATCATCACGATCGTCATCATCATCATCTTCTTCATCATGATCATGTTGATGATGATGATGATCATCATCATCATCATCAACATCATGATTATCATCATGATCATCATCATCATCATCATAATCATGGTCATCATCATAATCGTCATGATAATCATCGTTATCATTATCATGGTCATCATCATTGATCATCATCATGATAATCTTCATGATCATCATCATTATTGTTGGCAATTGGATCGTGTGGATCAAACGTGATCCGTTAGGGATATAGGCAAACAATTACAGCGGAAGCAATAATAAATATTTACCGTACTTCTGGGTCGATGTAAAGGATGATCGTTGTAGAGAACCACCTCTCGATATTCTACTGTATGTCCCAAGTGTGATCCTGCTGTTGTGTGGGCAACAGTCTGCAGGATCTCTCAATCTGCTTCTTCCCTTATCTCACTAAAAGAGGCGCAGGAAAAACTTAGGGTACCAAGAAGCTGAGTTCACTTATATATACTGGGCTACAGCAGGGATCAGGAGGAGAATTGGAGTTGGGCCTCCATTGGATTAAATATCCAAGCTTAGCCCAAAGCTTATATTTAACCCAATAATAATAATAAAGTCCACTAAATTATTATTACTGCACTACCCACTCCAACCCAAAATTACGTTTTGGGCTCCTTCTTATTATGAGCCCGATAGTCTCCCCATGTTTAAGATATACAATGCCCATTAATTAATTAAGTTACTGACAACTCAAATTAATTAATATCTCATCCGAGAGTAGTACCACTCAACCTTTTATCATGCCGAAAATTAATCCACTTGCAAGATTTACATGATAAACCTTATGAGCTCCTCAAGGGGACATCATCAACCTATAACGGACATGAATTCCTTCTACAATCAACAGCACACCATAGATACAGCACTACTTCCCAACTCACCGAGTTTGTTGATTTAATACTTATAAATCTCACCCATTGATGAATCAAAGAAATACATACTGCCCTACGTGTCGAGATTATTGTATAGGGATTAAGAGCACGAACTTCCATAATAACAGAGATCAAGTTCTACTGTATAGTCAGTATAAGACGAACGATCTCAGGCGATCCTACTCAATATGCACAAAGCATACTAATGTGATTTTATAGTCAAGACAAACTAATACCAAATCACACTACAACCATACCGATAGAGAGTCCCCGTCTATCTCGGTTGTGAGCATCGGTTTATACTTTATAAGGAAACCGATAATATAATCTTCCGCGTGTTGTCGCATAATATATTATCTACAGTATAAAGTAAATGGACTATTGCATCATGCATATAAAATAAATTATAAGATGCAATCATTTGATCATATGATTCTCATTTCAAATATTGTTATAACATTGTTCATACTAAAGCTAGACTTTTAGTATACAATCCAACAATCTCCCACTTATACTAAAAGACTATGCTGTCATGTCTTCTGCCATATATCTGATTCCTACTCCCACTACACGACCATTAAAAGCTCTCGCCTTAAGGTCCTTGTAAATGGATTTACTAGGTCATCTTCCGATGCAATCTAGGCGACAACAACCTTCCCCTCATCATACGATTTCTCGTAATAGGTGGTACTCGCGCTCCATGTATTTAATTGCCTTATGGACTTGTGATTTCTTCAAGTTTGCAACTGCACCAATATCATCAATGTAAATTGTGATTACCTTGGGCAAACTTAGAAACAATTCAAAGTCCATCATGAAGTCTCTAGAGTCATATAGATACATTGGCTGCCTCATAGGCTCCAATTTATCATCATTCCATGATGGAGTCCGGAGTCTGAAATATATTTCTATATAACACTCCTCCACATTATGACTCTACTTCTTAAGATTAAACACATAACCTTTGAGGAGAATTTACTACCGTCCAATCTGACTAAAAAATCTGAATCTACGTAATCCACAAGAAGCAGTGAATCTGCTCAGTAAGTCTATATATGATTTCCAGTCCTTCTCAGGCACTTCATATATGTCTTACCACAGTTCATCATTCTTGATCCGGGTTACGTTGATACCCACTGTTCATGCATCCAGCAAAACAGATATCCAACTTCGTTCATAGCATTCCTTAGATTAAGCTTCCTTATTTGCCAAAGTATAAGGAACCGCTTTCATCTTCTTTATCTAGTTTTTGTGTCTTAAGACACAATCACTAAGATAAATCCACATGCTAAACGAGTATGGACTGTATCATTTTATGAAACTTGAGATAAGCATAACATCCTTTCTTGTGATCCGTATTGCCGTGATCAAAAGGATATATTTTGCCTTTCTTAAGTCCTTCATCTCTACCGCTTTATTAAACGTACCCATACGCTCGATAATACTCTTTCATTGTCTCCAATGAGCAAGATACTATCTACGTATAGTATAGGAAACACCACCACGTTTCCGTCACTCTTTACAACATACAAGACTCATCCGCTCATTGATTTAAATCCATGCTACTGGATTACCTAATCAAAACAGATGCTTCACGATCTCAAAGCTTGCTTTAGTCCATCGCTGGACACTTTTAAGCTTACTTTCAAAATGCTATTGGTACTTTGCAATGAATCACTCTGGTTGCTTCACATAGATGTTTTCCTCAAGACTTCCAATCAGGAAATCTGTCTTGACATCTATTTGATGTTCCTCATATTTCAATATGAGCAGCAATATATAAAAGAATCCAGATCAACATTAGCATAGCTACCAGCGAACATGTTTCCTCATAATCGAACCATTTCTTTCTGAGTACACCTTTTCGCAACAAGCTTTGCTTCCAAGGTTTTCACCTTTCCGTATGATCCTCTTTTATTTCCTATGACCACTGCAATGACTTTTACACCATTTTAGTGATCGTATAAGCTCCATACTTAATTTAGAATCCGTAGATTCTAATTTCAACATCCATTTCAACTTACTAAGATTCCGCATTTTAATCTTGTAGTGCTACATCATATCCGTGGGACAATACCATGTTTACTAGGGATCAAGTTTCACGACTCTCCCAAAATATATATTTTATGGGTTGTCATACAACCCTCCCACTATGACAAGGCACTACATGTAATTGTGTATCAGACGTGACACGCGTTACAGTTTACCTTGTGGCATATCCTCTTGTACACTTGGTACTTTAACTTTGTGTTTTCCTCTCACTTCCTATAGAAGAACTCATACATGGGTTTGTGTTTTATTACATAGTCCTTTTCCAAAAAATCTGGTGTTTGTGTTAACAATTACCCTTCGATCTTTTGGACTAAATAAATCACCCTCTATTTTTCTAGGATATCCCATATACAGACAAATGTTTCACGAATTACTGTATCTAGTGCATATCCATAAAATGAATTTAATTATTCCAAATAATTCATCATCTATCTAATCATAACCATAAGAGCCTTATACCTTCTACCCACCACACCATTCAGCTGGGGCATGCCCAGTGTAGTCAACTTGAGATTTAATCTCAACTTCTAATTATTAGTTCCTAACTATCCTAAGAAGTTTTCATCATCACAATTGAATCGTAATGATATGATATATTTTCCATGACGCTTCACTATACCAGCCTTACAATTCTTGAAATAATCCAAGAACCTAGACAAGCAGTGCATCAAATAAATATATCGGTTTCCAGAATAACCTTAGAATATTCATAACCACCTCTCGCCTGGATAATGTTAGGTTCGTTTGAATCAGAATGAACTAATTCCAACATATATGTCTTTGGCTCTACACCCCACAGCTTTGTTGGCAATTGGATCGTGTGGATCAAATGTGATCCCTTAGGGATATAGGCAAACAACTACAGTGGAAGCAATAATGAACATTTATAGTACTTCTGAGTCGATGTAGAGGTTGATCGTTGCAGAGAACCACCTCTCGATCTTCTACTGTATGTCACAAGTGTGATCCTGCTGTTGTGTGGGCAACAGTCTGCAGGATCTCTCAATCTGCTTCTTCCCTTCTCTTACCAAAAGAGGCGCAGGAAAAACTTAGGGTACCAAGAAGCTGAGTTCACTTATATATACTGGGCTACAGCAGGGATCAGGAGGAGAATTGGAGTTGGGCCTCCATTGGATTAAATATCCAAGCTTAGCCCAAAGCTTATATTTAACCCAATAATAATAATAAAGTCCACTAAATTATTATTACTGCACTACCCACTCCAACCCAAAATTACGTTTTGGGCTCCTTATTATGAGCCCGATAGTCTCCCCATGTTTAAGATATACAATGCCCATTAATTAATTAAGTTACTGACAACTCAAATTAATTAATATCTCATCCGAGAGTAGTACCATTCAACCTTTTATCATGCTGGAAATTAATCCACTTGCAAGATTTACATGATAAACCTTATGAGCTCCTCAAGGGGACATCATCAACCTTTGACGGACATGGATTCCTTCTACAATCAACAGCACACCATAGATACAGCACTACTTCCCAACTCACCGAGTTTGTTGATTTAATACTTATAAATCTCACCCATTGATGAATCAAAGAAATACGTACTGCCCTACGTGTCGAGGTTATTGTATAGGGATTAAGAGCACGAACTTCCATAATAACAGAGATCAAGTTCTACTGTATAGTCAGTATAAGACGAACGATCTCAGGCGATCCTACTCAATATGCACAAAGCATACTAATGTGATTTTATAGTCAAGACAAACTAATACCAAATCACACTACAACCATACCGATAGAGAGTCCCCGTCTATCTCGGTTGTGAGCATCTGCTTATACTTTATAAGAAAACCGATAATATGATCTTCCGCGTGTTGTCGCATAATATATTATCTATAGTATAAAGTAAATGGACTATTGCATCATGCATATAAAATAAATAATAAGATGCAATCATTTGATCATATGATTCTCATTTCAAATATTGTTATAACATTGTTCATACTAAAGCTAGACTTTTAGTATATAATCCAACAATTATCATCATCATCATGATCATCATGATCATAATCATGATCATGATCATCATCATCATCATGATCGTCATTATCATTATCATGATCATCATGATCATCATCTTGATCATCATCATGATAGTGATCATCATTATCATTGTCATCATCATGACCATCATCTTATTATCATGGTCATCATCATCATGATCATAACAATCATCACAATCATCATCATCATCATGATCATCATCATCACGATCATCATGATCATCATCGTGATCATCATGATCAACATCATGATCGTGATCATAATCACCATCATCATCATAATGATTATTACAATGATGATGATGATTATGATGATGATCATTATAATGATGATGATGATTATGATGATGATCATGATTATTATGATCATGATGATGATCATGATGATGACCATGTTGATGATTATCATGATCAAATGATGATTATAATCATGATGATGATGATCATGATTATTATGATCATCATGATGATGATCATGACGATCATGATGATGATGATGATCATGATGAAGATCATAACGATCATGATCATGATGATCACGATCATGATTATGATGATGATGATGATGATTATGATCATGATCATGATGATCACGATGATGATCATGATGATCGTGATGATGATGATCATGATGATCATGATAATGATAATGACGATCATGATGATGATGATCATGATGATGATCATGATCATGATGATCATGATGATGATGATAATGATGATGATCATGAAGATTATCATGATGATGATCAATGATGATGATCATGATAATGATAACGATGATTATCATGACGATGATGATGATGACCATGATGATGATGATGATGATGATGACCATGATGATCATGATGATAATCATGATGTTGATGATGATGATGATCATCATCATCATCATGATCATGATGAAGAAGAAGATGATGATGATGATGATGATCGTGATGATGATTATGATGATGATCAAGATGATGATGATTTTATGTCTTTCGTCAGAGATGACGAAGATGATAATCACGATGATGATGATCATGATGTTGCTAATGATGATGATGATCATGATGATGATGATGATGATCATGTTGATGATCATGATAATAATAATGATGATCATGATCATAATGATGACGATTATGATGATGATGATGATGTTGATGAAGATCATGATGATAATGATGATGATGATGGTGACTATGATGATGATGATGATGATGACATTAATGATGGTGATGATCATGATGATCATCATGATCATGATGATCATCATCATCAAGATCATTGTGATCATAATGATGATGACGATCATGATGATGATCATAAAGATGATGATGATGATGATGATGATGATGGTGATGATCATGTTGATGATCATGATCATGATGATCATGATGATGATCATTATGATGATGATGATGATGATGATGAAAACGATGATCATGATCATGATGATCACGATGATGATGATTATCATGACCATGACGATGATGATCTTGATGATGAAAATGATGATAATAATGATGATAATGATGATAATAATGATGATCATGATCATGATCACGATCATTATGATGATGATGATCATCATGATGATGATGATGACTATGACGATGATGGTCATGATCATATGATGATCTTGATGATCATGAAGATGATGATGACGATGATGATCATGATGTTAAGCATGATGATGATCACGATCATGATGATCATGATGATGATGATGATAATGATGATGATGATGATAATGATGATGATGATCATGATGATCATGATCATGATTATGACAATAATGATGATCTTGATCTTGATGATGATGATAAAGATCTTGATGATGATGATCATGATCTTGATGATGATGATGATCATGATCATATGATGATGATAATCATGATGATGATGATCATGATGATTATGATCATGATCATATGATGATGATAATCATGATGATTATGATGATGATGATCATCATGATGATGATGATGATGAAATGATGATGAAGATCATAATGATAATGATAATGATAATGATGATGATCATGACAATGATGATGACGATGATGATCATTATCATGATGATCACGATGATGATGATGATGATGATGATGAAGATGATCATGATCATGATCATGATGATCACGATGATTACGACGATGACAATTATGATGATGATGATCATGATTATGACGACCATGATGATGATGATGATGAAAATGATAATCACGATGATGATGCTAATGATGATGATTATCATGATGATGATGATGATCATGTTGATGATCATGACGATAATAATGATGATTATGATGATGATCATGTTCATAATGATGATGATTATGATGATAATCATGATCATGATCATGATGATGATGATGAAGATCATGATGATAATGATAATGATAATTGTTATGATAATGATGATGATGATGATATTGATGATGGTGATGATCATGATGATTATCATGATCATTATGATCATAATGATGATGATGATCATGATGATGATGATCATGATGATGATGACGATGATCATGTTGATAATCATGTTCATGATGATCGTTATGATGATGGTGATGATGATGATAATGATGAAAACGATGATCTCGATGATGACAATGATGATTATAATGATGATAATAATGATGACCATGATCATGATGACGATGATGATGATCATGATGATTATGATGATGATGATGACCATGACGATCATGATCATGATCATATGATGATGATAATCATGATGATGATGATCATGATCTTGATGATGATGATGAGATGATCATGATCGTGATGATGATGATGATGACGATGCTCATCATGATGACGATGGCCATGATGATGATCATGATGATGATGATGATCATGATCATCATCATCATGATCATGATCATGATCATGATGATGATCTTGATGATCATGAAGATGATGATGATGATGATGATCATGATGTTAATCATGATGATGACCACGATCATGATGATCATGATGATGATCATGATATTGATGATGACGATGATGATGATGATGATAATAATGATGACGATGATCATGATCATTATTATGATGATAATGATGATCTTGAACATGATCACGATAATGATGATGATCAAGATCTTGATGATGATAATGAACATGATGATGATGATCATGATTATATGATGATGGTAATCATGATGATGATGATCATGATCATGATGATTATGATGATGATGATGATCCTAATGATGATGATGATGATCATGATGATGATGACCATGATGATGATGATCATGGTCATGATGACGAAAATCATGATGATGATGGTATGATGATGATCATGATGATGATAATGATGATGCTTATGATGATCGTGATGATGATCATGACGATGATGATGATGATGTGACGATGATGATGATGATCATGATCATAATGATTATGATGATGATCATGATCATGATGATGATCATGATGATGATATCATGATGATCACGATGATGATCATGATGATGATGATCATCATCATTATCATGATCATGATCATGATTATGATGATCATGATGATCATGATGATAATGATGATGACCATGATGAGGATGATCTTGATCATATGATGATGATAATCATGATGATGATGATCATGATGATTATGATCATCATGATGATGATGATGATCATGACGATCATGATGATGATGAAGATCATGACGATCATGATTAAGATGATGATGATCATGATGATGATGATGATCATGATCATGATCATGATGATCACGATCATGATGATCACGATGATGATGATGATCACTATCACGATGATCATGATGATCATGATTTGATGATTATGTCCATTATGATGATCATGATCGTGATGGTGATGATCATGATGATGATGACGATGATGATCATGATGATCATGTTCATAATGATCATGATGATGATAATGACAATCATGATGATGATGACCGTGATAATGATGATCATTATCATGATGATGATAATCATGACGATGACGATAACGATTATGCTGATGATGATCATGACGATGATGATGATGATGTGATGATGATGATCATCATCATCATCATCATGTTGATGATGATGATCATGATCATAATGATAATGATGATGATCATGATCATAATGATGATGATCATGATGATAATGGTGATGATCATGATGATGATGATCACAATGATGATCATTATGATGATGATGATAATCATGATCATGATCATTATTATGATGTGATCACGATGATGATCATTATGATGATGATGATCATGATCATGATCTTGATGATGATGATTACCATGATGATGATGATCATGATCATGATCATATGATGATGGTAATCATGATGATGATGATGATCATGATGATGATGACGATCATGATCATGATGATAATGATCATGATAGTGATGATGATGATCATCATGATCATGACTATCACGATCATGATGATCACGATGTTGATGAACACGATCACAATGAACATGATCGTGATGATGGTGATGAGGATCATGATGAAGATGATGATGATGACCATGATGATGATGATGATCATGATGATGATGATTTGGATCACGATAATGATGATGATGATCATGATCACGATGATAATGATCATGATCGTGATAATGATGATCATGATCCTGATCATGTTGAAGATAATAATTCTGATCATGATGATGATCGTGATTATGATGATCATGATGATGATGATGATCATCATCATGATGGTCATGATGAAGATGATGATCATGATCATGATGGTCATGATGAAGATGCTGATAATGATCATGATGACAATGATCATGATGATGATCATGACGATGATCATGATCATGATGGTTATGATGTAGATGATGATCATGATCATGATGATGATCATGATGATGATGATGATGATGATCATGATAATGATCATGATCATGATCATGATAATGATCACGATGATGATGACGATGATGATCACGATCACAATGATAATGATGATCATGATGAAGATGATTATGTCCATTAAGATGATCATGATAGTGATGGTGACGATCATGATGATGATGACGATGATGATCATGATCATAATGATCATGTAGATGATGATGACGATCATGATGATGATCATTATCATGATGATGATAATCATGACGATGATGATAATGATGTTGCTGATGATGATCATGTTGACGATCATGACGATGATGATGTGATGATGATGATGATCATGTTGTTAATGATGATCATGATCATAATGATAATGATGATAATCATGATCATGATGATGATGGTGATGATGTTGATGATGATGATCACAATGATGATCATTATGATGATGATGATCATCATGATCATGATCATGATTATGATGTGATCACGATGATGATCATCATGATCATGATCATGATTATGATGATAATGTTGATCTTGATCATGATCATATGATGATGATCATCATGATTATATGATGATGATAATCATGATCATGGTGATCATGATGATAATGATCATCATCACGATGATGATCATGATGATCGTGATGAAGATCATAACGATAATGATCATGATAATAATGATCATGATAATGATGATGATGATGATCATGATGATCATGATGATGATGATGATCATGATGAAGATCATAATGATCATGATCATGATGATAATGATCATGATAATGATGATGATCATGATCATGATCATGATGATCACGATGATGATGATCACGATCACAATGAACATGATCGTGATGATGGTGATGAGGATCATGATGAAGATGATGATGATGACCATGATGATGATGACGATCATGATGATGATGATCTGGATCACGATGATGATGATGATGATGATCATGAAGATGATTATGAAGATGATGATCATGATCACGATGATGATGATCATGATCCTGATCATGATGATCATGACCATGATCATGATGAAGATAATGATCAAGATCATGTTGATGATCGTGATTATGATGATCATGATGATGATGATGATCATGATGGTCATGATGAAGATGATGATCATGATCATGATGGTCATGATGAAGATGCTGATCATGACCAAGATCATGAAGATTATGATGACAATGATCATGATGATGATCATGATGATGATCACGATCATGATGGTTATGATGTAGATGATGATCATGATAATGATCACGATCATGATTATGTTGATTATTATGATGATCATGATGATGACCATGATGATGATCACGCTCATGATGGTGATAAACATGATGATGATGATGATGATCATGATCATGATGATGATGAGCATGATCATGATCATAATGATCATGATGATGATCATGATCATGATCATGATGTTGATGATCACGATGATGATCATTATGATGATGATGATGATGATCATGATAATATGATGATGACAATCTAGGTGATGATGATCATGATTATCATGATCATCATCATCATGATGATGATCATGACGATCATGTTGATCATGATCATGATTATGAGCATGATGAAGATCATGAAAAATCGTGATCATGATGATGATGATCATCATGATGATCACGATCATGATGATCACGATAATGATGATAATGATGATGATGACGATCACAATGATCAGATGATGGTCATGATCGTGATGATGGTGATGAGGATCATGATAATGATGACCATGACCATGATGACCATGATCATGATGATGATGATGATCATGATGATATTGCTCATGATGATCATGATGATGATGATCAATATGATGATAATGATCATCATGATCATGATGAAGATTATGACGATGATCATCATGATCATCATGATCGTCATGATCATCATCATCATCATTATCATGATCATTATTATCATGATCATGATCGTTATGATCTTCTTCATGATCATCAAGATTATCATGATGATCATGATCATCATGATGATGATCATTATCATCATGATCACCATGATCATGATTATCATCATCATATGATCATGATCATCATGATCATGATCAAGATCAACATTATCATCATAATCATGATCATGATCATGGTCATCATCATGATCATAATGATCATCATCGTGATCACATCATAATCATGATCATGATCATCATCATCATCATAATGACCATCATTGTGATCATCATCATCAACATCATCACCATCATCGTCATGATTATCATCATCATCACGGTCATCATCATCATAATCGTCATCATCATCATTATGATCATTATGATCATGATCATCATGATCATCATCGTCATCATCATCATGATCATCACCATCACGATCATGATCGTCTTAATGGACATAATCATCATCATCATGATCATCATTATCATTGTGATCGTGATCATCATCATCATCATCATCGTGATCATTATCATGATCATTATCATGATCATCATCATCATGATCATGATCATCATCATGATCATGATCATCATCTACATCATAACAATCATGATCATGATCATCGTCATGATCATCATCATGATCATCGTCATCATGATCTTTATGATCATGATCATGATCAGCATCTTCATCATGACCATCATGATCATTATCATCATCTTCATCATGACCATCATCACGATCATGTTTATTGTGATCGTGATCATCATCATCGTGATCATCATGATCGTGATCATCATGATCATGATCATCATCATCATTATCATGATCATTATCATCATGATCATGATCGTCGTCATCACGATCATCATCATGATCATCATCATGATGATGATCATAATCATCATCATCATGATTACCATCATCATATGATCATGATCATCATCATCATGGTAATCATCATCATCATGTTCATGATCATGATCAAGATCAATATAATCATCATAATCATGATCATGATCATGATCATTATCATCATCATAATGATCATCATCGTGATCACATCATAATAATTATCATGATCATGATTATCATCATCATCATAATGATCATCATTGTGATCATCATCATCATGATCATCACTATCATCATCATGATCATCATCATTATCATTATAATTATGATCATGATCATCATCATCAACATGATCATCATCACCATCATCATCTTCATCATCACATCATCATCATCGTCATGATCATCATCAGCATAATCATTATCATCATCATCGTGATCATGATCATCATCTTCATGATCATCATCATCATCATCGTGATCCAGATCATCATCATCATGATCGTCATCATCATCATGATCATCATCATCATTGTGATCGTGATCATCATCGTGATCATCATGATCATGATCATGATCATCATCATTATCATGATCATGATCGTTATGAGCTTCATCAGGATCATAATCATGATCATGATCATCATCATCATGGTAATCATCATCATCATGATCATGATCATGATCAAGATCAACTTTATCATCATAATGATGATGATGATCATGATCATCATCATCATCATCATCATAATGATCATCATCGTGATCACATCATAATCATGATTATGATGATCATCATCATCATAATGATCATCATCGTGATCATCATCATTATGATCATCACCATCATCATCATGGTCATCATCATGATCATGATCATCATCATCAACATGATCATCATCGTCATCATCATCACATCATCATCATCATGATCATCATCAGCATCATCATTATCATCATCGTCATGATTATCATCATCATGATAATGATCATCATCATCACGGTCATCATCATGATCGTCATCATCATCATCATGATCATTATGATCATGATCATCATGATCATCATCATCATCATCATGATCATCACCATCACGATCATGATCATCATAATGGACATAATCATCATCATCATCATCATGATCATCATGATCGTGATTATCATCATGATCAACATCATTATCATCATCATCATCATCATCTTCTTCAACATGATGATCATCATCATCATCATGATCATCATCATGATCATCGTGATGAGAGTGATTTTTTTAGATTAGTGATGAGAGTGAAAATTAGCATGTTTGAGTGTCCAATTTAACACCTTTTTGATGAAAATTGTTGATATATATTAGCACAAATGTCTTATATTTCATATGTGTGAGATAAAGGTGCACTTGAGGTGTTTTATTGTGTTTTAGGTGAAAAAAGGATAAAAAATGCTAGGTTGGAGAAAAGGTGCAACTTATGGCAAGGATGAAGAAAAACGAACGTCCAACTTCATAATTTTTCTGTGTTAAATGTGGAGATCAAAACTGATGGTGTGATATATGGCTGGAAAGCCACTGAAAATGGGATCGTTTTGGCACAAAGAACACCCCAATCGAGTTCCAAACGAAGAAGTTATGAGCAAAATGGTGACGACGCGCGATTAAAACCGAACAGAACTGATGGCTACCTTCCGTAGCTTATTTCACATTCAACTCTTGGTTTCCATGAAAGATCTTTATATGGATTTAAAGAAAAGGAAGAGAGGATCGCGTGAGCGCAAGAATTATTGAATTTGGAACTCGGATGTGGAAGTTATACATGAAACAAAGAGGAGGTGCAAGTCCATTCGAGCTGGAGGAACACATTCGACCACACATGCACATTCCAGTAGGGTCATTCGACTTGAGCTTCAATCATTCGACCATGAGCTCAAGTCGAATGATGGTCGAATAAAGATGAGAAGAAGGTCAGTAGCCTCATTCGACTTGGACAGACTCCATTCGACTTAGAGCTCAAGTCAAATGGAGGTCGAATGAGCAGCAGATAACTTACAGTGCCTTCATTCGACAACGATTGCTGTCATTCGACCAGAGAGGCTGGTCGAATGATGGTCGAATGACCTCTGTTTGGCGAAAATAACATGCTGTTCGACTTGCATTCGATTTGGGAGCCTTCATTCGACCTCTTCACATTGCATATCTACCTGGAACACACCATACAAGTTGTAAAGTAAGGGCACACATGGGGTAAAGTGATAATAATACACCATTCACATGATCACATGAAGCAACCAACACACAAATGAATAAAAGACAAGAAAAAGAGTTGTTAATGAGCTGCAAATACAAAGAACCGCAATAATGAAAGAACTTGATGCATGTGGAGATGAAAGAGCAGCCAACAAAGAGAAGTGGGATGATGTGGAGCAACATGGGCAGCAAACAAGAGGAATAACTACATGTGAAGAGGCACTTTGCTGCAAGTATAAAAGGAAGACCTTGGCAGCTGCAAGGGAGAAAAATCAAGCTGAAATCAGGTGAATCAGGAACACATCATCACATTCCACACATCAACACATTCAATCCATCAACACATTCCACACACAACACCACCAACACCACCACAAAAGGGCTGATCTTGCAGCAAGCTTGCTGCCCTTTTCAAGGGTAACAAGCTTGCAACAATGGAGCTAATGTGAGTGCAGCGAACAGCTGCACAACGCCAAGGAGAGGAGGAGAATCCAAGTGCGATCAAGAGAGCAATCCAACGGGAGAGAAGGAGAAGAACGCAAGCCACGTGACACTAGGGTTTCGTATTCTTTTCTTTCATCTTTTCTTGTTGATTTTTGTTTTGATTTGCTTAGCCATGAGTGTTATGTTCATGAGCTAAATCTTTTACAAGTTTTAAGGTGTGAAGAATAATGTAGTTGATTTGAAAACCTAGATTAATATTGTGAATTCATGCTATTGATATTCTTGTTTATGTGATTCTATAAGACCTTGTTAATACGTGTGTAACGTCTTCATAATACGCCATTGACATTGCCCGTGATGCGTGGTATATTGTGTGAGCAAGTGTGCACACGTTATTAATATTGTCTACTCACTGGGGATTATGGTAGTTTGCCCGTGAACACGATAATCCTAAGGGCCGGTAAACAAGATATTTGATTATCTTAGTGGAACAATGCAATTAGGAAAATCAAGTAGGAAGTGAAATAGGTTTGAATATGAATTTCAGAGAATATATGTTAGTCGGGTTGGCCTTCCGGTGGGTTTATGAAATTTGCCTTATTAGTATCTAGAAAGGAGGTTCAAAACTATTCACGCATCATTTTGTGATGTATTTCCATATAATAGCATGAATGAATAATAAGACGTCTAGGGAAACAAATCAATTGCACAACACTTGATGCCTTAAAACTATTATTTCTCTCTTGATTCAATCTTGAATACTTCTTCCCTTCCTTCTTTTATTCATTTCATTATTTTTGTAATTTCAATTCTTTAGTTTATAATAAATCAATCTTGAGAATTGGCTAAATTCATTCTAGTTAAATAGTGATTTAAAGTAAAATAGATAATTGACCGTCCCGTGGGTTCGATAATTTAACTTGGGTACTTGCCCCTACAATTGACATTCCTACACTTGGGAATTAAATTGGGGTGCGCGAAAAACGACCAACAAGTTTATAGCGCTGTTGCCGGGGACGGCTTAATTATTTATTGTTCTTTTATTGCTAATTTAATCAGAATATCCGTCGTGACTCTCCGATGTTAAACATGAGCGCCTGTTGGGGGCTAACCCTCCCGTTTATTTGCTTTATTGAGTTTATGTAGTAATTTTATTAGGTGTTGCTCGACTAGGGTATACACTCCTTTACAAACTTATGCTCTAACTTCGTTTGAGCTAAGTTTGGGGGGGGATACGTGTATACCTGCGTCTTGCTACACCAAAGTAAAGTTGCTCCATTGTGTTGTGTGCTTGGATGATTAATTTTTTGCGATTTTTTAGTATTTTTGATTAATTTGATTATATTGAAAGATCGATTTTTTGTGATTGTCCAGGTGCATGTCGTTTATTTATTTTTGTTGTGTGTTTTTCCTAGTTTAGTGTGGTTATTTGTGGGTTCTTGAGTATGATTGTTGGATCTTTCTAAAGCACTTGATTGAATTTAATTGATAAAGTGATGGATTGTGTCTATGGTGGTGATCAATGGAGCTTATATTGTTTAAATTGTCTTTGAAATTCATATACTCTTGAAATTAATGAAGGAAATGTACTTAAGTTATATTGTGATATGAAGTTCTATGTACTTGTGGGATATTACTTACCATGGAAAGTGCTATGTTACGTGTTGAAAACGCATGTGAGATTTTGAGCCTTATTCATGTTATATAAACACATGATATTTCTTTCTGGAGAGTATTGTTCTTGTGTGTGTATTCTAGAACTTGCCTCTTGTCTTACTTAAACTACATGTTGTGATAGATAATGGGAGATGATTTTAGGCCATTCTTGAATTATAAGTCACTTAGCCAAATAATTCTCTACCATATGATTGTCCATCCGTAGTTAGCCCTATTGAGCTTAAAAACCTCATTCTTTGGCAGCCTACGAGAAATAAACACTTTGAGCTTCTGAATTTTTTGAGCCTTGATTGTACTTCTAGAAGAGAATTAATGGCTTTTCAAAGTCTGCAAATGGAGTTTGATAACAGATTTGGAAGGAATGAATTTGTGTTTTCCTAGTGATTCAGTTTGAAAATGCATATAAGGAAAATCATGGAGTAGTGCTTAAATCTAGTACTTCATGGAATCAAACACCCTAGGGTAGTGCTTAAATCTAGTACCCTATGGAGGATGCACGAGGTAGTGCCCGAAACTGGTACCTCGAAAGAAGAAATAAAAATAGTTGTGCTTGAAGGTGGAGAAGGAATGAAAATCGTCTGCAATAAAAAGAAAAAGAGGATGAAAGTTGAAGTGATCAATCAGCCTTAATTCTCATCTATTTGAGTCACATTGTCCATATATTTCCTTCCTTAACCAAAGAGCCAACATTACATCCAAAAGAAAAGTCCTTTTTGATCTCATTATCGAATCATACTGTTAGTGGTAAAAAGTTTGAGACTTTTGGCAAGCATATGGTTACGCATGCACTCGAATTGAATTTGAGCATAAAACCCATAAGTGTACATCTTCTACACTTGAGTGCGAGTGATATATACTTCCAGTGAGAATATGTTAATAGAGCATTTGAATTGGTGGTGATTTTCTTAACTTGTATGCTATGAATTGATTATCACATGTAATGAGAGTTGCATGTCCTAATTTGAGGACAATTGTATTTTGAATGAATATTGGTCATAATCCTTGTTTCCCAGCTAATTTTCTTACTCTCTCACTCTTTTTATTTTGTTGGCTCGGGACGAGCAACAGGTAAGTTTGGGGGTTTGATGAGAGTGAAAATTAGCATGTTTGAGTGTCCAATTTAACACCTTTTTGATGAAAATTGTTGATATATATTAGCACAAATGTCTTATATTTCATATATGTGAGATAAAGGTGCACTTGAGGTGTTTTATTGTGTTTTAGGTGAAAAAAGGATCAAAAATGCTAGGTTGGAGAAAAGGTGCAACTTATGGCAAGGATGAAGAAAAACGCACGTCCAATTTCATAATTTTTCTGTGTTAAATTTGGAGATTAAAACTGATGGTGTGATATATGGTTGGAAAGCCACTGAAAAGAGGATCGTTTTGGCACAAAGAACACCCCAATCGAGTTCCAAACGAAGAAGTTATGAGCAAAATGGTGACGACGCGCGATTAAAACCGAACAGAACTGATGGCTACATTCCGTAGCTTATTGCACATTCAAATCTTGGTGTCCATGAAAGATCTTTATATGGATTGAAAGCCAAGGAAGAGAGGATCGCGTGAGCGCAAGAATTATTGAATTTGGAACTCGGATGTGGAAGTTATACATGAAACAAAGAGGAGGTGCAAGTCCATTCGAGCTGGAGGAACACATTCGACCACACATGCACATTCCAGTAGGGTCATTCGACTTGAGCTTCAATCATTCGACCATGAGCTCAAGTCGAATGATGGTCGAATAAAGATGAGAAGAAGGTCAGTAGCCTCATTCGACTTGGACAGACTCCATTCGACTTAGAGCTCAAGTCAAATGGAGGTCGAATGAGCAGCAGATAACTTACAGTGCCTTCATTCGACCACGATTGCTGTCATTCGACCAGAGAGGCTGGTCGAATGATGGTCGAATGACCTCTGTTTGGCGAAAATAACATGTTGTTCGACTTGCATTCGATTTGGGAGCCTTCATTCGATTTCTTCACATTGCATATCTACCTGGAACACACCATACAAGTTGTAAAGTAAGGGCACACATGGGGTAAAGTGATAATAATACACCATTCACATTATCACATGAAGCAACCAACAAACAAATGAATAAAAGACAAGAAAAAGAGTTGTTAATGAGCTGCAAATACAAAGAACAGCAATAATGAAAGAACTTGATGCATGTGGAGATGAAAGAGCAGCCAACAAGAGAAGTGGGATGATGTGGAGCAACATGGGCAGCAAACAAGAGGAATAACTACATGTGAAGAGGCACTTTGCTGCAAGTATAAAAGGAAGACCTTGGCAGCTGCAAGGGAGAAAAATCAAGCTGAAATCAGGTGAATCAGGAACACATCAACACATTCCACACATCAACACATTCAATCCATCAACACATTCCACACACAACACCACCAACACCACCACAAAAGGGCTGATCTTGCAGCAAGCTTGCTGCCCTTTTCAAGGGTAGCAAGCTTGCAACAATGGAGCTAATGTGAGTGCAGCGAACAGCTGCACAACGCCAAGGAGAGGAGGAGAATCCAAGTGCGATCAAGAGAGCAATCCAACGGGAGAGAAGAAGAAGAACGCAAGCCACGTGACACTAGGGTTTCGTATTCTTTTCTTTCATCTTTTCTTGTTGATTTTTGTTTTGATTTACTTAGCCATGAGTGTTATGTTCATGAGCTAAATCTTTTACAGGTTTTAAAGTGTGAAGAATAATGTAGTTGATTTGAAATCCTAGATTAATATTGTGAATTCATGCTATTGATATTCTTGTTTATGTGATTCTATAAGACCTTGTTAATACGTGTGTAACGTCTTCATAATACGCCATTGACATTGCCCGTGATGCGTGGTATATTGTGTGAGCAAGTGTGCACACGTTATTAATATTGTCTACTCACTGGGGATTATGGTAGTTTGCCCGTGAACACGATAATCCTAAGGGCCGGTAAACAAGATATTTGATTATCCTAGTGGAACAATGCAATTAGGAAAATCAAGTAGGAAGTGAAATAGGTTTGAATATGAATTTCAGAGAATATATGTTAGTCGGGTTGGCCTCCAGAAGGTTTTATGAAATTCGCCTTATTAGTATCTAGAAAGGAGGTTCAAAACTATTCACGCGTCATTTTGTGATGTATTTCCATATAATAGCATGAATGAACAATAAGACGTCTAGGGAAACAAATCAATTCCACAACACTTGATGCCTTAAAACTATTATTTCTCTCTTGATTCAATCTTGAATACTTCTTCCCTTCCTTCTTTTATTTATTTCATTATTTTTGTAATTTCAATTCTTTAGTTTATAATAAATCAATATTGAGAATTGGCTAAATTCATTCTAGTTAAATAGTGATTTAAAGTAAAATAGATAATTGACCGTCCCGTGGGTTCGATAATTTAACTTGGGTACTTGCCCCTACAATTGACATTCCTACACTTGGGAATTAAATTGGGGTGCGCGAAAACCGACCAACAATTAGCTCTATTTCTTTAATGCTTTTTGCAAGAGCTTTTTTGGGCCGACTTGTGGCTCTTTTTCTCTTTGCCATTCCCACAACATCTTTATCTTCTGTCCCCTTTTCTTCATTTTCATTTACCTTTTATAATATTACATAGTTCGATCATCATCATCATGATCATCATCATCATCATGATCATCATCGTGATCGTGATCATAATCATCATCATCATCATCATAATAATCATGATCGTGATCATCGTGAACATGATCATCATCATCATCACCATGATCATCATCATGATGATCATCATGATCATCATCATCATGATCGTCATGATCATCATCATGATAATCATCATCATGATCACCATCATCATGATTATCATTATCATATGATCACGATCATCATCGTCATTGTCATCATCATCATCATGATCATCATCATGATCAACATCATAATCTTCATCAAGATCATGATCATCATCACGATCAACATCATCATCGTCATGATCATCATCATCATCATAATCATCATCACGGTCATCATCACCATCTTCATCATGATTATCGTCATCATCATCATCATCATCATCTTCATGATCATAATCATGATTATCATTATCATCATCGTCATGATCATCATCATCATCATCATCATGACCATCACGATCATGATCAGCATCATGATCATCATGATCATAATCATCATCATAACCATGATCATCATCATCATCATCATGATCATCTTCATGATCATCATCATTATCGTGATCATGATCATCGTTGTCATTATCATTATCATGATCATGATCATGTTCGTCATCATCATCATTATGGTCATCATCATCACTATCATGATCATCATCATCATGATCGTCATCATCATCATGGTCATCATCATCATCATTACCATCATCACGATCATGACTATCATCGTGATCATCGTGATCATCATCATAATCATCATCATCGTGATCATCATGATCATGATGATCATCATCATCATGATCATCATGATCGTCATGATCATTATCATGATCATCATGATGATGATGATGATCACAATCATCATGATCATCATCATCATGATTATCATCATCATATGATCATGATCAGGATCATCATCAGAATCATGATCATCATCATGATCATGATCATCATTATCATCATAATGATCATCATCATCATGATCATCACCATCATTATCATTATGATCATGATCATGATCATCATCATCATTGCATCATCTTAATCATCATCATGATTATCATCATGATCATGATCATTATCTTCATCATGATGATGATCATGATCATCAAGATCAGGATCATGATCATCATCATGGTCATCATCATCATGATCATCATCATCACGATCGTCATCATCATCATCGTCATGATCATTATGATCATGATCATCATCATCACGATCATGATCATCATCATGAACATAATCATCATCGTGATCATCTTAATGATCAACATCATTATAATCATCATCATCCTCATCATGATCATCATCATGATCATTATAATCATCATCATGATCATCATGATCGTGAACATGATCATCATCATCGTGGTCATCATCATCATGATCATCATCATATCATGACCATGATCATCATCAACATCATCATCATGGTCATCATCATCATCGTCATGATCATCATCATCACGATCATCATCATCATCATCATCATGATCATTTTCATGATCATCATCATGATCATGATCATGATCATCATCATCATCATCATCATCATGACCATCATGATAATGATCAGCATCATGATCATCATCATGATCATCATGATCATAATCATCATCATGATCATGATCATCATCTCCATCATGACCATCATGATCATGATCATGATCATCATGATCACAATCATCATCATTGTCTTCATCATCATCATCATGATCACAATCATCATCATTGTCTTCATCATCATCTTCATGATCATCATCATTATCGTGATCATGATTATCGTCGTCATTATCATTATCATGATCATGTTCATCATAATCATCATCATGGTCATCATCATCACTATCATCATCATCATCATCATGATCGTCGTCATCATCATGATCATTATCATCATCATCATCATCATGATCATCATGATCGTCATGATCATTATCATGATCATCATCATGATGATGATGACCACAATCATCATGATCATCATCATCAAGATTATCATAATCATATGATCATGATGATCATCATCATCAGAATCATGATCATCATCATGATCATGATCATCATTATCGTTATGATCATTATGATCATGATTATCATTCTGATCATGATCATGATCATGACCATCATCGCATCATCTTCATCATCATCATGATTATCACCAAAATCATGATCATTATGATGACCATCATCATCATCATAATCACGATCGACACCATGATCATGATCATTATCTTCATTATGATCATGATCATGATCATCATGATCCGGATCATAATCATGATCATGATCATTATGATCAGGATCATGATCATCATCATCATGGTCATCGTCATCATGATCATCATCATCATGATCGTCATCATCATCATCGTCATGATCATTATGATCATGATCATCATCATCACGATCATGATCATCTTCATGAACATAATCATCATCGTGATCATCATAATGACCAACATCATTATAATCATCATCATCCTCATCATCATTATCATCATCATGATCATCATCTTCTTCTTCATCATATCATGACCATCATCATCATCATGATCATCATGATCATCATCATTATCATCATGATCATCATTACCATCATCATGACCATCATCGTCATCATCATGAACATCATGATCATCATCATCAACATCGTGATCGTGATTATAATAATGATCGTCATCATCATTATCATCATCATCGTGATCGTGGTCATCATCATCATGGTCATCATCGTCATGGTCATCGTAATCATGATCATCATCATCGTGATCATCATCATCATGATCATCATCATAATCATCATGATCAAAATCATCATCATCATGATCATCATCATAATCATTATCATCAACATCATCATGATCAAAATCATCATCGTGATCATCATCATCATCATCATCATCATCATCATCATCATCATGATCGAAATCATCATCACCATAATCATCATCATCAACATCATGATTATCATCATGATCATCATGGTCATCATCATCATCATGGTCATCTTCATCATCGTCATGATAATCATCATTATCATTATCATGATCATCATCATCGATCATCATCATGATCATCTTCATGATCATCATCATTATCATCATCATCATCATGATCATCATGATCGTCATTATCATTATCATGATCATCATGATCATCATCTTGATCATCATCATGATAGTGATCATCATTATCATTGTCATCATCATGATCATCATCATTATTATCATGGTCATCATCATCATGATCATAACAATCATCACAATCATCATCATCATCATCATCATCATCACGATCATCATGATCAGCATCGTCATGATCATCACCATCATCATCATCACGATCATCATGATCATCATCGTGATCATCATGATCAACATCATGATCGTGATCATAATCATCATCATCATAATCATGATCGTGATCATCATGATCATGATCGTTATGATCTTCATCAGGATCATCAGGATCATCATGATCATCATCATCATCATGATCGTCATGATCATCATCATGATGATCATAATAATCATGATCATCATCATCATGATTATAATCATCATATGATCATGATAATCATCATCATGGTCATCATCATGATCATCATCATGATCATAATAATCATAATCATCATCATAATCATCATCATCATTATAATGATCATCATCATAATCATCATCATCATTATAATGATCATCATCGTGATCATCATCATCACCATCATCAACATCATCATCATGATCATCCTCATTGTCAATATGATTATCGTCATCCTCATCATCACATCATCATCATCATCATCATGATCATCATCAGCATCATCATTATCATCATCAGCATCATCATTAT
Source organism: Pogostemon cablin (assembly GCA_023678885.1). NCBI lineage: Eukaryota > Viridiplantae > Streptophyta > Magnoliopsida > Lamiales > Lamiaceae > Pogostemon > Pogostemon cablin. Next base: position 28,133,986 of record CM043005.1, on the reverse strand, counting down.
CATCATTATCATGATTATCATTATCATGATAATGATTATCATCATCATGGTCATCATCATCGTGATCGTCATCATCATCATCATGATCATTATTAGCGTAATCATCATCATCATCATCACGATCATGATCATCACGATCATGATCACCATCATGATCATCATGATCGTGATCATCATCATCATCACCATCATCATCATCATCATCATCATCATCATCATCTTTTTCTTCTTCATCATGATGATCAACAACATCATGATCATGACAACGATCATCATCATGATCATTATCATGATCATCATGATCATGATCATGATCATCATATCATGGTCATCGTCATCATGATCATCATCATATCATGACCATCATCATTATCATGGTCATCATAATTATCATCAAGATCATCATCACCATCATCATGACCATCATCATCATGAACATCATGAACATGATGATCATCATCATCATGATCATCATCATCAATATCATGATCGTCATCATCATTATAATCATGATCATAATCATTATGATGATGATGATCATCATAATCATCACGATCACGATCATCATCGTGATCATCACGATTATGATCATCATTACAATCATGATCATCATCACGATGATCATCATCATCATCATTGTCATGATCATTATGATCATGATCAACATCATCACGATCATGATCATCATCATGAACATAATCATCATCGTGATCATCATAATGATCAACATCATTATAATCATCATCATCCTCATCATCATTATCATCATCATGATCATCATCATCTTCTTCATCATAATGATCATCATCATCATGATCATTATATTCATCATCATGATCATCATGATCATGATCATGATCATCATCATGGTCATCATCATCATGATCATCATCATATCATGACCATGATCATCATCAACATCATCATCATGGTCATCATCATCATCGTCATGATCATCATCATCATCACGATCATCATCATCATGATCATGATCATTTTCATGATCATCATCATGATCATGATCATCATCATCGTCGTCATCATCATCATCATCATCATCATCATTATGACCATCATGATCATGATCAGCATCATGATCATCATCATGATCATCATGATCATAATCATCATCATGATCATGATAATCATCTTCATCATGACCATCATGATCATGATCATGATCATCATGATCACGATCATCATCATTGTCTTCATCATGATCATGATCATCATCATCATCTTCATGATCATCATCATTATTGTGATCATGATCATCGTCGTCATTATAATTATCATGATCATAATCATGTTCATCATCATCATCATCATGGTCATCATCATCACTATCATGATCATCATCATCATCATGATCGTCGTCATCATCATGGTCATCATCATCATCATCATCTTGATCATCATGATCATTATGATCATCATGATCGTCATGATCATGATCATCATCATCATCATGATCATCATGATCGTCATGATCATTATCATGATCATCATCATGATGATGATGTTCACAATCATCATGATCATCATCATCATGATTATCATCATCATATGATCATGGTCATCATCATCATCAGAATCATGATCATCATAATGATCATCATCATCATGATCATCTCCATCATGATCATGATCATGATCATCATCATTATCATTATGATCATGATCATGATCATCATCATCATCGCATCATCTTCATCAACATCATGATTATCATCATGATCATGATCATGATGATGATGATGATAATCATCATAATCACGATCGTCATCATGATCATGATCATTATCTTCATTATGATCATGATCATGATCATCACGATCAGGATCATGATCATCATCATCATGGTTATCATCATCATCATCATGATCATCATCATCATTATCGTCATGATCATTATGATCATGATCATCATCGTCACGATCATGATCATCATCATGAACATAATCATCATCGTGATCATCATAATGATCAACATCATAATAATCATCATCATCCTCATCATCATTATCATCATCATGATCATCATCATCTTCTTCATCATGATGATCATCATCATCACGATCATGATGATCACGATCATCATCATGATCATTGATCATCATCATTATGGTCATCATCATGATCATCATAATATCATGACCATCATCATCATCATGATCATCATGATCATCATCATTATCATCATGATCATCATCACCATCATCATGACCATCATCATCATCATGAACATCATGATCATCATCATCAATATCGTGATCATCATCATCATCGTGATCATGATCATCATCATCATGGTCATCATCATCATGGTCATCGTCATCATGATCATCATCGTGATCATCATCATCATGATCATCATCATCATCATCATCATGATCAAAATCATCATCATCATGATCATCATCATAATCATCATTACGATCATCATCATCATCTTCTTCATCATGATCATGATGATGATGATCATCATCAACATCATGATTATCATCATGATCATCATGGTCATCATCATCATTATCATCATCATCATCATGGTCATCATCATCATCGTCATGATAATCATCATTATCATTATCATGATCATCATCATCATCATGATCATCTTCATGATCATCATCATGATCATCTTCATGATCATCATGATCATCATGATCATGATCATCATCATGATCATGATCATCATCATGATCATCATCATCATCATGAACATGATCATCATCATCATGATCATCATCATCATCGTCATTATCATTATCATGATCATCATGATCATCATCTTGATCATCATCATGATAGTGATCATCATTATCATTGTCATCATCATGATCATCATCATTATTATCATGGTCATCATCATCATGATCATAACAATCATCACAATCATCATCATCATCATCATCACGATCATCATGATCAGCATCATCATGATCATCACAATCATCATCATCATGATCATCATCATCACGATCATCATGATCATCATGATCATCATCGTCATCATCATCATGATCATCACCATCACGATCATGATCATCATAATGGACATAATCATCATCATGATCATCATGATCGTGATTATCATCATGATCAACATCATTATCATCATCATCATCATCATCTTCATCATGATGATCATCATCATCATCATGATCATGATCGTCATCATGATGATCTCGATCATCATCAAGATCGTCATCATGATCATCATCGTAATGATCATCATTATCATTATCATCATCATGATCATCATCATATTAAAATGATTACACGTTCCCAAATAGCAAAGCAACAGATTCGACCTTTAGATCATTAGGATGCCACATTTAACCAATATTGGAGCAAGATTCCTATGAAAAAAAAGTTATTTTTAGATTAGCTCTATTTCTTTAATGCTTTTTGCTAGAGCTTTTTTGGGCCGACTTGTGGCTCTTTTTCTCTTTGCCATTCCCACAACATCTTTATCTTCTGTCTCCTTTTCTTTATTTTCATTTACCTTTTATAATATTACATAGTTCGATCATCATCATCATGATCATGATCATCATCATCATGATCATCATCGTGATCATCATGATCATCATCATGATCGTGATCATAATCATCATCATCATCATAGTAATCATGATCGTGATCATCGCGAATATGATCATCATCATCATCACCATGATCATCATCATGATGATCATCATGATCATCATCATCATGATCGTCATGATCATCATCATCATATGATCACGATCATCATCGTCATTGTCATCATCATCATCATGATCATCATCACGATCAACATCATCATCGTCATGATCATCATCATCATCATAATCATCATCACGATCTTCATCCTGATTATCATTATCATCATCATCATCATCTTCATCTTCATGATCATCATCATGATTATCATCATGATCATCATCAACATCATCATCATCATGGTCATCATCATCATCATCATCGTCATGATCATCATCATCATCACGATCATCATCATCATCATGATCATGATCATCATGATCATCATGACCATCATGATCATGATCAGCATCATGATAATCATCATGATCATCATAATCATAATCATCATCATGATCATGATCATCATCTTCATCATGACCATCATCATGATTATGATCATGATCATGATCATGATTATGATCATGATCATGATCACGATTATCATCATTGTCTTCATCACGATCATCATGTTCATGATCATCATCATCATCATCATCATCATCTTCATGATCATCATCATTATCGTGATCATGATCATCGTTGTCATTATCATGATCATGATCATGTTCATCATCATCATCATCATCATGGTCATCATCATCACTACCATGATCATCATCATCATTATGATCGTCATCATCATCATGGTCATCATCATCATCATTACCATCATCACGATCATGACTATCATCATGATTATTGTGATCATAATCATCATCACAATCATCATCATCGTGATCATCATGATCATGATGATCATCATCATCATGATCATCATGATCGTCATGATCATGATCATGATCATCATCATGATCATCATGATCGTCATGATCATTATCATGATCATGATCACAATCATCATGATCATCATCATTGTGATTATCATCATCATATGATCATGATCATGATCATCATCATAATCATGATCATCATCATGATCATGATCATCATTATCATCATAATGATCATCATCATGATCATCACCAACATCATCATGATCATGATCATGATCATGATCATCATCATTATCATTATGATCGTGATCATGATCATGATCATCATCGCATCATCTACATCATCATCATGATTATCATCATGATCATGATCATGTTCATGATGATCATCATCATTATAATCACGATCGTCATCATGATCATGATCATTATCTTCATCATGATCATGATCATGATCATCAAGATCAGGATCATGATCATCATCATGGTCATCATCATCATGATCATCATCATCATGATCATCATCATCATGTTCGTCATGATCATTATGATCATGATCATCATCATCACGATCATGATCATCATCATGAACATAATCATCATCGTGATCATCATAATGATCAACATCATTATAATCATCGCCATCCTCATCATCATTATCATCATTATGATCATCATCATCTTCTTCATCATGATGATCATCATCATCATGATCATGATGATCACGATCATCATCATGATCATTACAATCATCATCATGATCATCATGATCATGATCACCATCATCATCATCATCATGGTCATCATCATCATGATCATCATCATATCATGACCATGATCATCATCAACATCATCATCATGGTCATCATCATCATCGTCATGATCATCATCATCATCATCATCATCATCATTTTCATGATCATCATCATGATCATAATCATCATGATCATCATCATCATGATCATCATCATATTCATCATCGTCATGACCATCATGATCATGTTCAGCATCATGATCATCATCATGATCATCATGATTATAATCATGATCATGATCATGATCATCATCTTCATCATGAACATCATGATCATGATCATGATCATGATCATCATGATCACGATCATCATCATTGTCTTCTTCATGATCATCATCATCATCATCATCATGATCATCATCATTATCGTGATCATGATTATCGTTGTCATTATCATTATCATGATCGTCGTCATCATCATGATCATCATCATCATCATGATCATCATCATCATAATGATCGTCGTCATCATCATTATCGTGATCATGATTATCATTGTCATTATCATTATCATGATCGTCGTCCTCATCATGATCATCATCATCATCATGATCGTCGTCATCATCATCATCATCACCATCATCATCATGATCTTCGTCATCATCATGATTATCATCATCATATGATCATGATCATGATCATCATCAGAATCATGATCATCATAATGATCATGATCATCATTATCATCTTAATGATCATCATCATCATGATCATCACCATCATCATCATGATCATGATCATGATGAGGATCATCATCATTATCATTATGATCATGATCATCATCATCATCGCATCATCTTCATCATCATCATGACTATCATCAAGATCATGATCATGATGATGACCATCATCATCATCATAATCACGATCATCGTCATGATCATGATCATTATCTTCATTATGATCATGATCATTGTGATCAGGATCATGATCATCATCATCATGGTCATTTTCATCATGATCATCATCATCATGATCGTCATCATCATCATTGTCATGATCATTATGATCATGATCATCATCATCACGATCATGATCATCATCATGAATATAATCATCATCGTGATAATCAAAATGATCAACATCATTATAATCATCATCATCCTCATCATCATTATCATCATCATGATCATCATCATCTTCTTCATCATGATGATCATCATCATCATGATCATGATGATCACGATCATCATCATGATCATTGATCATCATCATCATGGTCATCATCATGATCATCATCATATCATGACCATCATCATCATCATAATCATCATGATCTGTTTTTGTCCGATTCTGGTGGCCGGAATCTGACTGTGCAATGAAGACTCGGCGAGCAGCTTGGGCAGCGCCATCTCCGTCGGCCAGTCGGAAGAAAAATGCAGGGAAGAGAACCAAAAAGCAGAAAATCTCTTCCAAGACTGTTTCAAGGGCTAATCCTCTATCACCCTCTCATATGGATTGTTCACTCAACACTCATATATCGATTTTGGATGTTTCACCAGAGGATGATGGTTATGATATTAATGAGCTGAGGAGTGAAGAAATTCTTGCTGCTGCTGTTCTGGAAAATACAGTTGATGAGGAGCAAGTTATTCAAGGTAAGAATTCTGTGTTGAATCTGATAGAATCAGACGAGATCTGCTCGGTTGATATTCAAGGAAAGAAATCGGTTGGTCATGGTAAGAAATCGGATAGGATTTATTTGGATTCGGCCTTATCAAAAAGCGATCCTCTTCTGATTTCTGAAGATCAGACGCGTGAAGATCTGCTGGATAATAATGTGGTTCAAAAATCAAATCTCAATTTGAGATTACTATCAGCCTTGGAAGCGGTGAAGAGTGGTGCCTACTACATGCCTACAACAGACTCCTGTTCACGTGATGTTCAAAATGGACCAGGACAGGATGACACGTGTCCTCCTACTTCTGTTGAGTCACACCCAAATTCCTCATCCTCCACCTGCCATACTGTTTCCCCAAAAAGTGCCACTAACTCTATCTCTTTCAAAGAAAAGTTGTTGGGGTCAACTCTCTCTCTCTCCTCGCCTGCTCAGCCGCTCATTATCTCTCCTGCCAAACATCGGAATTCCTTTCCGGCTGGGGCTCCCCCGCCAGATATCCGTTTAACCCCCCCTCATCCTTCCAATCCTACCCCACCTATTCACTCCAACACCTTAACAAGCATTCGACCCATTTCCCCTCCATATCAGCCGCCACCTTTGACGCCGGGAGCTTCCTCTTCTCGTCCTCTCCTCCTCTTACACAATTCTTTTCATACTCCAAATTCCCCCCCTCATACCAGTAATCTCCATGCATCCAGTGAAACCCCCTCACCCTCACCGGCTCAAACCTTCCCCTCTACCACCCCTTTCAGCCTTCCCATTCCTAATTCTGATCCTCTTTCCTCCACTAGTCATAATCGCCGGCCTAAACCTAATCATACCCTCAAATTCATTCCCCCTCAAGAACTGGGAGTAGCCTTGATCCCGGATGATGATGATGATGAATGGAACTTCACCTTAATTGGATGTTTCGCCGGAAGATACCCCGGATTTCAAGCTGTAAAAGACATCGTCAACAAATGGGGAGTCCAACTGCAAGTTTTCAGTCACGATAGCGGATGGATTGTATTCAAATTGACTAGCGAGGACGACGTCCAGAAAGTCCTTCTCAATGGACCATATGATGGGAATATGGTATACCTCATGCTGAAAAGAATGCCGAATAATTTCCAGTTTGATGAAGCAGGCCTCTCGATTGTTCCGATCTGGCTAAGATTTCCATCACTGCCACTTAAGTACTGGTCCTCTGAACGTTTAAGTTTGATTGCTTCAACTATTGGTGAACCGATTATGATGGATTTCGTCACAACCAGCAAAGAACGAGTATCTTTTGCTCGAGTATTGGTACACATCGATGCTTCAAAAACCATGCCTGATGAGATATGGATTAAAGGCAAATTTGGAGGATTCAAGCAGCGAGTTATCTATGAATTTCATCCCAGATTCTGCTCTGAATGCAACTCCCTTGGTCACCTTGCTGTTGAATGCCGTCGGAAAGGCGATCAAAAACAGGAACAAGCTAATAATCCAGATGTTCAGTTCATCCAACCCAATCGGAGAAGAAACAGAAAAAGAAATGGGCGGCCCTTTGGCCCTTTTCCCAGGCCCATTAACAACAATAGGCCCAACATCCTCCAGCGGCCCACCACAACTGGTCAAATCTCTGGTCAGAATAAAACTGGTACTATTCCTGTTAATGAAAAACTTGCTCAGCCCAATACTAATTTACCTGTTCCAATTTCAAAGCCCAATTCCTTTAAAACCAACCTTGAACATCCTCATCCCAGCCCGACTCCACATCTGGAACCCACCCTCCAGAATTATTCAAGCCCAAACTCTTCCAACCGATTTGCCCCTCTAACCCAATTAGAGGACCCGAATTCTCCTGAACATCTTGAATCTCACTTTCAATCTCTCCATCAGAACACTGCTGGAACTCAGCATTCTAACTCTCAGTCCAATCTGAACCAGAGGCATCCTCCCAAGTACTATTGGAAACCGGTGTGTAGAGATGACTCCTCCGACTCCACGGGCAGGAACTATAAACACAAGAAACCTACAGCTTTGGACAGCTTAAGCAATGAGGGTGAGGAAAATGATCAGAACATGCTGGAGTATGGTGATTGGATTAGAAAAAGCATTGTAGAGGAAGGCTCTCCCTCCTCTGAATACACCTCATGACCTTGCTACTATGGAATGTGCGTGGGATGGGGCGCACGCCAACCCACAACGCAGTAAAAAAACTTGTGCGCGATCATGATGTTACCATTGCAGGTCTGGTAGAAACGAAGCTTTCTAATTCCTCTGTTGATGTTGTTATCAAGAAAGTTTTCCCAAATTGGAACTATATTCATAATCTTGAACTGTGCAATGGTGGAAGAATTGTAGTTGTTTGGAATCCATTGAGGATTCATTTGGATAATTTCACCTTAAGCGATCAGTCCATTTCGATGAATGCTCGTTGTCTTACTACTTTGAAAGAATTCCTTATCTCAATCATATATGCACATAACAGATATGTTGCTAGGAGGAGTTTGTGGCAACATCTCATCTCCCTTTTTCACTCGAATCCTTTACCATGGATATTAGGAGGGGACTTCAATTGTGTCCGCTTTGAAGGTGAAAGGAATAGTCATACTCAGAATATGGGGGCCAGAGAAATGCATGAGACTTGTTCTATTATGGGAGTGGAGGATACTCATTCGACAGGTTGCTTCTATACGTGGACGAATGGTCTTTCGTGTTCAAAAATTGATAGAGTGATGACGTGCAAGATTTGGAGAAGCATGGGTTGGGACCTTCACACCATATTTCTTCCTCAGGGCACCCAATCAGATCATTGCCCTTCCATTACCTCCTTCCAAAATCCTAGCCCTCACTATATAAGACCCTTTAGATTCTGTAATTTTTGGACTAACCATGAGAACTTTCTTGCTCTTGTTTCTTCTTATTGGCAGGTACAGGTAGCGGGCACAAAGCAGTTCATACTATGCCAGAAATTGAAAACATTAAAAATGCCATTGAAGATGTTGCACAAGCAGAACTACAACCACATCTCCGAAAGAGTAACTAGAGGAAGAGAACAACTACATCATCTACAGACCCTTTTTATGTCTAATCGGAATAGCTCTGAACTACATCAACAGATCAGTGAGGAGCTAAGAAAACAGAAACATTTGGAGGACTGTGAGGCTAACTTTCTTTTACAGGTTCTCAAACACAAACATATAAAGAACCAGGACCGCGCCACTAAGTATTTCTACTCACTTATTCGAAGCAATGGAGCGAGGAATGGTATTCATACTATCCACACTGATAATGGGCCAACCTCATCTTACCAAGAACTGATTGATAACTTCCTCAATTATTATCAATCAATTCTGGGTGAGGAAGGTCTGCATACTCAGTCAGTGGAGCAGGAGGTGCTGGAGAGAGGTCCGATTCTTTCTTCTATAGAGGTTAGCGGTCTGGATGTACCGGTAGATGAAGTGGAGATCAAAGAAGCCTTGTGGTCAATCAACAAAAACAAATCTCCGGGTCCTGATGGATACACCTCAGCTTTCTTTCAAAGTGCATGGAATGTGGTGGGAGGAGATGTAGTGGCGGCTGTAAAGGAATTCTTTCGGAAAGGGAAACTACTGAAACAGTTGAATGCTACTTTTGTCTCCTTGATTCCGAAAAAGAACCATGAGCCGAGAGTCCAAGATTTTAGACCCATTTCTTGTTGTAACACTGTGTACAAAATCATATCTAAAATCTTGGCAGCCCGACTCAGAGGGTGCCTTCCTTCCTTAATAAATCACTCCCAGTTTGGATTTATCAAAGGAAGGAAGATGAGAGACTGTGTGATGTTAGCAGAGGAGATCTTCAGGGGTTACGGACGCAGAGTGGGGAATATCTCCCCTAGGATGGCAGTCAAAGTGGATATTTCCAAGGCTTACGACTCTGTTAGCTGGGCATATCTTTTTGAATTGCTTAGGGGATTGGGATTTCCCCCTAAATTCTGCAACTGGATCGAGCAGTGTGTTACTACTACTTCTTACTCGCTACTCATCAATGGCAAACCGGAAGGCTTCTTCAGAGGGAAGAGGGGTCTTCGACAGGGGGATCCGATTTCATCACTCCTCTTTGTTATATGCATGGAGTATTTTAGTAGACTGATGAGTAGAGCAGTAGATCTACATGAGTACAGATTCCACTCCAGAATCTGTAAACGTGTGGATGTCTCACATCTGATATTTGCGGATGATCTTTTGATAGTGGGCTATGGAGATGTAGCAACTGCAAGGTGTGTTCAGGGTATATTGAAAGAATTCTCTGAAGTCTCTGGGCTAACTGCAAATCCTCAGAAGTCAAACCTCATCACTTCAGGTGTCTCGACCCGTGTCCGAAGTAGGATTGCTCAGATTCTTCCTTTTACTCCAGGTACTATCCCCTTCAAATACTTGGGTATCCCTATTTGTAGCAAAAGAATAGGTGTGGAGGATTTTACACCCCTTTTGAATGATATTAACAATATGATACAAACTTGGTCTTCTAAGCTGTTGTCATTCACGGGGAGATTGGAATTGATCACTTCTGGGATATATGGTATTCTATCTTTTTGGTGTGGTATTGTCAAAATTCCTATTATCGTGGTCAAAAAGATAGAGACCATTATTCGCAGATTCTTGTGGGGAACGAAGGTGAGCCCGGTGAGCTGGAATGACATCCTTCAACCCAAGGATGCAGGGGGGTTAGGGTTGAAGGACATTATCACTTGGAATAAGGCTCTTTTGACTAGTGCACTGTGGGATGTACATAGGGAAGCCTCATCTCTATGGGTGAAATGGATCCACACTGTCTACCTCTCGTCTTCTCAATGGACAGTGAGCTCTCCAGGTAACAACTCTACATACTTATGGAGAGTTCTCATTGCTATTAGGAATGACATTGAGAGTGAATCAGACGGGGACGATGGAGTGATTGGAGTTATGGAGAAGTGTTGTGAGAATGGAGTATTCAAAGCCAGTCGCATGTATGATCATTTGATAAGTAGATATATAGCGGACTCGAGTTTTGTTTACAAACAGGTATGGCACAAGTGGATAGTGAGGAAACACAGTTTCAGACTTTGGCTGGTCCACAGAGACAGAGTTGCTACAAAGGATAGGGTGTGGTGCACGGAAGAAGACAAACGATGTGCTTTTTGCTTTGCTCAGGAGACCACATCGCACCTCTTCTTTCATTGCCCTTACACCACTCATATATGGGATCAGGTCAGAAGATGGATCGGATGGCGAAGAAGAAAGCTATTATCAGTCACAGATGCCTTCAGAAAGATACACCAGGATACGAGAACAAACAAAAAAGCAAGAAAGCTACTTTTCATCACCTTTGCTACCACGATCTACCACATATGGATGGAAAGGAACGCTCTTCAGCATGGCACAAGGATGATGTCTCCAAACTACATTGCAGATAGAATTAGCATTCAGATAGCATCTTTGTATATGAACTCTTGATGTATTTTTTATTCACCTCAAGCACCTTGCTTGAGTAGGTTGGATAGGAAGGTTTGTCTTTGTACTCGCATCGTACGTAAGTACTCGATGCAATCGTTTCCAGTGAAATAACATTTACCAATTTCACTAAACCCTAAAACCCTAAAACCCTAAACCCTAAACCCTAAACCCTAAAACCCTAAACCCTAAACCCTAAACCCTAAACCCTAAACCCTAAAACCCTAAACCCTAAACCCTAAACCCTAAACCCTAAACCCTAAACCCTAAACCCTAAAACCCTAAACCCTAAACCCTAAACCCAAAAACCCTAAAACCCAAACCAACCCTTTCTCTCTCTAGATTTGTGCTCTGTCCTCTCTCTAGTTTTTCCTTCAACCTCCTTCGTCGTCCCTCTAGCAAACGGGATGATGGCCAGTGTCCTGGCTACTTTTCAGTAGTCATCATCCTGTTGTGCTCTCCCTCTTCTCTAGTGTGACCTGGTGCCGGCGGATATGAGGTCCCGGAAGGCAGCCTCTGCATCACCAGTTGCAAGAAGGACCCGTTTAGGTAAGAAGAATGGTTTGCTATTGAAGAAATCTCTTGTTGAACCTTCACGTACTTCGAATCAGAAGTCCTCCTCTCCCCTTGTTGAAATATGCACCTTCAACTCCCAACAATCCATCTTGGATTTTTCTCCGGCCTTGGCCGTCGAGGGACGGAGTCAGGAAGAGGAGTATGAAGATCATGGGAAAGTCCAGGCTGCACAAAACTCTCAACCCTCCACTGATGTTATGCGTATGGATCAGACTGACCTTCGGAATGAAAGCAATCAGGCCGGAAATGGCAGCAATCAGGCAGGCAATGGTCCAAACAGTCTCAACTCAATCATTTTGGCTGCGTTGGAAGCTGTTGTTGGAAACAAAAAATTTCAAAAGCAACAAAAAGGTACTGATGCACCTACCACCCCTCCAATTGTTCCTCACAGCACTTTTTGTGGTAGCAGTCTGCACACCCCTCCTACTAAGTCAACATCCTTCTTTTTCCCTTCTCATGCTTCTTTTTCCACTGATCCCATCCCCTCTTCTGCCACATCACCCTCTTTTAAGCAAACTTTGATGGGCTCTATGCACCCCCCTCCTGTCAATGTTCTACCTACCTCTACCCTACCCCTCACCTCCTCTCTCCCCCCTACATCCCTACTGCACACCCCTCATCAGTTAGCACCTTCACCACCCCCCCCTGCTCTTGTCCTCTCACCGGAACCCTCCCCCACTTCATCCCCGGATCAATCAGCAGCACCCTCTCATACCCCCAATCTTCTCCTCCTTCACTCAAACTCTCCATCCAGAGCCACCCCTCTTTCCGTTTCTTCCTCAAACAGCAAATCCACCTGTCCTCCATTTCAAGCGTCCTCTTCATCTCCTAGTCCTAACTCTAAACCCCATCACCAACAACATATTAATCGCCTTCCGAATCCCAGCCACTTCCTTAAATTTGTTCCTCCACTTGAACAGGGGGTGGCGGAAATACCCGATGAATTATTCGAAGATGAAGAATGGAAACATACCTTGATTGGATGCTTCGCCGGACGATATCCAGGTTTTCAAGCAGTCAAAGATATCACTAATAGATGGGATGTCAACGTGCGTGTATTTAATCATGATAGTGGTTGGCTTATCTTCAAGCTCGAGAGCGAGGAAGATGTACAGCATGTTTTACAGAATGGCCCGTATGACAGAAACTTTGTTTATCTCATGCTTAGAAGGATGCCTGAAGATTTTCAGTTCGATGAAGCCGGCCTCTCCATTGTTCCGGTGTGGCTGAGGCTGCCGTCACTTTCCCTCAAATATTGGGAATCTGAAAGGCTGAGCATCATAGCATCGGCTATAGGAGAGCTGATTATGATGGACTACTACACATCCAATAGGGAGAGAGTCTCGTTTGCTCGAATTCTTGTTCACGTTGATGCTTCGAAGCCCTTCCCGGATGCAATTTGGGTTAAGAACCGAATTGGGGGATTTAAGCAGCAAGTGCTCTATGAATTTAAACCCAAATTCTGCTCCTCGTGTAATTCTCTCGGTCATCGAGCACCGGAGTGCCGACGAACAGTCGATTCCCAATTGGCAGAGCAGCCGTCTGAGGAAGCCCCGCCGTTTCAACCTGGAAGGAAGAAAAGGAGTCGGAATCGCAACCGGGTGTTTAAGCCCAACCCTATCCCTCAACCTGAATCTATTCATAATCCCAAGCCCAATTTTAATCCTAAGCCCAACTTACAGTATAGGCCCAAAAATAATAATATTTCCAACCCAATTCTCCCTCTAAAAACCACTCTAGTCACCCAGCCCAACAGATTCGCCCCTATCAGCCCAGATTATTTATCATCCAACTTACCCAACTCATCTCATCAGCCCAATCTTCAGCCTAGCCCATCCACTCCTGTTATTTTTTCTGAGCCCAATTCAAGTCCTGATTCCTACCCCCACCGTGACTCTCCTTCCCCCTCCTTCCAAAACATGATCACCGAAGCCAAAGAGAAAGGCTGCCAGGTTCAAACATTCAGTGGGGAATCATCCTCGACACTCACGGGTAAGAACTTTAAGCACAGAAGATCTAGGTCCATGAACACCAGTGAAGAAGTGCTTGAAGCACAATATGAAGAAGGGACAGTCCAGTATTATGGCTACCGGATTAACAATGAGGAAGGTATTCTAACCTCTAGTTTTTCCCTATGACCTTGCTCATCTGGAACGTGCGGGGGTTGGGGAGCACACCAACCCACAAAGCACTCAAAAAAATTGTGCATGATCATGATGTCTCAATCATGGGTTTATTGGAAACCAAGCTATCATTAGTGAAAGTTGAGACAGTGGTCGCCAGAATTTTCCCAGGTTGGAGTTTTACTCATAATTTTGAATCCTGCATAGGTGGAAGAATCTTGGTCATCTGGAATCCATCGAGAATCAAACTGAACAACATCATCACCTCTGATCAAGTTATTACAGCTTCTGTGCAGTGCCTGACCACAGCTAGAGAGTTTATTCTCTCCATTATATATGCCTGTAACAGATATGTAGCCAGAAGACCACTATGGCAGCATCTCCATTCCTTATTCTTCTCTAACAATCAGCCGTGGATCATGGGAGGAGATTTCAACTGCGTTCGTTTCGATGGAGAGCGCAACAATAGCAGATCAAGTCCTGGCACTAGAGAATTTCATGATATTTGCTCATTGATGGGTGTGGAAGACACTCGATCAGCAGGATGCTACTATACTTGGAGTAATGGCACTGTTAGTTCAAAATTGGATAGAGTAATGACATGCAAAATCTGGAGAAGTATGGGTTGGGAGCTTCATACTACATTTCTAGCACAAGGAACCCAATCTGATCACTGCCCCTCCATTACCTCATATCTACCTCATAACCAACACTCCATAAAGCCCTTCAGATTTTGTAATTTTTGGACTAACCATGATAATTTCATTTCTCTTACTTCTTATCATTGGCAGGTACAGGTAGCGGGCACAAAGCAATTCATTCTATGCCAAAAGTTGAAGCTCCTAAAAAAGCCACTAAAAGAGCTCCACAGGCAGAACTACAACCACATTTCAGAAAGAGTTGCTAGAGGAAAAGATCGACTACATCATCTCCAAACTCTCTTTATGTCGAGATTGAATAATCTGGAGTTACAACAGGAGATCAGGGAGGAGCTTAAAAGTCAACAGCACTTGGAGGAGTGTGAGAATAATTTCCTTATGCAGGTTCTCAAACACAAAC
This sequence comes from Pogostemon cablin, assembly GCA_023678885.1. Taxonomy (NCBI): domain Eukaryota; kingdom Viridiplantae; phylum Streptophyta; class Magnoliopsida; order Lamiales; family Lamiaceae; genus Pogostemon; species Pogostemon cablin. Next base: position 28,117,865 of record CM043005.1, on the reverse strand, counting down.
ACATCAAAAATCAGGACCGAGCTACCAAGTACTTCTACTCTCTTATTAGAAGCAATGGAGCGAGGAATGGTATTCATGCTATACACACTGACAGAGGCCCTACTTCTTCGTACCAAGAACTGATTGATGAATTCCTCTCTTACTATCAATCAATACTGGGAGAAGAAGGTCAAATACCTCAGTTATTGGAGCAAGCGGTGTTGGACAGAGGACCGAAACTCACTACAACAGATGCTAATATGCTAGAGGCACCGATAGAGGAGACAGAGATTAAAGAAGCATTGTGGTCTATCAATAAAAATAAATCCCCAGGTCCAGATGGATATACCTCGGCATTCTTCCAAAGTGCTTGGCATGTAGTTGGAGCAGATGTAGTAGCAGTGGTGAAGGAGTTCTTTAGGAAAGGAAAAATTCTTAAACAGTTGAATTCAACATTTGTCTCCTTAATCCCCAAGAAGAGTCATGAACCGAGAGTCTAAGATTTTCGACCCATCTCCTACTGTAATACTGTATACAAGACCATTTCAAAAATCTTGGCTGCTCGACTCAGGAAATGTCTACCTTCCTTAATAAATCAATCCCAATTTGGATTTATTAAAGGAAGGAAATTGAGAGACTGTGTGATGTTGGCAGAGGAGCTTTTCAGAGGATATGGACGGAGAGCAGAGAATATTTCACCAAGAATGGCAGTCAAAGTGGACATATCCAAAGCTTATGATTCAGTTAGCTGGAAATACCTCCTAGGTTTCGTACTTGGATCGAGCAGTGTATTACTACACCATCCTATTCTCTACTCATTAATGGCAAACCGGAAGGATTTTTCAAAGGCAAGAGAGGTCTTCGGCAAGGTGATCCGATCTCCTCGCTCCTCTTTGTGATTTGTATGGAATATCTGAGTCGTTTGATGAGTGAAGCAATGGAGCTACATGATTACAGATTCCATTCTAGAATTTGTAAACGTGTAGATGTCTCACATTTGATTTTTGCGGATGATCTTTTGATTATGGGGTATGGAGATGTGCCTACTGCTAAGTGCATTGACAGGATTTTGAAAAGGTTTTCGGAAGCCTCGGGACTAAAAGCAAATCCTCAGAAGTCCAATCTCATTACCTCGGGAGTCTCCACCACAGTACGACACCGTATAGCTCAGATTCTGCCTTATAACACAGGTACCATTCCTTTCAAATACTTGGGCATCCCTATTTGTAGCAGGAGAATAGGAGTGGAGGACTTTACTCCCCTTTTGAATGACATTAACACTATGATTCATAACTGGTCTTCTAAACTCTTGTCATTTACGGGACGTTTGGAATTGATCACTTCTGGGATATATGGAATTCTGTCTTTTTGGTGTGGCATCGTTAAAATTCCGGCGATAGTGGTCAGGAAGGTGGAAACTATTATTCGCAGGTTCTTATGGGGATCGAAGGTGAGCCCGGTTAGTTGGAAAGATATCATACAGCCCAAGAATGCAGGGGGACTAGGGCTGAAAGACATCACCACTTGGAATAAGGCACTCTTGGCCTCAGTACTGTGGGATGTACACAAAGAAGCATCTTCCCTTTGGGTGAAATGGATTCATTCAGTCTACCTCTCATCTTCTTCTTCATGGACAACGGCCTCTCCCGGTAATAACTCCACATACTTATGGAGAGTGCTCATTGCCATTAGGAATACCATTGAGAGTGAATCAGAAAGGAGTGAAGGATTAATTGGTATTATGGATAGTTGTTGTGAAGATGGAGTATTCAAAGCTAGTCGTATGTATGATCATTTGAGGAATAGATACACAGAGGACACAAGCTTTGTCTACAAACAGGTATGGCACAAGTGGATTGTGAGGAAATACAGTTTCAGACTTTGGCTGGTGCATAGAGATCGCGTCGCTACAAAGGATAGGGTGTGGTGCACGGAAGAAGACAAACGATGTGCTTTCTGCTTTGATCAGGAGACCACATCGCACCTCTTCTTTCATTGCCCATACACCACACATATATGGGACCAGGTCAGAGGATGGATAGGATGGAGGAGACGAAGGCTAACATCAGTCACAGATGCCTTCAGGAAAATACACCAGGATACGAGGTACAACAAAAAGGGTAGAAGACTCCTTTTCATCATGTTTGCTACCACGATCTATCACATATGGATGGAAAGGAATGCTCTGCAGCATGGCACAAGGATGCTGTCTCCGAACTACATTTCAGATAAAATACAAACTCAGATAGCATCGTTGTATATGAACTCATGATGTATTATATCTTGTTTTGTTTATTTTGTTTCTTTTTCACCTTAAGCATTTTGCTTAAGTAGGTTGGATAGGATGGCTAGACTTTGTACTCACATCGGACGTAAGTACTTGATGTAACCGTTTCTAGTGAAATAACATTTACCAATTTCACTAAACCCTAAACCCTAAACCCTAAAACCCTAAAACCCTAAACCCTAAACCCTAAACCCTAAACCCTAAACCCTAAACCCTAAAACCCTAAACCCTAAACCCTAAAACCCTAAAACCCTAAACCCTAAAACCCTAAAACCCTAAACCCTAAACCCTAAACCCTAAACCCTAAACCCTAAACCCTAAACCCTAAAACCAAAACCCTAAACCCTAAAACCCTAAACCCTAAACCCTAAACCCTAAACCCTAAACCCAAACCCAAACCCTAAAACCCAAAACCCTAAAACCCAAAACCCTAAAACCCTAAACCCTAAAACCCTAAAATCCTAAAACCCTAAAAACCCTAAAACCCTAAACCCTAAACCCTAAACCCTAAACCCTAAACCTCTCTCTAAATAATTTTTCGTTTCCTGTCCTATATTCACACTGGAAGATGTCCAGTGTTCTGGCTACCTCTGAGTAGTCATCTTCCGGTGTGGTTGTGCAGATTCCGGTGTGCCGGAATCTGACCGCGATATGAGAACCCGTCGCACAGCTGCGGCAGTGTCATCTCCATCTGGAAGTAGGAAGAAGAATGCTGGGAAGAAGGTCAAGAAGCCGAAATATATCTCCAAGATAATATCTAGAGCTAACCCTCTTTCTCCCTCATACATGGAATGCTCTCTCAACACTCAAGTTTCGATACTCGATGTTTCTCCGGAGGATGATGTTAATGAAGCTCACGATCTGAAGCGAGCAGAAAACCAGAGTGTTGTGAATATTACTGGTAAGAATATAACAGAAGGTGATGATTCCAATATTCAAGGTATGTATGCTGACTTGAATCAAATTGATATGGATGAAATCAGTTTGAATGCAAATCTCTCTGAACATGGAAACAAATCGGCTGGGATCCGATTGGATTCGGATGATGCTGCCAATTCTGCTGGTTCAACTAATGGAAAGAAATCAGATGAGATTTGCTTCGATTCTGCTGCCTCAAAACGTGATCCCAATTTGCTTTTGGATAACCAGGCACGTGAAGAACTATTGGATAATAGTGAGGCCCATAATTCAAATCTCAATCTGACTCTACTTTCGGCGTTGGAAGCGGCGAAAAGTGGTTCTCTCTGCATGCCATCTACAGACACCTATCCTCATGACTCACAAATTAGACAAGGAAATATCAACACGTGTCATCTCCCATGCCTTGAGTCACCAACTAATTCCTTTTCCAACTCCTGCCATACTGTTTCACCAAAAAGTGCCACAAATTCTCTCTCATTCAAGGACAAACTCTTGGGAACCTCTCCCTCTCTTCCCTTCTCACCTAATCCTGCCTTTCTCTCTCCTCAGTTGCTACCGGAAGACATTCCGGCAAGTTTTCCCCCGCCGACAGCCCCTCTCTCCAACCCTGCTACCTACCTTCCATCTAAGTCATACACTCTTACTCGACCCACTCCTCCATCTACCCAACTTCCAAGCCTCTCGTCTGGTGCCTCTTCTTCACGCCCTCTCCTCCTCTTACACAACACTCTTGGCAATTCTAACTCCCCCCTCTTCCCAATAATCCCCATTCGAACTGTCATAATCCCTCGCCCTCGCCGGCGCAAGCCTCTCCCTCCTCAACCCCATCAAGTTCTCATAACCGACGCCCCAACCCTAATCATACCCTCAACTTCATTCCTCCTCTTGAACCGGGAGTGGCTGTGATCCCAGATGATGATGATGACGAATGGAACTTCACCTTAATTGGATGTTTCGCAGGCCGATACCCCGGATTTCAAGCCGTCAAAGACATCGTTAACAAATGGGGTGTTCAACTGCAAGTCTTCAGTCATGATAGTGGTTGGATTGTCTTCAAATTGACTAACGAGGATGACGTTCAGAAAGTACTACTCAATGGTCCATATGATGGGAACATGGTATATCTCATGCTGAGAAGAATGCCGGAGAACTTCCAGTTTGATGAAGCAGGCCTTTCAATTATACCAGTTTGGATCAGATTTCCATCCTTGCCTCTCAAGTACTGGTCCTCTGATCGGTTAAGCTTGATCGCCTCTACTATCGGTGAACCGATTTTGAAGGACTTCGTTACAATGAGCAAAGAACGAGTTTCTTTTGCAAGAGTTCTTGTACACATAGATGCTTCCAAAATCATGCCTGATGAAATATGGATTAAAAGTAAATTTGGAGGATTCAAACAGCGAGTTATCTATGAATTTCGTCCCAAATTTTGCTCCGAATGCAACTCTCTTGGCCATTTTGTTGTGGACTGTCGTTGGAAATAGAATCTACAACCGGCAGAAGCAACTAAACCAGAGGATCAGTTCATGCAAGGCAAACGGAAGCGAAACAGGAACCGCCATGGAAGGCCCTTGGGCCCTTTTACCAGGCCCAATAATCCAAAACAGCCCATTATATTCCAAAAGCCCAACATACCGAGTAATAATCCTGGTCATGCTCGGCCCGATGCTGTTCCTACTATGGTGAACCCCGTTCAGCCCACGTCCTTCTTAGATAATCCCATTTTGAAGCCCAATCATTTACTAAAGCCCAATTCTCCTACCTTACAACCTCCCCAAGCCAGCCCGAAGCCTCTGTCGGAGCCCATTCTCCATAATTATCCCAACCCAAATTCTTCCAATAGATTTGCCCCTCTAGCCCAATTAGAGTCATTGTCTGCTCCAGATCATCTAGATTCATACTCCTCTTATCTCCATCAGGAAACTGATGCCACTACTCCTTCTACCTCTCGGGCAAACCACAGTCGGATGCTTCCCTCCAAAACTTATTGGAAACCAGTGTGTAGACAGAATAGTTCAGACTCCTCCGACAGGAACTACAAACACTTGAAACATAAAGCCAAGGACACACCAAGCTTTGAAGAAGAGACCTTGGAACAGAACAGACTTGATTATGGGGACTGGATTAACACAAGAGTTGCAGAGGAAGGCTCTCCATCCTCTGATTACCTCTCATGACACTTCTACTGTGGAATGTGCGTGGGATGGGGCGCATGCCAACCCACAACGCACTAAAAAAACTTGTGCGCGATCATGATGTGACAATTGCAGGTCTGGTAGAAACAAAGCTCACTACTCCTACTGTTGATGTTATTATTAAAAAAGTTTTTCCGAATTGGAACCATATTCACAATTTTGAGCTTTGTAGTGGTGGTAGAATTGTAGTCGCTTGGAACCCAAGGAGGATTCACTTTGAGAATTTTATACTTAGTGATCAGTCCATTACGATGGCTGCTCGTTGCCTTACTACCTCGAAAGAATTCCTTGTTTCAGTCATATATGCTCACAATAGATACGTACCTAGGAGAAGATTGTGGCAGCATCTCATTTCTCTTTTCCATTCGAATCCATTACCTTGGATATTAGGAGGTGACTTCAACTGTGTACTGTTTGAGGGAGAAAGAAATAATCAGTCTCAAAATATGGGGGTCAGGGAGATGCATGAAAATTGTTCTATTATGGGAGTGGAAGATACTTTCTCGACAGGGTGCTTCTATACTTGGTCGAATGGTACTTCGTGCTCTAAAATTGATAGAGTGATGACGTGCAAGATTTGGAGAAGTATGGGTTGGGACCTGCACACCACTTTTCTACCTCAGGGCACTGTATCTGATCACTGCCCTTCCATCACCTCCTTCCAAAACCCGAGCCCTCACCACATAAGACCGTTCAGATTTTGTAATTTTTGGACTAACCATGACAATTTCATTGCTCTTGTTTCTTCTTATTGGCAGGTACACGTAGCGGGTACCAAACAGTTCATTCTCTGCCAGAAATTGAAATCTCTAAAAAATCCACTGAAGGAGCTTCACAAGCAGAACTACTATCACATTTCTGAAAGAGTAGATAGAGGAAGAGAACACTTACATAATCTCCAGACTCTCTTCATGTCAAGTCCGAGTAATCATGACCTACATCAGGAGATCAGACAGGAGCTTATAAAACAAAAACATTTGGAGGATTGTGAAACTAACTTTCTTATGCAGGTTCTCAAGCACAAACACATCAAGAACCAAGATCGTGCCACAAAATACTTCTATTCTCTTATTAGAAGCAATGGAGCGAGAAATGGTATTCACTCTCTTCATACTGATAGCGGACCCACCTCTTCATACCAAGAATTGATTGATACATTCCTTACTTATTATCAATCAATACTTGGTGTGGAAAGCTCTAATTCTCATGCAGTGGATCAAGAAGTGTTGGACAGAGGACCAAAAATTGCTACTGAGGATGCAAGTCACCTAGAAGCACCAGTTGAGGAAGCAGAGATTAAGACAGCGTTGTGGTCTATCAACAAAAACAAATCTCCTGGTCCGGATGGCTTCACCTCGGCCTTCTTTCAGAGCGCTTGGAATGTGGTGGGTGGAGATGTGGTGGCAGCAGTGAGGGAGTTCTTTAGGAAAGGGAAATTGCTTAAACAATTGAATGCAACATTTGTTTCCTTAATCCCCAAAAAAAGTCATGAGCCGAGAGTCCAAGATTTTAGACCCATTTCGTGTTGCAACACGGTGTACAAAATCATATCTAAAATCTTGGCCAATCGACTACGAAAATGTCTTCCTTCTTTAATAAATCAGTCCCAGTTTGGATTTATTAAAGGAAGGAAAATGAGAGACTGTGTGATGCTTGCGGAGGAAATTTTCAGGGGTTATGGTCGGAAAGTAGGGACTATCTCCCCTAGGATGGCAGTCAAAGTAGACATTTCTAAAGCTTATGACTCTGTTAGCTGGAAATATCTCTTTGAATTGCTTACGGGCTTAGGTTTTCCCTCTACTTTTCGTACCTGGATTGAGCAGTGTGTTGCTACTACTTCCTACTCTCTTCTCATTAATGGCAAACCAGAAGGGTTTTTCAAAGGGAAAAGGGGTCTTCGACAAGGTGATCCGATCTCTTCGCTCCTATTTGTCATATGCATGGACTATCTTAGTAGATTAATGAGTAGAGCAGTAGATCTTCACGAGTACAAGTTTCACTCTAGAATCTGTAAGCGTGTGGAGGTTTCACATTTGATATTCGCGGATGACCTTCTGATGGTGGGATATGGAGATGTAGCAACTGCTCAGTGTATTGATAAGGTATTGAAAGGATTCTCTGCGGTCTCTGGGCTATCGGCTAATCCACAGAAGTCTAATCTCATTACTTCGGGTGTTTCGACTCGTGTACGACGCAGGATTGCTCAGATTCTTCCGTACAGTACAGGTACCATACCTTTCAAATACTTGGGAATTCCTATTTGTAGCAAGAGAATTGGAGTGGAAGATTTTACACCCCTTCTGAATGACATCAACAACATGATTCATACTTGGTCCTCTAAACTGTTGTCATTCACGGGTAGACTGGAACTTATCAACTCAGGGATTTATGGTATTCTTTCCTTTTGGTGTGGCATTGTCAAAATCCCAATTGTTGTGGTCAAAAAAGTGGAGAGCATTATCCGTAGATTCTTGTGGGGTACGAAGGTGAGCCCAGTGAGCTGGAATGACATCCTTCAACCTAAGAATGCAGGAGGGCTAGGGTTGAAGGACATCACCATTTGGAACAAGGCTCTATTAGCAGGGGCATTGTGGGATGTACACAGGGAGGCTTCATCCCTCTGGTGAAATGGATCCACTCTGTCTATCTCTCGAATTCTCAGTGGACAGTGACCTCTCCTGGTAACAATGCTACATATTTATGGAGAGTTCTCATTGCCATTAGGAATACTATAGAGAATGAATCAGAAGGGGAGGAAGGAGTGATAGGAACTATAGAAAAGTGTTGTGAGAATGGGGTGTTCAAGGCCAGCCGTATGTATGCTCATCTGAGAAATAGATACACATGAGAATCGAGCTTTGTCTACAAATAGGTATAGCACAAATGGATCGTAAGGAAGTACAGCTTCAGATTATGGTTGGTGCATAAGGAGAGAGTAGCCACGAAAGACAGGGTATGGTGCACAGAAGAAGACAAACGATGTAGTTTTTGCTTTGAACGTGAGACTACATCGCATCTCTTCTTTAATTGCCCTTACACTACTTGTATTTGGCATGAGGTGAGAGGATGGATTGGATGGAGAAGAAGAAGGCTATCATCAGTCACGGACGCCTTCCGGAAGATTATGCAGGATACTAGAAACAACAAAAATGCACGAAGACTTCTCTACATCACCTTTGCTACCATGATCTATTCTATTTGGATGGAAAGAAACGCTCTTCATTTTGGCACAAGGATGTTGTCCCCAATACACGTTGCAGACAGAATCAAAGATCAGATAGCATCCTTGTATATGAACTCTTGATGTATTTTTTATTCACCTCAAGCACCTTGCTTGAGTAGGTTGGATAGGAAGGTTTGTCTTTGTATTCGCATCGTACGTAAGTACTCGATGCAACCGTTTCCAGTGAAATAACATTTACCAATTTCACTAAACCCTAAAACCCTAAACCCTAAACCCTAAAACCCTAAAACCCTAAACCCTAAACCCTAAACCCTAAACCCTAAACCCTAAACCCTAAACCCTAAACCCTAAACCCTAAACCCTAAACCCTAAACCCTAAACCCTAAAACCCTAAACCCTAAACCCTAAACCCTAAACCCTAAAACCCTAAAACCCTAAACCCTAAACCCTAAACCCTAAACCCTTAAAACCCTAAAACCCTAAACCCTAAACCCTAAAACCCTAAACCCTAAACCCTAAACCCTAAACCCTTAAAACCCTAAACGATGTGGTTTTTGCTTTGAACGTGAGACTACATCGCATCTCTTCTTTAATTGCCCTTACACCACTTGTATTTGGGATGAGGTGAGAGGATGGATTGGATGGAGAAGAAGAAGGCTATCATCAGTCACGGACGCCTTCCGGAAGATTATGCAGGATACTAGAAACAACAAAAAGACACGAAGACTTCTCTACATCACCTTTGCTACCATGATCTATTCTATTTGGATGGAAAGAAACGCTCTTCACTTTGGCACAAGGATGTTGTCCCCCATTCACGTTGCAGACAGAATCAAAGTTCAGATAGCATCTTTGTATATGAATCCATGATGTATTGTAGTGCTTTGGATGGTTGGTTTTTATTCACCTTAAGCTCTTTGCTTAGTAGGTTGATAGATAGGTTAGTTCTTGTATTCACATCGTACGTAAGTACTTGATGTAACCGTATTCAGTGAAATACCATTTACCATTTTCACTAAACCCTAAAACCCTAAACCCTAAACCCTAAACCCTAAACCCTAAAACCCTAAACCCTAAACCCTCTTTTCTTCCTCAGGGCATTCACTCAGATCATTGCCCTTCCATCACTTCCTTCCAAAATCCGAGCCCTCACTATATAAAACCCTTCAGATTTTGTAATTTCTGGACTAACCATGATAATTTTATTGCTCTTGTTTCTTCTCATTGGCAGGTACAGGTACCAGGTACAAAGCAATACATCCTATGCCAGAAGCTTAAAAATCTAAAAAAACCTCTGAAGGACCTGCACAAACTGAACTACTATCACATCTCTGAAAGAGTAGATAGAGGAAGAGAGCAATTACATCACCTCCAGAGTCTATTTATGTCTAGACTAGATAATCAGGAACTACAACAGGAGATCAGTGAGAAGCTAAAGAAACAGAAGCATTTGGAGGATTGTGAGAATAACTATCTTATGCAGGTACTCAAGCACAAACATATAAAGAACCAGGATCGTGCCACTACATACTTCTACTCCCTTATTCGTAGTAATGGAGCAAGAAATGGCATTCATTCTCTTCACACTGATAATGGCCCCACTTCCTCTTACCAAGAAATGATTGATACCTTCCTTTATCATTATCAATCAATTCTAGGTGAAGAGGGTTTGCCTACTCAATCAGTGGAGCAGGAGGTGTTGGCAAGAGGTCCTTTTCTCTCTGTTATGGATGCTGGCAGTCTGGTTGCCCCGGTAGAAGAAGCAGAGATCAAAGAAGCATTGTGGTCAATCAACAAAAACAAATCTCCGGGTCCTGATGGCTACACCTCAGCCTTCTTTCAGAGTGCATGGAATGTGGTGGGAGGAGATGTAGTGGCGGCTGTAAAGGAATTCTTTCGGAAAGGAAAACTTCTTAAACAGTTGAATGCTACTTTTGTTTCCTTGATACCGAAAAAGAACCACGAGCCGAGAGTCCAAGATTTTAGACCCATTTCTTGTTGCAACACTGTGTACAAAATCATATCTAAAATCTTGGCCGCCCGACTCAGAGGTTTCCTTCCTTCCTTAATAAGTCACTCCCAGTTTGGATTTATCAAAGGAAGGAAGATGAGAGATTGTGTGATGTTAGCGGAGGAGATCTTCAGGGGTTACGGAAGAAGAGTGGGGAACATCTCCCCTAGGATGGCAGTCAAAGTAGATATTTCCAAGGCTTATGACTCTGTTAGCTGGACATATCTCTTTGAATTGCTTAGGGGATTGGGATTTCCCCCAGAATTCTGCAAGTGGATTGAACAGTGCGTTACTACTACTTCTTACTCGTTACTCATCAATGGCAAACCGGAAGGCTTCTTCAGAGGGAAGAGGGGTCTTCGACAGGGTGATCCAATTTCGTCACTCCTCTTTGTTATATGCATGGAGTATTTTAGTAGATTGATGAGTAGAGCAGTAGATCTACATGAGTACAGATTCCACTCTAGAATCTGTAAACGTGTGGATGTCTCACATCTGATTTTTGCGGATGATCTGTTGATAGTGGGCTATGGAGATGTAACGACTGCAAGGTGTGTTGAGGGGATATTGAAGAAGTTCTCTGAAGTCTCTGGACTAACTGCAAATCCTCAGAAATCAAACCTCATCAGTTCGGGTGTCTCGACCCGAGTCCGAAGAAGGATTGCTCACATTCTTCCTTTTACTACAGGTACTATTCCCTTCAAATACTTGGGTATTCCTATTTGTAGCAAGAGAATAGGTGTGGACGATTTTACACCCCTTTTGAATGACATTAACAATCTGATACAAAATTGGTCTTCTAAGCTGTTGTCTTTCACGGGGAGATTGGAATTGATCACCTCTGGAATATATGGTATTCTATCTTTTTGGTGTGGTATTGTCAAAATTCCTATTATTGTGGTCAAAAAGATAGAGACCATTATTCGCAGATTTTTGTGGGGAACGAAGGTGAGCCCGGTGTGCTGGAATGACATCCTTCAACCCAAGAATGCAGGGGGGCTAGGGTTGAAGGACATTACCACTTGGAATAAGGCTCTTTTGGCTAGTGCACTGTGGGATGTACATAGGGAAGCCTCATCTCTATGGGTGAAATGGATCCACACTGTCTACCTCTCGTCTTCTCAATGGACAGTGAGCTCTCCAGGTAACAACTCTACATACTTATGGAGAGTTCTCATTGCTATTAGGAACACCATCGAGAGTGAATCAGAAGGGGATGATGGAGTGATAGGAGTTATGGAGAAGTGTTGTGAGAATGGAGTATTCAAAGCCAGTCGCATGTATGATCATTTGAGAAGTAGATATATAGCAGACTCAAGTTTTGTTTACAAACAGGTATGGCACAAGTGGATAGTGAGGAAACACAGTTTCAGACTTTGGCTGGTCCACAGAGACAGAGTTGCTACAAAGGATAGGGTGAAGTGCACGGAAGAAGACAAACGATGTGCTTTTTGCTTTGCTCAGGAGACCACATCGCACCTCTTCTTCCATTGCCCTTACACCACACATATATGGGATCAGGTCAGAGGATGGATTGGATGGAGAAGAAGAAGGCTATTATCAGTCACAGATGCCTTCAGAAAGATACACCAGGATACCAGGAACAACAAAAAAGCAAGAAAGCTCCTTTTCATCACCTTTGCTACCACGATCTACCACATATGGATGGAAAGGAATGCTCTTCAGCATGGCACAAGGATGATGTCTCCGAACTACATTGCAGATAAAATCAGCACTCAGATAGCATCCTTGTATATGAATTCTTGATGTATTTTATTATTCACCTCAAGCATCTTGCTTGAGTAGGTTGGATAGGAAGGATTGTCTTTGTATTCGCATCGTACGTAAGTACTCGATGCAACCGTTTCAGTGAAATACATTTACCAATTTCACTAAACCCTAAACCCTAAAACCCTAAACCCTAAACCCTAAACCCTAAACCCTAAACCCTAAACCCTAAACCCTAAAACCCTAAACCCTAAACCCTAAACCCTAAACCCTAAACCCTAAACCCTAAAACCCTAAACCCTAAACCCTAAACCCTAAAACCCTAAACCCTAAACCCTAAAACCCTAAACCCTAAACCCTAAACCCTAAAACCCTAAACCCTAAACCCTAAACCCTAAACCCTAAAACCCTAAAACCTTAAACCCTAAACCCTAAACCCTAAACCCTAAACCCGTACAGAATGAATCAGAAGGGGATGAAGGAGTGATAGGAATTATGGAGAAGTGTTGTGAGAATGGGGTATTCAAAGCCAACCGTATGTATGATCATCTGAGGAGTAGATACACAGCGGACTCGAGCTTTGTTTACAAACAAATTTGGCATAAATGGATAGTGAAGAAGTTCAGCTTCAGACTTTGGCTTGTGCACAGAGACAGGGTGGCTACGAAGAACAGGGTTTGGTGCACGGGAGAAGACAAACGATGTGGTTTTTGCTTTGACGAGGAAACAACATCGCATCTCTTCTTCCATTGCCCTTATACCACTTATATATGGAACAGGGTTAGAAGATGGATTGGATGGGGAAGAAGAAGGCTGACATCAGTGACAGATGCCTTCCGTAAAATACTGCAGGACACGAGGAACAATAAAAAGGCAAGAAGACTTCTTTTCATCACCTTTGCTACCACGATGTACCATATCTTGATAGAAAGGAATGCACTTCAGCATGGCACAAGGATGCTGTCCCCGGAATACATCGCTGACAGAATCAAGCTTCAGATAGCATCTTTGTATATGAATTCTTGATGTAACTGTATTTATATTCACCTTAGGCATCTTGCTTAAGTAGGTTGGATAGTTGTGTTAGATTTTGTATTCGCATCGTACGTAAGTACTTGATGTAACCGTTTCCAGTGAAATAACATTTACCAATTTCACTAAACCCTAAACCCTAAACCCTAAAACCCTAAAACCCTAAACCCTAAAACCCTAAACCCTAAACCCTAAACCCTAAAACCCTAAACCCTAAAACCCTAAACCCTAAACCCTAAAACCCTAAACCAACCCAACCCTTTCTCTCTCTAAACCTTGTTCTCTGACTTCTCTCTAGACTTTTTGTGCTGAACCTCTATCAACTGGATGATGGCCAGTGATCTGGCTACCTCTGTGTAGTCATCATCCAGTTATGCTCCTCTACTCCGGCGTGGTCGTTCTCCGGCCTTCCGATGAGAACTCGAAGTGCGGCGGCTGCACCTTCCTCTTCCTCCAGTAGGAAGAGAAATGTTAGAAAGAGACCCAAGAATCCTAAGGTTAGTAACAAGATCATTTCCAGAGCTAATCCACTCTCTCCCTCTTATATGGAATGTTCCCTCAACACCCATAATTCTATTTTGGAATGCCCTCTTTTGATGGATGTTGAGGATGAGGTTGATGCGGTTGAAGTTAATAACGGCCAGGAGCTTCTGGATAATTTTGGAAGATCTGGAAAATTGGAGTTAATAAGGAAAGAATCGGAAAGCAATCTGGCCCAATCTGTATTTCAAACAGATTTGGATCCTGCTCTAACAGATCTGAGAAACAGCTCAGAAGATAACTGCACTTGTACGCAGAAGCAAAACAGAAATAGAGGTGAAGATCAGCATCAACTGGAAGGTCAGAAATCGGACTCTGCAGTAATGACAGTGATGGCAGAACCCCCATCGGAATCTCCAGTTATGCCGAAATCCCCATCGGAATCTGCAAATATGGAGGAAATTTCACCAGCCTTGCAAACCTGTAATGATATTTTGAATTTGCAACTGCTCTCAGCATTGGAAGCAGCGCAAGAAGGTACAAAAGAGACTTCTATTCCTGCTTGCTTTTGGCCTTCTGCCCAAAAAGAGGGAGAAAAGCATGCTACACTACCTACTTCTCACACAAGGTCAAATATAGGTTCTCTTTCTCCCCCCTGTCCCACTGAACCTCTAAAAAGTGACTACCATCCTTTCTCTTTCAAGGACAAACTTTTGGGAACACTCTCTCCTCTCTCCTCTCCCCTACCTACCACCTCCTCCTTTTCAAACTTGCTTTGGACCAGCTGCACATCCAATCATCCTCCTTCACCGCCGCCATCATCCCAGCATCCTTCTTCTCCGCCGGCATCCAATCCTTCTGCATTGGCTGTCCCAGATGATCCATCTTTCTCGCTTGCTTCCCTCCTTCCCTTTCCCCCTAGTCTCCCTAAAACCTCTTCTGTTAACCCCTCCGCCCCCTTGCTCAATCATCACTCTCCTCCTCCCATCCACCCTAGTGCTGATTCACCATCCCGACCTCTCCTGCTCCTCCACTCTAACCCTAAACCTGTATCACTCAACCAAATTCCACCCCCCTCTCCTCCACTCATTCCTTATTCTGACTCCCCTTCCATTCCTCCTCCCAAGCCCTTCCTTCGATCACAAGCTGTCCATCCAGCCCATAATCGACAGCCGAATCCCCTCCATCTCCTTAAATTTATTCCCCCTCTTGATTCGGGAGTTGCTGAGATTTCGGATGACCTAATGATAGATGAAAAAGACCACTGGAGGTTCACACTCATAGGGTGCTTCGCTGGTCGGTATCCTGGGTTCCAAGAGATCAAAGACATAGTTGAAAATTGGAAAGTCGAAGTGCAGATGTTAAACCATGATAGTGGCTGGATCATTTTCAAATTGTTTAGCGAGGAAGATTTACAAAAAGTCCTTCAGAATGGACCTTATGATGCTAAACTCATATACCTCATGCTTCGAAGAATGCCAATCGATTTTCAGTTTGATGATGCTGGTTTATCCATTGTTCCGGTGTGGGTTCGTTTTCCATCTCTCCCACTCAAATATTGGGCTTCCGACAGGTTGAGTTTCATTGCTTCAGCAGTAGGTGAACCCATCATGATGGATTATTATACAACGAATCAAGAACGTGTCTCGTATGCGCGCACACTTGTCCATGTTGATGCTTCAAAAAAATTGCCGAATGAAATTTGGATCAAAAATAAATATGGTGCTTTAAACAGCGCGTTCTCTATGAATTTCATCCCAAGTATTGCACTTCGTGCAGTTGTATGGGACACCTTGATTCCGAATGTCGTCGGGGGAATGATCTTCAGCAAACAGAAAATCGGCCGGGGGGTGATCGTGATTTCCAGTTTATGAGAAGGAGAAGAAACAGAAACAAAAGCAATCCATCCTCTATTCCTAACCCTATTCCCCCTACGCAGCCCAAGCCCAATCTGCATTCTAATCCTATTGACTGCCAAGCCCAACCAAATCCAGAGCCCATTTTTCCCTCTAATTCCACTTATCATAGGCCCAACCTTAATCCGAGATCCAAGCCCAAATCCTTAATTTTTAAACCTAAATATATTCCTAAAACTACCCATAATTCATCCTCTAAGCCCAATATTATAGGCCCATCACCCAATTCTCCATCTCATCTCCCTGTCCCTGGCCCGACCCCCTCCACTAATCAGTTTTCCCACTTTCAGCAGCCCAACAATTCTCCTCGGGCCAAGCCCATTTCTCCTCCTCCTCCTTTCAAGCCTGCTAACCCCGAACCCTCTATCCCAATCATCCTTAATCTGCCATCCCATAACAAATTTGCAGCTCTGGCCCATCTGGATTCTAATTCAACAGAGGATGTCTACTCTCCTGCAAACTTTACTCTGCAGAGTCCAAGTTTGGAATCCCCCCTCTATGCCCATGGAAAGATGACGGAGAGAATTAATAACCAGCACTTGGAGCCCGGCTATAATAGTGAATCCTCATCCTCTTCAGGTACGAACTTCAAGCATAGACGGGTGGAAACCTTAGGATGGAATGGCTCTATGGTAGAAAACGGGAATGATCAGGTGAACTGGACAGATTATGGTGCTTGGATCAACAGTCAGAGAGCGGAGGAAGCTTCGACTTCCTCTGAAATCTCACCATGACTTTTCTCTTTTGGAATGTGCGTGGGATGGGGCACACGCCAACCCACAATGCACTTAAAAAAATGGTGCGTGATCATCAGGTGGCAATTTTGGGACTGCTAGAAACGAAACTCTCTACTAGCAATGTTGATTCTGTTATCAAGAAAGTTTTTCCAGGTTGGAACTTTATCCATAATCTTGAGCTTAGTAGTGGTGGTAGGATTGTGGTTGTGTGGGATCCTAAGCGTCTTTATCTTGAAAACTTCAGCTTAACTGATCAATCCATTTCAATGAATGCTCGTTGTCTTACAACTTCAAAAGCATTCTTCGTCTCAGTCATCTATGCCCGTAATCGCTATGTAGATAGGAGGTATTTGTGGCAGCATCTCATCTCCCTATTTCACTCTAATCAATTGCCATGGATCATGGGAGGTGACTTTAACTGTGTAAGATATGAGGGTGAAAGAAATAGAGCTAATTATAATTCAGGGACAAGAGAAATGCAGGAGACTTGCTCTATTTTGGGAGTAGAAGATACTTATTCGACAGGGTGCTACTTCACTTGGTCTAATGGAGCTTCGTGCTCAAAAATTGATAGAGTTATGACGTGCAAGATTTGGAGGAGTATGGGTTGGGATCTTCATACCAATTTTCTCCCTCAGGGCACTCAATCTGATCATTGTCCTTCCATTACCTCCTTTCAGAACCCAAGCCCCCACTATATAAGACCCTTCAGATTCTGTAATTTTTGGACTAACCATGATAATTTCGTTGCTCTTGTCTCTTCTTATTGGCAGGTACATGTAGCAGGCACAAAGCAGTTCATCCTCTGCCAGAAATTGAAAAACCTAAAAAATCCACTTAAGGAGTTGCACAAGCAGAATTACCATCACATCTCTGAACGAGTAGCAAGAGGAAAAGATCATCTACATCACCTCCAGACCCTCTTTATGTCGAATTTGAACAATAATGCACTACACCAGGAGATTAGCGAGGAGCTCAGGAAACAAAAGCACTTGGAGGATTGTGAAGCTAACTTTCTTATGCAGGTTCTCAAACACAAGCACATAAAGAGCCAGGATCGAGCCACTAAGTACTTCTATTCTCTTATTCGAAGTAATGGAGCGAGAAATGGTATTCATTCTCTTCACACGGACAGTGGTCCCACCTCCTCGTACCAAGAATTGATAGATACCTTTCTATCCTACTATCAATCAATCCTTGGTGCAGAGAGCCCAACCACTCAGTTAGTTGAGCAGGAAGTGTTGGATAGAGGACAGAAACTTTCTCCTGAAGATGCTAGTTCCTTGGAAGCATAGGTAGATGACACAGAGATAAAGGAAGCATTATGGTCAATCAACAAAAATAAATCTCCAGGTCCGGACGGATATACTTCAGCGTTCTTTCAAAGTGCATGGTATGTGGTTGGTGGAGATGTGGTGGCAGCGGTGCAGGAATTCTTTCGGAAAGGGAAGTTGCTCAAACAGTTGAATACCACCTTTGTCTCGTTGATTCCGAAAAGGAGCCATGAGCCGAGAGTCCAAGATTTTAGGCCTATATCGTGTTGCAACACTGTTTACAAAATCATCTCAAAAATCTTGGCAAAACGACTCAGGAATTGTCTTCCTTCTCTAATAAACCAATCCCAGTTTGGATTTATTAAAGGAAGGAAAATGAGAGACTGTGTGATGCTGGCTGAGGAGATCTTTAGGGGTTATGGATGGAGAGCAGGGAATATCTCCCCTAGGATGGCAATCAAAGTGGACATCTCCAAAGCTTATGACTCTGTTAGCTGGAAGTATCTCTTTGATTTGCTTACGGGCCTAGGTTTTCCCTCTAAGTTTCGTACTTGGATTGAGCAGTGTGTTACTACTCCTTCATACTCCCTACTCATCAATGGCAAGCCGGAAGGTTTCTTCAAAGGCAAGAGAGGTCTTCGACAAGGTGATCCAATTTCTTCACTCCTCTTTGTTATTTGTATGGAGTACTTTAGTAGATTGATGAGTAGAGCAGTAGAGCTACATGAATACAGATTCCATTCGAGAATTTGTAAACGTGTAGATGTTACACACTTAATTTTTGCGGATGATCTCTTGGTTGTGGGTTATGGAGATGTGGCTACAGCAAGGTGTATCGACAGAATTCTGAAAGGGTTTTCTGAAGTTTCTGGGTTAAATGCGAATCCTCAAAAGTCAAATCTCATTACCTCTGGTATTTCGACTCGAACCCGAAGACGTATTGCCCAGATTCTTCCATACAACACAGGTACTATTCCTTTCAAATACTTGGACATCCCTATTTGTAGCAAGAGAATAGGAGTGGAGGATTTTACACCCCTTCTGAATGACATTAACAACATGATACATACTTGGTCTTCTAAGCTGTTGTCATTCACTGGGAGATTGGAATTGATTACTTCTAGAATATATGGTATTCTATCCTTCTGGTGTAATATTGTCAAAATTCCAATTGTGGTGGTCAAAAAAGTAGAGACCATTATTCGCAGGTTCTTGTGGGGAACGAAGGTGAGCCCGGTGAGCTGGAATGACATTCTTCAACCCAAGAATGCAGGGGGGCTAGGGTTGAAGGACATTATCACTTGGAATAGGGCTCTTTTGGCAAGTGCACTGTGGGATGTACATAGGGAAGCCTCATCCCTATGGGTGAAATGGATCCACACTGTCTACCTCTCGTCTTCTCAATGGACAGTGAGCTCTCCAGGTAACAACTCTACATACTTATGGAGAGTTCTCATTGCTATTAGGAACACCATCGAGAGTGAATCAGAAGGGGACGATGGCGTGATTGGAGTTATGGAGAAGTGTTGTGAGAATGGAGTATTCAAAGCCAGTCGCATGTATGATCATTTGAGAAGTAGATATACAGCGGACTCAAGCTTTGTTTACAAACAGGTATGGCACAAGTGGATAGTGAGGAAACACAGTTTCAGACTTTGGCTGGTCCACAGAGACAGAGTTGCCACAAAGGATAGGGTGTGGTGCACGGAAGAAGACAAACGATGTGCTTTTTGCTTTGCTCAGGAGACCACATCGCACCTCTTCTTCCATTGCCCTTACACCACACATATCTGGGATCAGGTCAGAGGATGGATCGGATGGCGAAGAAGAAGGCTATT
This sequence comes from Pogostemon cablin, assembly GCA_023678885.1. Classification (NCBI taxonomy): domain Eukaryota; kingdom Viridiplantae; phylum Streptophyta; class Magnoliopsida; order Lamiales; family Lamiaceae; genus Pogostemon; species Pogostemon cablin. The sequence continues at coordinate 28,098,283 of CM043005.1, read as the reverse complement.
ATCAGTCACAGATGCCTTCAGAAAGATACACCAGGATACGAGAACAAACAAAAAAGCAAGAAAGCTCCTTTTCATCACCTTTGGTACCACGATCTACCACATATGGATGGAAAGGAACGCTCTTCAGCATGGAACAAGGATGATGTCTCCGAACTACATTGCAGATAGAATTACCATTCAGATAGCATCTTTGTATATGAACTCTTGATGTATATTTTTATTCACCTCAAGTACCTTGCTTGAGTAGGTTGGATAGGAAGGTTTGTCTTTGTATTCGCATCGTACGTAAGTACTCGATGCAACCGTTTCCAGTGAAATAACATTTACCAATTTCACTAAACCCTAAACCCTAAAACCTAAACCCTAAACCCTAAACCCTAAAACCCTAAAACCCTAAACCCTAAAACCCTAAACCCTAAACCCTAAACCCAAAACCCTAAACCCAAAACCCTAAACCCAAAACCCTAAAACCCAAAACCCTAAACCCTGAACCCTGAACCCTGAACCCTAAAACCCTAAACCCTGAACCCTAAAACCCTAAACCCTAAACCCTAAACCCTAAACCCTAAACCCTAAACCCTAAAACCTAAACCCTAAACCCTAAACCCTAAACCCTAAACCCTAAAACCCTAAAACCCTAAACCCTAAACCCTAAACCCTAAAACCCTAAAACCCTAAACCCTAAACCCTAAATCCTAAACCCTAAACCCTAAAAATTATGTGTAATTTTTAGAATGTTCTGGAAGCTTCTAGAAGATCCATAAGTGATATAAAATCATGACTTGTGCGAAATTTGAGAGGGGAATTCATTAGAGATCAGATTGAGAGCAGTTACACACACTCCACATCACATTTCCTCACAGACTAGATCCATCTTCATCCATTCTTCATCCATCCATCTACACTTGACCTCCTTCATCAAATCCACCATCCAAGTGATCAAGGAAGTAAGGGAGAGTGAGATCACAAGAAGAAGAAGAAGATCTCCATTGAAGATCTTCAAAGGGAAAATCTAATTCTAATTTTATGATTTTCTTCATAGTTGATCATGGTTTGTAAGGATTTTAATGTCTATGTTGAATTTCTTGTGACTATGAGAGGCTAACCTCCTTTGTGAGATTAGCTCCATGATTGGTGTTGGATAATGTAGTTTTTATGCAAATTGATTTTAATCTTGAATGGGCTTTGTGTTATTTCTATCATTGATTGTTAATTACTTGATGTGTATGATTGATATGTGTGATTAATTGTCATAGGCATGAGATTAGATTGGCCAATCAATTTTATGTTTGGGATAGTTCATTGAATCATTTCATCATACACTTCATGTGCATTAATTTAGAATGAGATAGGAATATCCTTCTAGATTTGGAACCCTTTGATAGAACATTTGATTAGCTTAATCGTGAGATTAGTTGATTAGATGAGGAGACCCAAGCCATTAGTGAATTCATAGTACCTTAAAAGGGAATATTGCCTATGATTTAGTACCTTGTTAGGGAACTCGTAGAGTAATTAGTACCTAATATGAGGTGTTCACTATGGTTTCGATCCTTTGTATTTTTGGGAGCCTTATTGATGGCCTACATCCTATCCATCTTGGTCGAGAGTTTAGGTAGAATTAGTGATCACTCCTATGCCATGTCCATGATAGATTATAATTAATTGCATGATTACTTTGTTATCTATGCCATGATTGTTGCTAATCTCATTCTTGCATTATTTGGAACCCATTTATCTTGCATTCATTTATTTCTTATCTCTTGCATTAGTTTAATTGCATTCATTTGCATCTTATCCTCTTTTTCGATCATTCTTATAAAATTACGATAAACTTGAAATCGCTTAAACTCTAGTGCCTTCCTCCTTGTTGTTCGATAAATTCTTTAATTGGTCATCCCGACTACAAAATGATCAATCGAATGGCGCCATTGCCGGGGAAGTAACGGTCGCTAGTAGTTTGATGAAGGATTGTTTAGAGTGGTCTTAATAAGGACATTTATTTTTATTTTTTTGCATCTTATATTTGTTTTAGAAAATTTTATTCAAATTTTTCTTTCTTTTGTAGGTGTATACCTTGAGAAGGAAGAAGAAGGTGAACAAGCCCAAAAATATGAGCTACATGGATATTATTCGAAATATGGTGAATAGTGGTGCTCTTCCCAATATGAATACACAAGGAAATTTTCAAGGATTTCAAATGTCAAATGGTGCACCAAACTTGCAATCAGATTTCGGAGTACAAGTGCCTAATATGCAATTCTAACAACAAGGTTATGGAGATTTTGGAGTTTCTCATCAAATGCGTCAACAAGTATACCCTCGAGGTGTGGATGATGTTTTCAAGAAAATTTTTCTAGAAATGAAGAAGAAAATCAACCACAACTATGGGGAGATTTTCAAGACTCCAACACCTCTTATTCTGGCCAACGTGACTACAAAGAGAAGCGTAGAGATGAATTGATTGAAAAGATTATGGAACGCATGGAGAGGGAGAAGAAGTATAATGAAGAGTGGAAGGATCGAATGGGAAATTGGTGTGAAATGGTGACAAATAAAATCGTAGTATACGGTGCTAGATTGAATTCCATTGAACACCAAATAACTCAAGTTGTGTCCACCATGGAGAGATTTCAAGAAAAGAACAATAAGCCTTCTACCTTCAAAACAAAGAGAGAATACATGGTCGTTAAAGATCGAAAAGAGGCTAGTTTGGGGGATCATGATGTTATGAAAGAGAAGAGAGAAAGAGTTCCTAAGTGGGTGAGCCAAAGAGTTGAAATAAGAGTTGAAGGAGGAATTCAAAAGATTTGTCGAGTCTCTTGAAGTGATGGTTGAGAAAGTAAAGCTTCGAAACCAAGAAGAGATTCATGCACTTATGGAAGAAAAGAAACCTCTAAAAATTAAGCTCATGGACTCCACTCCACACAAGAAAAAAACCTTCTCATTCTATTGAAATTTCAAACTCTCTTAAGAATTTTTATGATTTTATTGATAAAAACTTATTTGTTGAAAATTGTAGGAAAAGGATTACAAGAGGGCACCAACACTTGTCAATGTCCGAATTCTTACCAGGGGATGTGGTTGAAGTTCTAAACGCATATAAAGCCCCATGAAAAAAATAAAACAAGTGAAAAGGGTCATTCCTTGTGAAGAACGCCTTCGGGGAATAATTGCTTGAACTATTCAATAAGAAAGGACACGTTCTTGTGGTTGAACGGGGGAGCACAAGGCACTACTTCAAGAAAAAACTTATGGCGGTGCCTAAAGACTATTCAAGACCACCATGAGCTTGAAAACATCATCCGACTTGAAGACGTTAAACTTAGCGCTTGATGGGAGGCAACCCATTTTATGTGAGTTTTCTTGTTTAGTTTTATTTTTCTTGTATTTTTGGTATGTAGGTGGATTGTGCTCATGAAGAAAGATATGTATGAAGAAGATGAGGTGTACTTAATAAGTTACACCACTTTGCTCAAACTTAAATTTAACACTTGTGTTAATTTAAGTTTGGGGGGAGTGTGTGGTGGCCATACTTGAATATTGGAAGTGCACATATGTCATCACAAAGTAACTTCATGAAGATCATTGGAAACTATAAGGGTAAGTCCCACCACTTTTTGCAAACTTAATTCTCAACTTTTGTTTCGATTTAAGTTTGGAGGGAGAGTGTGTGGTGTAACTTATCACTTGAGTGTGCTATAGATCTTGATTAATGATTGATTGAGGATTGATTGAGGAATTATCTTGTGTAAAATTTGATCAATTTTAAAATATTCTCATGAGTTTGGTTATAATTTTAGTTTGTTTGGTTATGTTGAAATGCATGATAGTCCTTATTTTTATTGCAAGTGTTGAGCTAATAGTTTTTGATGAGTTGTTGAGCATAAATGGAGTATAGTGGAAGCATGAATTGAGCCCGAAGATCACATAGAGAAAATGTTATGGATGCAAGTCGGAAGCTCATGCCAACCATTTCTACTCTCAAATGTTTAAGGGAGTTCACTCTACATCTTATCACTTATAATTACTTGACATGAATTGATATGGATTTGGATTGTATTAGATTAGCATGCTACTTCATGTGTTATGTTTGTGGGAGGTTTACTTTCGTAATCTAGAATTTCATTTTCAATTAAGGATGGGATGTTTGTTGAGCTTATTTATTATGGATGATGAGGTGATATGCTTTGATTTTTAGTGATGGATGATTTTGGTCATGTATGTTATGTGCTTTTGTTGTTGTGTTGTTTGGTGAGATTTCTTTGATCATTGTAGTGTTTGTTGTTATTTTTATTTTTGTAGGGATGCTTGGTGGTATGTTTTGGGAAGGTGTTTAATGTTTTTGAATGTGAGCTATGATGCATTGTTTGTGATGAGTGATGACAAGTATGTTAATGGTTTCTACTTGTTGAAATTGTGACATGAATTACATAATGTGTTAAATTTTGAGAAGTATGAAGGATAATTAGGTTTCTTTTGGTCCAAGCAAAAGCTTATGAGACTTGAGCCTCAACCGTGCCTCCATGATTTATTCTTGATGAGAGGACCGGTTGAACTTAGACAAACTAGAACTTGCTCATGGACTATAGGAACGAAGCCCTAATGGTGGAAATTTGTGAAATGATCTTAGGCCATACTTGTCATTTATAGTCATTTCCAAATATTTCCATACCATGAACATCATCCCTAGTCAACCACTTTGAGCCTTAAACCCTATTTATTGTGATAAAAGCACATTACAAGCCTTGATTACCCACGTGAGTCTTATATAATTACCATTTTGTGTGAGTAATTGAGGAGATGGCAGCTAGAAAGGATTGATTGAATAACAAAAGAAGAAAAAAAAATGGAAAGCAAGCAAGAAAAATGATGGAAAGAGCAAAAATAAAAATGCACATGCAACCTTTAAACAATAGGAAGGAGCAAAGCAACGACAAGATGCTCAAGAAATCAAAGGTACAAAGAAGAAAGCATGCATCATAAGAAGCTCAATACAAAGGATAAAGATGATGAATAGTGCTTATGACCAACAAAGATAAAAAGAAAGAAAAGAAAAGTTGAGAAATGGAAGAAAGTAGCTACCTCTTCGATTACTTATACTTGATTAGCCACTATTATCAATATTCTTCCTACCCTACCAAAGAGTCTAAACATTACATACTAAGATAAAGACCTTTTTGATCACTTATTGAAACTAGAGTGGCTTGTGAACATAGTCTATGAGCAAGCCTATGGTGAGTCGGTTCTAACCGGTTGATGAGTGATGTTAAAAATCTTACCCTAAAGAGTGTTGAGGGAAATTTATAACCTATGAGAGGCTTGGATTGAAAGGAACTTGATTACTCTTTTTTCATTCTTAAAATTGAACTTGTTAATCTTTCATGTTATAAGTTTGATGATGTAGGGATACTTAATGTGATTTTTGTAGTCCTTATTACTTATGATGTGTTGTTGCCTATGTTCCTTTAGTGTTTTTCCTAGGTGAAAATTCCTCCTCGTGTTTATCATTTTTCATTGTTAGAGGATGAACAATACTTTAAGTTTAGGGGTTGATCGTAGTCATTTTTACCTAGATTTTAGTGTCTTTATTTGGGTATTTTTGGATATTTTTATCCATATTTATGTTACTTTTGGTGGAGTTATTGTTATTTTGAGGAATATGGTATAAATTGATAGAATTGTATAAATGAGCTTAAATATATGTAAAACAGGGCAAGAAATAGACAAAAATAGAGTCGGGAGCGAAAAGGAGATGGGAGAACAGGAAATGTTGGTACACGGGCCGTGTGCGGAACACGGCCCTGTACCCAACAGCTGTGTAGTATCATCAGAACTTGCTGCTCGCCCAGGAGGATGGCCGTGCGCTGGTGCACGGGCCGTGCATTGCTGCACGCCTCGTGTGCGGAGCACGGCCCTGTAAGAAGAAGCCGTGCATTGTCGTCAGAAAACACTACACGGCTATGACCATGGCCGTGTAGCATAGCTTGAGCCGTTTCTGGAGCATGCACAACATGCCGAAGTAGGTGTGCCCTACACGGGCCGTGTATGTGCAAAATCCTGTGTAATTTTTAGAATGTTCCGGAAATTTCTAGAAGATCCATAAGTGATATAAAACCATGACTTGTGTGAAATTTGAGAGGGGAATTCATTAGAGATCAGATTAAAAGCAGTTACACACACTCCTCACCACATTTCCTCACACACTAGATCCATCTTCATCCATTCTTCATCCATCCATCTACACTTGACCTCCTCCATCAAATCCACCATCTAAGTGATCAAGGAAGCAAGGGAGAGTGAGATCACAAGAAGAAGAATGAGATCTCCATTGAAGACCTTCAAATGGGGAATCTAATTCTAATTTTGTGACTTTCTTTATAATTGATCATAGTTTGTAAGGATTTTAATGTCTATGTTGAATTTCTTGTGACCATGAGAGGTTAATCTCCTTTGTGAGATTAGCTCCATGATTGGTGTTGGATAATGTAGTTTTTATGCAAATTGATTTTAATCTTGAATGGGCTTTGTGTTATTTCTATCATTGATTGTTAATTGCTTGATGTGTATGATTGATATGTGTGATTAATTGTCATAGGCATGTGATTAGATTGGCCAATCAATTATATGTTTGGGATAGTTCATTGAATTATTTCATCATACACTTCATGTGCATTAATTTAGAATGAGATAGGAATATCCTTCTAGATTTGGAACCCTTTGATAGAACATTTGATTAACTTAATCGTGAGATTAGTTGATTAGATGAGGAGACCCAAACCATTAGTGAATTCATAGTACCTTAAAAGGGAATATTGCCTATGATTTAGTACATTGTTAGGGAACTCGTAGATTAATTAGTACCTAGTGGGAGGTGTTCACTATGGTCTCGGTCCTTTATGCTTTTGGGAGCCTTATTGATGGCCTACATCCTATCCATCTTGGTCGAGAGTTTAGGTAGAATTAGTGATCACTCCTATGCCATGTCCATGATAGATTATAATAAATTGCATGATTAATTTGTTATATATGTCATGATTGTTGCTAATCTCATTCTTGCATCATTTGGAACACATTTATCTTGCATTCATTTATTTCTTATCTCTTGCATAAGTTTAATTGCATTCATTTGCATCTTATCCTCTTTTTCGATCGTCCTTATAAAATCACGATAAACTTGAGATCGCTTAAACTCTAGTACCTTCCTCCCTGTGGTTCGATAAATTCTTTAATTGGTCATTCCGACAACAAAACGACCAATCACACCACTACACAAGATGCCACCTTATTTAAGAGGTTCTCCCACGCCAGTGGTGGCTCACTTAATATATATTAATAATTTTTTTATTTAAAATATTTGTTTATTTTAATATTATACTAATTCTATTACATTTATATTAATTTAAAAATATATAATGAATATTAATGATTTATTTTAAAATATTAAATAATAATATATGAAGTGTAGATTTATATTTCTTTATTATTTTCATATTTTATTAATATACCTTCTTACTATTTTACATTATAATCTCCAAGGAATTTTAAATAATATGTAATATTTATATTGAAATGATTAATTTTTTTATTTAAAAGAGTAATAATTATGTGTCAATTTCAAAAATATCAATTTATTTAACTAAATTAACAATAACAGTAACCAACAATTTCTATAGGAGTAATAAATCTAAAAATATAAACTTTTTGGACTTTTATGCCCCTAGTATTCAATTTATAATGCCAAATATGTCCCATGTTGGTGAGTATCGATAAGTGGGAAACAACCTCTATAAGATATGATGTTAATCGTTTATTTTTTTTTCTTATTTAAGCATAATTATAAAAGTTCTTAATTCAATTTAATTATTACTGTTATATTTTTAATGTCGGATAAAAATATATTTTTATTAATAAATAATTTTAAAATAATACTCCCTCCGTCCAACATTAACCTATTTGTTTACTTTTTGCACGTAGATTAATGAGTATTATTATTTTATGTGTAGTGGGTAGTTATATTAGTGGGTGTATGGGTCTCATATTTTAATTGTATTAGTGTATGGGTGGGTCCCATATGTCTAAAAAGGGAAATTGGTAGATTAAGAGTGAACGATCCAAAATGATAAAATTGATAGATTGACAGTGGACGGAGGGAGTATTTAATTTAGGAAATTAGATTAATAGATAATATAAAAATGTTTTTAATGTTATGTTTGGTAAATTTATTTAAAATTTATACCATACTTATTTTATCCAAATTTAAAAGGATATTATTAAATATAAATTATAATTTTTAAATTACTGCTTTTATATTTCTCGTAATATACAAGACTTGTACTGTTTAATTAATGAATAATGAGTCAATGTTTTAATAAAATAATTTAAAATAAATATATTTTATATATAAAAATAATTATAATTTTATTTACTAGATATCATTCAAATTAATTTAAATATTTAATTTTTATTATTAAAATATTAATTAAAATGCTCAATGATTGGAATGTGCCACGCTATACAAGAAAAGAAAAAAAATATAAAAATTGGTCTCAGAAAAATAAGTGATGAAATTGTTGAGAAAAAGAATTAGATGGAAAATGAGGGATATATATATATATATATATATATATATATATATATATATATATGAATTCTAATAAATTATTCATATTTTTCTTTCTAATGTATTAATGAAACTAAATTTTTAATTTTAAATACATTATGTAGTCAATATGGATATTAAATTAAAAATTTTAAAAAGATGAATAATTTAATATATTTATAATAAAAGAATTATAAACATTTGAATATTTGTGTTGAAAAGTATATTTAAACAAAAATAAAATAGAAAAGATAATAAATGATAGGTTGGAGAGGGGAGAGAAAGACAATATTATCTCAAATTACAGTATAGAACCTGCTAAATAGGTAGCCAAAAAATTATTTTTAATTATTATGTGATCTAATAGTTGAAATTGAAGAGATTTTGATCTAATGGATGAGGATAATTTGGGTCACTGAGCCTTAGGTCAGTCAATAACTCCCTTAAATTAATTAAAAAACAAATTTCTTACTCCCGTCGATTCTGTGTAAATGGGTAATCTGTAGTTAAAATAAAAAGAGTGAGGCTTGCGTGAGCCCGGGCGTACACCATGCGCCTTTAGAATTTAGTATTATGAGTAAGGGTACATTACTTTGTTCTAAAGGGTATACACTTTAATTAATAAAGGTACATCATTTTGTTCCAAAGGGTATACACTTTTATTAATATTTTTTATTTTTCTTCAAAAAATAAAGGGTACACATATTCATACTAAAGGATATACTCCCTCCGTCCCCCGAAGTATTTCACACTTTCCTTTTTCAGTCGTCCCTCAAAGTATTTCACACTTTACTTTTACTAAATTTGGTAAAAAATACATTATAACAATACACACTTTTTACACACATCCCAATATAATACTTACTTTTACTTATTTTTTCACATCTCCCAACAACTTTACACACCTTTTTCATTAAATCAACTACTCGTTATGTTGGAAGAAGTATAATTTAATACAAAATTTAAAAGGCACGTGTTCTCGTGCGCCAAAATGAAAACATGGTTGTAATCTCCCACCGTCCACGAGTAGATAAGCCTCAAGCCAATATTTTCATTGTATCTTAAATATCTTTCTCTCGGCTGCGTAGCCTGCGATAAAAATACCCCGCACCACTCACTACTGATTTTTCGTCGATGGGTAGTTTCACCGGCGTCCTCACGTATTTACCGGCTTTCAATTCTTTCAAGCCTCTATCCTCTCCGTCTTCGTTGTCTCCATTTACGATCTGTCGTCATGATCTCCGAATCCGGAAAGTACGATGCTCCATTGCAGAAGGTCCCGCCGCCGTTTCCCCTTCTTCGGAAAATGCCAAGTCTCAATCGATGCTCGACTGTGTGATTGTTGGCGGTGGCATCAGCGGCCTGTGTATCGCGCAGGCGCTGGCCACAAAGCATCGTAACACCAATGTGATTGTTACGGAAGCAAGAGAGCGTGTTGGAGGAAACATCACCACCGTCGAGAGGGAGGGCTATCTCTGGGAAGAAGGTCCCAACAGCTTCCAACCGTCCGACGCCTTGCTCACTATGGTGGTGCGTTCACCATTTTTGTTTCTCCTTTATAATTTTCTTGTTTGAATTTATTGTTCAGAATTTAATTGCGGCAGGTTGACAGTGGGTTGAAGGATGACTTGGTTTTGGGAGATCCAAATGCACCACGCTTTGTGTTGTGGAATGGCAAGCTGAGGCCAGTGCCTTCAAAGCCTACTGACTTGCCGTTCTTTGACTTGATGAGCTTTCCTGGAAAGCTCAGAGCTGGTTTTGGGGCGATTGGTCTTCGCCCACCCCCTCCAGTTTGTGCCTCTCTTTTCTCTCTCTCCCCTGTGTTTTGTTTAATTTTTCTGGCATTGTGTTAGGTGTATTCTTATCATTGATATATTGTTGAAGGTAACAGGGTCATGAGGAATCAGTTGAAGAGTTTGTCAGGCGCAACCTAGGTGATGAAGTTTTTGAGCGCTTAATAGAGCCATTTTGCTCTGGTATTGATCTCTTTCGTATATCTTTTACTTTTTTTGCCAATGCAAATAAAGCCTTGCAGTTCCGTTTCATAGTACTGGGCATTCGAGAAAGTGAGCTCCTCTTTCTTGCAGTTCTGTGAGCTCAACAATGTGAATTTGAATGGATCTCCTGCTACTGTAGTTCTTTTTCTAATTTTGTTTTGTGATTGTTTTACTTTGCTTATTATTGAGTTACTTCTTATCTATTATTACTTTATAATGTATTGACAACAATATACTTGCTTATGTGTTTTTTGTATATGTATAATTTTATTTTTCCTTATTCATCAATTTCTCTCTATTTCTAACATCAGCTTGTTTTCTACAGAAACTGAGGATTGATCAATATGTCAGTTCTTCATTATTTGCATTAGACCTGTGCATTTGCAGATTTTTAATAAAATGCACTATGTGGAAGTAAATGTGGATTTAGTTGACAATTAGAATAATTGTGCTTTGCCTTGCTAAATTAAAGCTTGGTTTTTGGAAGAAAATGTTGCGTGTGTGATTACAATCTCTAGGGAACAAAGTATTATTATCACATTTCTTTTCTCATACAGGTGTTTATGCTGGGGATCCCTCAAAATTGAGCATGAAAGCAGCATTTGGGAAAGTATGGAAACTGGAGCAGAATGGTGGTAGCATTATTGGTGGAACATTTAAAGCAATCCAGGATAGATCTAGTAATCCCAAGGCACCTCGAGATCCGTAATTGCATTCTACCAATGACTTTCTTGTGCTTGTATTCGTTAAAATTGAGCATGACATTCACTTTTGTACATTTGCAGACGCTTGCCAACGCCAAAAGGTCAAACAGTTGGGTCTTTTAGGAAGGGCCTAGCAGTTTTACCAAATGCAATTTCATATAGGTACTCATATTCTGTTAGCACTTTAAGAAGAAATGCTCTAATTTTTCTTATTTCCACATTCTGAATTTTCTGTTATGTGTTCCCTATGTTTTTTTTATTTTGATAATAAATTTCATTTTAGTATTTCTTTTCTTCTTTCCCGTCTTGCGAAATATAGAAAAATGGTACGTACCATGTGAAGGACTTCTTATGTGTGAAAATCTCAATTCCATTAAAAACATATGAACATTTTTACGCACTTATTATATAAGGCAAAGGAGGTATCAATGGACTTAACTGATAATGTATTAAGAAAGTCATCTTTTTAGTGATTAGGACTGTATAGTGGGAGAAAATCGCACTCTTACTATCTAACATGTGTTTCCTTGCATGGGTGTCTTATATTCCTAGCCTAGGAAACCAGGTGAAGTTGTCATGGAGACTCACTAGCATCACATCATTGGACAATGGGGGATATTGCTTGACATATGAAACCCCCAGTGGAACAGTGTCTCTGCAGAGTAAGAGCGTTGTAATGACTATTCCATCGTATGTGGCAAGCACCTTATTGCGCCCATTATCGGTATGCTCTCTATATATGTCATCTAGAGAAATAATTCTAAAACTCTCAAAATATCACCATGCTAGGAGCTGCCATAATTGATAGAGGATACAGAACTTCAAATATAGTCCTAAAATGTTCTTGTTGCCATGCACAACCCATTGATGACCCTTGCGGTAACGATTTATCATGGATGAAATGACTGGCTGGCTGTGAATTAGACTGCTCAGTGGATTGTGTAGTTCCTCTTGGCTCTCATCTAACTGACTGTGTGCCGTGAAGTTGCACATTTATTGCAGGGGACATGAACTAGAAGGTTAGCATATTGTAAGGTTAATAGAAAGATAGCAGAGATGGACCAAGTTTTATTTCTTATCTCCTCCCTTATTGTTATTTTAGCTAGGGTGGTTGATAGCCATTGTTGAAGAAGACCTGAAGGAGATGGACCAAGTTTTCTTTCTTTCTTCAATTTAGCAAAAAGGTCTGTCGTTGCATTGCAGCACTTTCACTGATTCGAAAGTGACAGAACTACCCCTCACCCCCCAAAAAAAAATTAGTAAAAAAAAAAAAAAATTAATAATAATAATAATAATAATAATAATAATAAAATGAGAATTTAAATTAAAAAGAAAGAAAACCTTGTGCTGATGGAAGCTGGTGTGGAAGGAATCATCTCTACAACCATCTCTCAAATACAGGAGGCTAGTCACCTCCTCAACCTAGTGTGGGATGATAAAATAGAAAAATACTAAAATGATAAATATGGTAAAAGAATTGGAGAATTGGTCACAGAATAGTATAGTTTTCATTTGATATATATATATATATATATTTTACTATGACTATGATACACGTGGTTTTGAGTATTACCTTTCCTGACAATGTTTTGTGGTTTGATACTAAGCACTGAATTTTTGGTTTGCTGTTCAAGTGTAATGCTTATTTTTGCATGACCTCTAAAGAGTAATTTGCCTAATTAATGGTATCTTTGCAGGCTGTTGCAGCAGATGCATTAGCAAAATTTTATTATCCACCTGTTGCAGCTGTTACAGTTTCATATCCAATAAAAGCAATTCGTGAAGACCGTTTGATTGATGGTGAACTAAAGGGATTTGGGCAATTGCATCCCCGATCCCAAGGGGTGGAAACTTTAGGTACAACGATTAACTAAGGTTGTGGATTTGAGTTATTCAACAACATAGCTAGAACTATGATTTTGCTGTTCACTCTACAGACTAATTTTCTTGTATGCAAATCTGGTTTAGTGCAGCATATAAAATGTCTACACCGCAGATATAACCTCTTCTTTGTTTGTTTGATCCTCCAGGAACTATTTACAGCTCATCACTTTTTCCCAATCGTGCCCCATCTGGAAGAGTTCTTCTCTTAAACTACATTGGAGGAGCTACCAATTCTGGAATTACATCAAAGGTACCATCTTATATATGCAGAGTGCAAAATGCCCGTATGTTTAGTTCAGCTCTTGACATGATAAACGTGATACACTTTGTGCTTTTCTATTGAGCTTGAAATTTTAGTTCCAACTTGATTCTAGTTGCTTACATGAATAAGGTGCTTCAAGGAGCTCATTTCTGAGACATTTCTATATTGGATGGATTTTGAGTTGGTGTGCAGTGCAGCTAAATTACCACATAATATGCGTATCTACTTGGGAATCACTTGAGGCATGTTTCCTGAGTTTTAATTTGACGTCTGTTGTGTTCATTATTTCTCATTGTTCGATCAGACTGAGACTGAACTCGTGGAATCGGTCGACCGAGACCTGAGGAAGATGCTTATAAACTCAAATGCACCAGATCCTGTTGTCCTTGGTGTACGAGTGTGGCCACAAGCTATTCCACAATTTCTGGTTGGTCATTTGGATTTGGTAGATAGAGCGCGAAGTGGTCTGAGTGACAGTGGCTTTAAAGGTGTGTTTCTTGGAGGTAACTATGTGTCCGGTGTGGCATTGGGACGATGCGTGGAGGGTGCATATGAAGTTGCTGGAGAAGTGACAGATTATCTTTCAAGATATGCTTATAGGTGAAGTAGAATTGGTTCTACTGTTAGGATTAGTTGGAGAAATTGTAGCATCAGTACTGTACTTGTGGAAGAGAAAATGTTGCAGAGATCAAAACTAAGGAGTGCCCGCGTTGTAGTTGAATAATATTTTTCCTGTTAAAAAGCGGTTCACTATGTTTATTTGAAGGTGTTGTACTTGGTCGATATAGCAAATTATGTTTCACTGACGGTGGTCTTTTTCAATCAGGTGAAGTGAGTGAGAAGAAGAGCAATTAATTAGCATTATTAATAATATTAAAAAGATCAAAGAAAATAAGAAGGGGGAAAAAAGAAAAGAGGAAGGGGAAATCAATGCGAGGATGAGAAGTTGCGTATCTATATATACCAAATAGAAGAGAGAGATGGGTCTGTATATGAAACAGTATATTTAATGATTTTTTTTATTTTTTTTAATTTTGAACATTAAAAGTGGTGAAATAACAAGTGAAATGGTGAATAAATTTTGAATGTTTTTTTGAAATTTTATAAAATTAAAATAATTGAAATATATATATAAATAATTTGAAAATTAAATAAATATAGTTGATAAATTAAAGTGTATGTCTTGGATGAGACCGTCTCACGAATCCTCTTATGTGAGACGGATTCTATCCTATTCATTAATATATAAAAATAAAAATAAAAAATAAAAAAGAATTAAGTAAAACAAGTGCCTTGTTTGGATAAGCTAATTATTCAAGTCTTCAGTTTTAATAAATATTATTATATTTTATGAGAAACTCTCTTGTGAGACGGGTTATTTGTGAGATGGGTCAATTCATCATTAAAGTATACTTATTGTAGAGATAAAGTATGCTTATTTGTAGTTAAAGTATGTCAATAATAAATTATATTATAATACGTTGAAATCATACTTTAATGCATAATTCAGCATACTTTAAAAAACATATTTTAACAATCATTAAACATACTTTATCTAAAAAATAGACATACTTAACACATCTCACAAACCGTCTCACAAGAGAATTTGTAATATTTTATTATTATTATTATTATTATTATTATTATTATTATTATTATTAATTATTCAATTATAATAATATTATTAATAATCAATTATTAAATAGTTAATTGTTCTGTTATCACTTTATCTTAATCAGATATCACTATATATTAAAAAGGTTATCACTTTTATTGTTACGACAAAATTTTCGTGAAATAATAGTACTAATAATTAAATTAAGTTGATATCACTTTTCTTTAATTACAAATCATATGTTATTTAAAATATTATCACATTTTATTCATTCTATAAACTATTCGTGAAATACACTTTTGTAATTAGTCATCACTTTTATTTAAAGATATTATTCCCTCCGTCCCGGACTTATGTTCACCAGTACTGTAGATACGGAGTTTAAGAAAAATTATTTTTTGACCAACTTTATTGACTTTTTAAGGGTATTGTAGTATTTTAAGTAATAAATAAATTATAAAGTATGTTATGTGTGTTAGGTGGGGTGGTATTTTTGAAATTAAGATAACTTTTGAGGTTGTTGGTTAATGTGAAATTTTCTTTTTTGGGTGGTGAACATAAGTATGGGATGGACAAAAATGGAAAGTATGAACATAAATATGGGACGGAGGGAGTATCAATTTTCTTTTAAAATATTATCACTTTTTTATAATATAAATTTTTATGAAAAAGTTCATAACACGGGATATTTAAAAAATGGTCCTCCAGGAATGGAGAAATCCATTTTTAGTCCTCCAGGAATGAAAATTCTCAAAATTGGTCCTTTTTGCTATTACCAAACTAATTTCCACCATGCTATTTACGAAAATGCCACTAGATTTATAATTTTAACTATATCTGGTTCTAAAGGTTGATTTTCATCCAGTTTCAACTCAAAATGGTATAAGAGCCTTAGGTTTATTTATTTATGAATGAAAAAATTATTATAAACTTATATCACTTAACGAGAGGAGAGTTTCAAAGAAATATGAATTCTAACGAAAGTTCGATATTCGAGAGTGACAGGACTATAAGCCCTGTTCAAAACTGGAGCAACAACGCCTACTGGCCCGTTGGATATGATGAAACGAGTAGCTCTATACAACAATACTATAATATTTTGTATAGATAAATTGCAGAA
This sequence comes from Pogostemon cablin, assembly GCA_023678885.1. Classification (NCBI taxonomy): domain Eukaryota; kingdom Viridiplantae; phylum Streptophyta; class Magnoliopsida; order Lamiales; family Lamiaceae; genus Pogostemon; species Pogostemon cablin. The sequence goes on along the minus strand of CM043005.1, from coordinate 28,082,099 downwards.
AAGAAATAAGAGGCCGATGATCGATTCTGGGATGGTCTCGACCGAATATGGAAATTGGCAGATGCTCGTGCCAATTACACCGAGGAAGAATATCTGGATAAAAGTCATCAGATGGAAATTAGATACTCCAAAGAAGTGTCAAGAAACATAGTGGAACTTCAAAGTTTCACCGAGATCCATGAACGTGTACCTAGACAGAACAATGGAGAAAACGACCAAACCAAGGTCCAAGAGAGATCTGCAAGACTTATCACTTTTCATGGTGGTCAAAATAACAGAGTGAAAAGAAATCGAGGCAGATAACTCTAAGATGAACCAAGATCTTAGAGAACTACAGAAGACGGTGAAATTTTTTGGAAAATATTGCCAAAACATGTCTAAGACGATATTTGAGATCAGTCTCAAGATGGATAAGGTGGAGACGTTGCAGAACAAACAACTCGACCTCATCAAGACGTTGATAAAGCAAGTAGAGGCCCTGGAAACCAAGATGACGGGGAGAAGGGGAGGAAGGTTGCCACCAACTTTCGGAATAGAAGCCCCTTTACACCAAAAGGGAAAGACGACAGAGATCACAAGGCCGAAGATGGAGAGTGAGAAGATAATCGCTATCCTTCGAGGAGAATCCACATCTCTGGATGAAAAGAGTGAATCTTGAGGATCTACAAGATCTATATGAGTCCTTCCGAGGACTAACTATCGTAGATCTAAAAATGAATATTGGAAAAACTTCAAACTCTCAACAGCAATCTCAGACTCCTCAGACCCGACAGGATCTGAGCCAAAATGAAGGAACTTCCAGATCATATGGAGTCCACGAAGCAAGACAAGAAGAGACATCCCAAAATCAAGGAAATTTCAAAATGAAGGCATTGGGATTGTCAACAGGAGCAAGCCGAGTTCGAGGATCCAACCTACACAACACCCCATATGGTCGGTCTCACCTTGAACCGATAAATCCATACAGGTTGATCCAAAACCTTGATACTCTAGACTTCAAGAACAGAGAGACCTTGATCGATGAGTGGACAAATGCAATGAAAATTGCAGGAGGTGCACTGGAGCTGGATAAAGAAGGGTTCATAAGATTCCTAACTATGAACCTAGAAGGATCAGTAAAGTGTGTCTGGGAGGTGCTCTCAGACGAAGTCAAGAAGGAGGATATGGAAGGCGAAGACCTTGGCAATATTGTTGATTGCATGGCAAAGATCTTCAAGATCCATTTTATCGGAGTGGGTTACTTAGAAGGAATGGAAGAAGAAAAGAAAAAGAAGTATAAAAATGCTCTATACAGCCTGGAACTACTTGCCATCTGTCACGTAGATGAGTACATCAAACTCTTTGCAGAGTATAGATGAAAATCGAAGATCAAATAGGAGAAAGTATTCCACCTGTTTTTTGCCAAGATTCCAAGCCCATGGAGAGAAATGCTGATCAAAGAATATGAACCATACGAGTAGGATTCAATAGCAAGGAGGATGTCTTTTCTCAAAGTCAAGATTGTAGAGTGGTGTCATCAAGCATCACTACACAAAAACTACAAGAGATTAAGGGGAATCAACAAGGCAGTACCCTTATGCTGCGAGAGTAATGATCTTCCAACCATCATTGGAAGAAATCCAAGGAAACAGAAAAGGCTGAAGAAAGGTCATCCTTACACCCAAAGAAGCGGAGGATGGAGGTCCAGAAGACCAAGATCTTTTTTGTCCAAACAAAAAGCCCGAAGCTATAAATCAGGGCAAAGGTTTGGACCATCAAGATAGAGTTCAAGAAGTCAAGCCTCGTCCTCAGGATCAAACCAGAGGAGTACGAGAAGAAATCCCATAAGAAACATGTTCCGAAGAGCACCCACCCACACGAGCCAATGAAAGATTCAAGGGTTGCAACTGCTATACATGTGGAGCTAGAGGGCATATCTCACCCGATTGCCCAGAGAACCAGAAGTGAGGAGTACGATAATTCAAAACAACTCCAGAAATAGAAGAAGCTATTTACTTCCAAGATCTGGTACAAGTATATCAATTTGAAGATATACCCTCAGACGAGAGCATCTATAAAGAAGAATTCTTCAGTGAAGACGAATCTTCCGAAGATGAGTCGGAGTGAAGAGGAAAACTTAAGGCAGGAGATGCAAGAAGATATGTATGGATTCTTTTCCCAGACATTCATTTCTCATAAAGCCCTTATGAGAATCATGAAGGAGGATCCAAGACTCATTCTTTATGATGGATTCACCATAAGAAGATTGGAGCGGCTACTCAGCTTTAAAAAGAGAAAGCACAACATCATATATAAGGTGATCGAAGGGGAAATTATCATCCCTATGGAGTTCACGGGGAATATAATGGAAATGCAATTAGCTCCTTATGAAGAGATCAAGAGGGAACTCAGTAAGCTCCAGAAAGAGGTAGCTAAGACCATGTCATGGATCCATATAGGAGTCATTCGGATCCTCATCAGAGCAATATTCAAAAAAAGTATCGATACACCAATCGATATTACTATCTTTGATAAGAGAATCAAGAATACGAGGGAGGCATGCCTAGAAGGACTCTCAGGAAAACTATATGCAGGAAAGGTGGCATCTTACATTTACCAAAAGGATCGCTTACAATCTGGCAGACCGTGATTTCAATAGGGCACTAACCCTTCATCAAGATTTCAAGAACAAAGATTTGATGAAAAAAGGGAATATGCCTTACTCCATCACATACAGTATCTCATATGCTCTGTCCAATACCTATCATTCAGATCTATTCCAAATGAAGGAGTACATTGAGATACCAGAAGTATTCGAGAGAGTTGCATGCGCAACTAGGCCAGAGATAATAAAGTTGCCGCCAATCCACGACATGGATTTGCGAATCAGAGATAAGCCAGTCTGGAATAGGCAAGATAGCCTCAGATTCGAGCAGAGAAGGATTTCTTTCTAAGAAGATAGAATGATCAGTGAAAAATAGGGAAAGAAGCCAATCGTGGAGGTGATCCAGGAACCAAAAGAGTTCACAACCAAAGGTGAACTAAAATGCCCAGAAGGATGGAGAGGAGTCAAAGTGATATTCGATATCACAAAAAAGGAAAACTCTATATCTTGTGATGTCTTGTATTATCTTCAACAACCAACAACTGGAAGATACCAAGGACAGCTCAAACTTCGTGATCTTGAGCTAAAAATCGAGGAAGTTGCAGGAAGATTCCCAGAACAACTAGTACTGGGATTGGAGTTTCTCGAGGATCATAAATCTTGGAAACAATTACAAGATGGAATGGAATTCACGATCAAGAGAAAGATATACAAGGTTCACTAATAGAGCCTCGGAGTTATAGTCTCTGATCTACCCATGACTACAAGTCCATTCTCGATATATATCACCATCGGGATGATATATAAAGAGCATCGTGCAGAATATTTTGCGGCATACATTGATTCAGGAGCCGGCATCTGCACAACAAAAGAATGAGTCTTTCCTAAATGCTCAGGCTAAGACTTGCCAATGGTACTAGGAAAAGATTTCTCTCAAAGGGTGTTAATCCTTAAAGGGGGAGTCAGAAAAACAGAAATTATGATCAGAGGAGCGGATCGTACCCCATGGTTTAAGGTAAAAACTCCTCCGATATATTTTCACGATACCGGAATGGATATCCTGTTAGGAAAGAATTTCCTACAGACGTTCAAGCATTTTACCTAAGAAAACGCAACAAGGTGGCTTATTTTCACAACCCTTTGTAAATATAAGATCATCGCACTAAGACTGCGTAATGTATTTCAAAGAAAAATATCAAACTAATTTCGCAGCAAGTATGGTGATAATGAAAGAAAACTTAGCCATCCAAATATGAATGATCGAAGGAGATATGGCGAAGCGGTCCTTCAAATGAGAACCGAGACTAGAGGAGAATGGAAGATGGAGAAATTAAAAGAAAATACAATCCACATTCTCAAAGCAAGTTTGGGAGAAAACCCACAGAGAGACATCACAATCGAAGAACAAACATCTTTGGAGGATGTCAAGAAGAAGATACAGAGGAACTTCAACAAGGATCCTCTAGCCTGGTGGGGCAAAAATGAACTCAGAGCCTCGCTCAAAGTAAAAGAAGGAAAGGAGCATGAGTTCGTAATATACAAACCTATCCTAATGAACCAAGAGGATCGGAATGATATGCAGCAAATACTTAAGAAACATCTGGACCTTAAGTTGATATCATCAGGAGTATCTCCATACAGCAGTCCAGGATTTCTAGTTTGGAATCATGGAGAAATCAAGCGAGGGAAGCCGAGACTTGTGATCAACTACAAAGGAATCAACAACATCTTGAAATTCGATGGATACTACATACCAAGTAGGGAACACTTGGTCAATTGTATCAAGAATATCAAGGTATTTTCAAAGTTCGATTGCAAATCTGGATTCTATCAGATTATGATAGAGGAAGGTAGCAAGAAGTTTACAGCCTTCTCCACACCGCAAGGACATTATATCTGGAATGTCATGCCTATGGGCTTGGCGAGTGCACCCCAGACATATTAGAGAATGATGGATAATCTTTTTAAAGATTATTTCTCATTCATGTTTGTCTATGTGGATGATATCCTTATAGCCTCAAAGAACATGGAGGAGCATTTGGCGCACCTGAAAATATTTTCAGAAGTACGTCATAAGGAAGGATTAGTGCTTTCTGAAAAGAAGGCAGTAATTGCAACAAGGCAGATGAGTTTCTTGGAGTATAGATTGATGAGTCCGGGATTATTCTATAATCACACATCGTAGAAAAGGTTCAAAGATTTTCTGAAGATCTCAAGGACAAGAAACAACTCCAAAGCTTCTTGGGTGTTGTCAACTCTGCTGGAATGTTCATCAACAATCTAGCACAATACAGGAAGGTGTTTAGTCCTCTACTGAAGAAAGATGCTGAGTTCAAATGGGAGAAATCACATTGAGAAATGGTTAAACAAATAAAGGAGGTTTGCAAGAAACTCTTGAAGTTAGTCATTCCTAATGACGAGGATGATCTGGTACTATATACAGATGTCAGTGACCATTGGTGGACAGCTGTTCTCACGAAGTCCACATCCGAAGAAAAAGTATCATGCAGATATTGTAGTGGACTCTTTGTGGAGAACGAGGCAAAGAGATGGCACATTAATGAGAAGGAGTTCTTTGCAGTATGGAAATCGTTCAAAAAATGGTCGCTATTTCTTCTTGCGAAGAAATTCATCCTTAAAATCGATAACACGAGTGTCAAAGCCTTTTTGAAAATAAAATTGAATCTAAATCAGAAAAGGCTAGACTTTTAAGATGGCAAGTTGAATGTCAATATTATAATTTTAATATTGTCATTATTAAATCTGTTGAAAATATTTTGGCAGATTTCCTGACGAGAGATGGAAGGAGCTGAGATAGACTCCATCCTGACAGTTTCAAAGCACCTGATGGACAACCTTGAGTTGCTCAAGAGGGGAATTCGAGAATTTGACACTCAATGCAACGTGTTGAGAGTGAAAATAAGCTTGTTTTAGTATCCAATCTAACATCTTTTTTATGGGAATTGTTATCATATATTAGCACAAGTATCTTATATTCAATATATGTGAGAAAAAGGTGCACTTGAGGTGTTTTATTGTATTTTAGGTGGAAAAATAATCAAAAGTGCAAAGTTGGAGAAAATGTGCAACTTGTATATAAATGCTAAAAAATGCACATCCATCTTGTGTGAATTTTCTGTATTCCAGTAGAGCTCGAAATTAAAAGTGTGATACATGGTTGAAAAGCCACAGAAGAGAGGATCGTTTTGGCATAAATATCACTTCAATCAAAATCCAAACGAGAAAGTTATGATCAAAATGGTGACATCGTGCGAGCTGTGCCGTACAGAATAGCCGTGTTACTTTTCATGGACTGTTATACCTTCAAATCTTATAGTTTTTGTAAGTTCTTTATATGAATAGAAATCCAAGGAAAAAAGGATCGCGTGAGCGCAAGAATCACTCAAATCGGAGTCCGGATGTGAAAGTTATACGCAAAACGGTGAAGCTGGCGCAAGCTAGTTCGACCACCAGTGGTCGAACCACTGGTTCGACCACGCTGTTTTTGTCGAATCATATGCCTAAAGTGCGTTAAATCACTGATTTTGATTCGACCAAGCCCATAGATCAAACCATGGTCGAACCACATGCTTGGAACACGTCCGGATCCAATTTTTACACCCCTAGTACGTGTTTTTGCATGTTTTCATCTTAAAAAGCCCATCCTAGGTCCATAAGGAGAGCTTACAAGTATAAAAGGGGATGTAGATCACATCATTATTCATTAGATTGGATTGGAGAGACCACAACACAATCATCCTACACCCCACAAGGGGGGATCACCCCCCAACCATCATCCACATCCTTCCCTCCATCCATCCATCACTTTGAAGATTCGTCTGTGGAATCAAAAGGAGAACCAAGAGGAGGATTCAAGACGGAGAAGGACGCGACGACTCCTGCATCTAGGATTTTATTCATTTTCTAATTTATCTTGTATTTTCTAGACATATGAGTAAGATCTATCCAACCCCTTTGATTGTTCTTCGCAACATCATGGGCTAGAACCGTTTTGGTAGATCTAGAGTTTATGAAGATTTTATAAATTAATTAAACTCTTTTGTGTGTCCTCCGTACAACACTACTTGTGGATTGATTTTATATATGATTATGCTTTATTAAGCCATATTCACAGTCGTTTTGTGCATCTTCAATTGGTATATAGAGTCTGAATATATATCTTGATTGTAGATTGAGTGCGTTCACCGCTGAACAGGATTCCATGTTATGATTCTAAGTGAGGCGAATACGAAGCTTCATTAGAACTATCATATATGAATGTTTATTAATTGAATTGAATTCGGGTTAGTAAGCAAGATAAAGAGGATAATTTTATAGTACCTATAAAGGGAGATCATATCGGGTTAGATTCCACACGTGGAAAATAATTGATACTGATAGTACCTAGAAAGAGGTTTGAAATTATGTCTCTTACTCTAAGGTTATTCACACGTATTATGCGCATGTTTACTTATGTCTATATTATGTAAATATACATGACTTAGTGATGCGTCCATATTCCACAAGGTAGAGTCGGACATTGATACACGTAAGGAAGATTAATGAGTGAAACTGGATTATCCTAGAGTTACCTATTCTCCTACTTGTTCACTTTCGTATTTTTCTAGTTCCTTATTTATTTTATTTATTATTTTAATTAATTGTTGGTAGTTGATAATTAAAACCTCAAGATTTATTGCCTTTCGTCTTAATTAATTTAGTAAATAATAAATAGATAATACGCCGTCCTTTGGGTTCGATATTTAACTTGGTCACTTGCTTAAGCTGCAACTGATATCCTTCATACTTGGGGATTAATTTTGCGTGCAAAGAAAATACGCATCACAACGCGTTCTGGAAAATTATAAGAGAGTGATCGGGCTAAAGTGTCCAATCACATACGAGATTATATTCGTAACAATGCGAGTCTCTTCGAGTCATTACTAGAGCCATTCCTCTGGGCTATTAATAGCAATCTACAAAAGGAGAGTATCCGAGAACGGGGCTCTAAACCCAGAGCAAGGAATTCAAGTACCCTTAACACGAGTCTTGAATTAGAAATTCCAAAAGAAGAACTGGTTCAAGAAAAATTCAAGGCTCTGGAGTCACATCTAGAGTCGTCGATTCAACCCAGCACCTCTGGGGTAAAAGAGAAAGAGATCAGCCTTAGGCCTATGACAGGCACTGCTAAGGATAGTATTAACTTAGCTGATTTTTCTCATTGGCAAGAGTACCAGGTCAGTTGGGAGAAATTAAACACAAGACAGGGAATCCGTCCGGAGAAATATCGGGTAGATGTATCGTGGCTGTACTCCCGAGTTTGGATGAGAGAGGACTCAAGTTCGAACGATGTAAAGCAATGGTATAATTTTGGGCGCTAGCCTCAATATATACTATCACACCAAGCTTCCCAGAACTTTCAAAATTTTCAGATTGGCTAAGAAAAACAGTTGTGAAGGCTTAGGAAAACAACCCGACTTTGTCCAGGGAAGATATATTGGAGCTTTACTTCACTAGTGCGGCTCCAGAACTAGTTGGGAAAGGCTGCCTGAAGTCTTTCATTTTATCAAATTAAGAAGACCAGATGTGGGGGCATCAAACAGAATCAAGGAGTCTTCTAGGAAGGAACCAATCTTGGTTTCTACATATTCAGATGATCAAATCTCTACGTGAAGAGCGAGGAGTTTGTACGCCAGCATTTAGATCATGGATCAGGTAAAGTTCCCGTTTAAATTCGGGCACAAAATAATGAATGGGTCCTTCCTGTTAAACACCTTAATGGGAAGAAAAACACAATTTGCGAATGATGCTCTTGAAGACAAGCGAGAGCTTCTTTGGGATAATAAGTTACCGATGAGTAAACAAATCCATCGAAAATATTGCAACATGACATATTTTGGGCAATGGACAGAAAAAATATGCTCAAGCTGCTCTACCCAAAAGGAACCAGAATTTGGGAAATGAGTAAGATTAGGCATAGATGATGAGTGATATTTTTACCTAAATTTTATTATCTTTTTATATCTTTTTTTGTATTATTTTATCCATATTTTATGTATATTTTGGTTATTTTATGTGTTTTATTGGAAATATGTGTGAATGAGCCTAAAAATATTAAAAATATATGAAAAATGAAGCAGAAACGAAAATGAGCAAGAAACGGGTTGAAAACAAGCTTACTCGAGTTACAAGACCCAACTCGACTTGCAACTCGAGTCGAGTTGAGGTCTGCAAAAAGGTCAGAATGTATACAGTGAGCCAACTCGACTTGCAAGAACCAACTTGACTTGCAACTCAAGTCGTGTTGGGGCTGATTCAAGTTGAGTTGCATGCCATGTTGAGCAGAGAAGGTGTCCAGTGAGTCAACTCGAGTTGTCAAGTCATAACTCGACTTGCAACTCGACTCGAGTTGGGTTCCGATGGTTTTCCAGTTTCAAAACCTCGCAACACGACCGAACAGGCGAGTGCACGAGTTACCAACATGAGTCGAGCTAGGTCAACACGAGTTACTAGACTTGCAACTCAATTTATGTGCAACTCGAGTTGGGAATGCCAACTTGTGTTGGGTATTTTTGGGCCAAAAATTTAGATTTTCACCTTCTAGTGCGTGACAATGTATGTAAAAAGCCTAGTTTATGCAAAATTCGTGGCCCAAGTTTGGAAGAGGTATAAATACTCTCAAGTTCAACATTTGAAAGAGATTCCACAAGAGCTTCACTTGGACACACACATCACGCACTATTTCCTCCATTTTACACCATCATCTTCATCCATTCTTCATCCATATCATCTACCTCCATCCCACCATCCAAATCACCATCCAAGTAGTTAGAGAAGCAAGGGGGAGTCGAGATGCAAGAAGAGGAAGAGAAGTATCGTTGAAGCTATTCAAGGGAGTTTTAATTTCAATTTTTGTAGACTTCTTTGTAGTTCAATTATGTGTTTTGGAGAAACAATTGTCTATGTTGTTTTCTTTGAGACTATGAGAGGCTAATCTCCTTTGTGAGATTAGCAATATGAATTGTGTTGGACAATTTTGGGTATTTTGCAATTGAATGATTATGTTGAATGGGTTTATTGATTTTCTATCATTGATACTTAAGATCTTGAGGTTTATGATGATTTGTGTATTTTGTTGTTCTAAAGATGTGATTAGATTGAGAAATCAATTATGTGATTAGGATAATTGAGTGAATCATTTCATCAAACACCTCATGTGCATTATAAATTGTAAAGAGATTGAGAAGTCCTTTAGGATTTAGAATCCTTTGATAGAACATTCGATTTGTTAGATCGAGAGGTCAATTGATCTTGTGAGGGGACTCTCCAATTGAACTTAGTACCTAGTTGGAATTGTTTGATTGAGAACCAACCTTAGAGCCATTTCGAGACCTTATTAAGGATCTACATTCTATTCATCTCGAGAGGGAGTTTAGGTGAAATTTGTGTTGGCCTTTAGTTATTAACCCATGACACATATAAATTCGTTGCATGATACCTAGATTTTCCGTGCTTTAAGTATTGCTAATCTCATTCTCTATCTACTTGGCTCATTCATCCATCGTCCATTCATCTATCCTATTGTTTAATTGTCATTTCTTGATTAATCATATCTCTTTATGATCATCTCTATAAACTACGACAAACACGAGATCGCTTAAGCTCTAGTACCTACCTCCATGTGGTTCGATAAATTATTGTATTGGTCATCCCAACTACAAATGGCTAATCAATAGGAAGAAGGAGGATTGCTGGACCCTCTCCAGCAAAGAAAGGAACACGTTAAAAGAAGAGAATAAAATTTCTTCGAGACACACAAGAGTCGGAGGACCCTTCAGATACCAAAGGAGACAAATGACTCTCCAAAAAAGTAAGGGTCGGATGACTTTTCCAAAGAGGTAAGGGATCATATGACCCTACTGAAGGGGCAAAAGACGAGTGCAGGACAACTGCCAACAATAATGGATAGAAAGACGTAAGCAGTGACATCAGCAAGAATAGAGAGGCTTTGAAATTCGGATTTCACATCCAAAAGCCTCTATAAATAGAAGAGCTGAGAAAGCAGAAGGAATCAACCATTCCCCTCTGTTTTCTCTCATTTAATAAATATTGTAATTTCCTTCTTTTCTTGTATGAGTGTTTCCATTTCAGCTACCATAGGTAGCTAGAGGAGTCTTCTCCTCTTGTTCAAGTAGTATGAATGTGTAATAATATTTTCATTTAATAAATAAATAATCTTGGGCTACTGCCCGAAGCATGTAACCTTTCATTTTTTTACAACCTTATCTTCTATATTTTTCGACCAAAAATAGTAGCAGCACCCTGTATATCCGGTGTAAAAAATGAACTAGGATTGTGTTGGAGTCCTTTGAAGGAACGGAGTTGAACCATCGCACTGTGGGGGCGCGTGGTTAGCTGTAAGGAGCAGCTGTAAAACTCTCCGGATATCCGAAGGATTTGCGATCAAAGAAAGGTACTGTTACGATTTTGGTTGGTTAATATTGAGTTAATGTTACTAAATTAATATACGGAAGCATGTTGGGCCTGATATGGTCGTAATGGATTATGTCTATTTTGAAAAAATGGATGAAAATCAGATTTAAAATGAAGTATTGCATAAAATAGGGCATATAATGGAAAAATCTGGTAATAGTAGAAATTAGATTGGTAATAGCAAGATAAGGACTAAAATCGGACTTTTTAAAATCCTAAAGGGCTAAAATTGGATTTTATTTAAATCTTATAGGACTAAAATTGGACTTTTAAATCCTAAAGGACTAAAATTGCGAAAATCAATTCCTAAAGAACAAAAATTGGATTATGCTATTTCTAGAGGAATAAAAATGATAATATCCCTTCATAACACCATTATCACTTTTTATCAAAAATATTACCACATTTTATCCATTCTATAAATTATTTGTAAAATACACTTTGATAATTAGTTATCACTTTTCGTTTACTATGTTATCACTTTTCATTTATACTATAAAAATTGTTCATTTAATAGTTTACATCACTATTATCACTTTTCATCAATTGATTATCACATTTTATAAATTTATAATATTTAAATAAAAAATAAATTAAATGAATAACAAATTTAAATTAATAAAAATTTTCATAATAAAAATATAATTTAAAAAATAATATTATATATATACAAATATATATATATATAAGACTTAATTAATTTACTTTTATAATTAAATTTTTAATTTTTTGATTTGACTACAACCAAACAGAACCCTTACAAATATAATTAATGGGTTAATGGATGATCCGTCTCACATAAGATGATCCGCGAGACGGTCTCACCCAATCTTTTGCCTAAATTAAATGAGAATACTTGCATTTTGGGTTTGGGTCTGGGTTTGGGGATCATGGGTCCAGATAACGGCCCATCTAAAACGCAGCCCAGCTACACCTTTTTATAATTCAAATTCAAAAAAGAAGATCGGTGTTCGACCGTTGGACTGCGTAACTGACCTTTATTAGAATTATTTTGAAGCTGCAGCAGCATATCTGCCGTTTGCATTTTTCGGAAGAAACTAAGGAGTTATTATTCTTTCCATGTCCGTCTCCATCTCCAATGCCAGACGCCATGGCTGGCAACGCCCTCTCCACCCTCTGCAGGTATGTACTTTCTTATCAATTGCTCCTCCATCGCCACCTATTCGTTAAATTGATTTAGAGATCTGCTTCTGTTAGTGATAAAAGTGTAGCTTATTTGCTTATGGGCAGATTGTAGGGATGTCGGTGTTCTGTTTCCTAGTTGCTGCATTTTATTGCTTTCTGGGGCTTTTCCTTGGAAACAGAATTGCAGAGATTACAGTCAACAGTGTCTTCTCGTTCACGGTAAAATCATGTTTCAGTCTGTCTCTTCAATGTTATGTACTGCTTTCTCCCTGCTGACACTCTATGCATTAGGCACTTTCCGCTGCACTTCTTTTTCTTAGGTGTGCGGCCATTGATCCCGGTGACAAGAGCAGATTCAGATTTAGGAAGAAGAAGAAGAAGAAGAGAAAGGGCAATACTATGCTACTCGCAAAGCTTAACTATGGATGCATCTTGGGCAGGATTTTGTTGAGATTCTTCAGGAGAATGGAGCGCAAGATTCTTAGGACTTGCATAAGAAGGACGTACCTAGATACTTGGAATACTGGGATTCAAATGGAGCCCCTTGTCTCATTTCCCCTTGTCCTAGACCATGATTCTGTTGCGCCTAATCCTAAAGATGACGACGTCTCATTTTGCTCCTTGTGTGATTTTGAGGTCCTTCAAATATAGCTATTTCGATTTGAAAGTGAGTGTGTGCATGTCTTTTCTGGATCACTCAAGGCTTCGGCACTTTTTCCTCAGGTTAACAGGTATAGCAAACACTGTAGGACTTGCAATCGTTGTGTTGAGGGATTTGATCACCACTGCAGAGTAAGAACAAGTCTCTTTAAATTACACCTATACCTAAAGCTTGCAGCTGTATGAATTTTTCACTATTGAATTGGCCTAGTGGTTGAACAACTGCGTTGGGAAGAAGAACTACACAACCTTCATTCTTTTGATGATTTTTATCTTGATAATGGTAGGTAGTTAATCTCTAACTTGTTTTTGCGAACAATTGTTATTATATTTCTAAAACTTCACTTGCTAAATGGTAATAGTGTTGTTGTTGCTTCAGCTTACTGTAGAAGGAGGAACTGCCATAGCAGTATTTGTTAGGTGCTTTGCTGATAGTAAGGGCATCGAGCATGAGCTTAAGAGAAGACACTATGAAAATTTTCCTAGAGGACTTCTTGCCGCCTTATCTGTAATGTTATCATTCTTCTACTTAATAATCATTATTCAAGCATGAAGATGCGTGTCCTAACAAAACCTCTTGACTCAACAGGTAATATTATTTTTTGTGACGACCTACAGCACAGCTGCGCTGGGACAACTATTTTTTTTTCATATAGTTCTCATCAGAAAGGTACTAGTATGGCAGAAATTGGGTTCCCATTTTTCCTGTCTTCTATCCTGTGAAATGTAAACTCTATAACACAACACTTCAACAGTTGGGGGTTAGGATGTAATGTGTGTGGTTTAAGAAAGACAGGGCTCCGAAGATGGAGATAATGAACGATGGTATAATCTTCACATGTTTGAACACTGTCTTTGTCTTCAGGGAATCTCAACTTATGAGTACATTTTAGCAATGAAAGAGGAGAACCAGAATATGGAAGTAGCATCCTTTGAAGATTCAGACTTTACATCTTCTGATGACGAGAGTATGGACTCAGATTCACCTCAGAAACTTGCACATTTTACAAGCAGGGATCAGGTGACATTCCCTTACAGTTTATGTATATTCATTCCACAACTTTCATTGACATCGCATAAAATAATAATAAACATGTGCAAATTTTCAGAACCCACAAAAGTTAGCCATAAGGATTGATGGAGGACCTGAAAAAGAGGGAGGGTTCCGCGCAACCATTGACCCGTGGAAACTAATCAACCTCAGCCGAGAGAAAGCTCTACTTGCTGCTGAGAAAGCCAGGGAAAAGCTCGTCAAAAGCAAGCCAGTGCCGTTGAAGCCTCTACCATTGGAAACAAGAAGTGGGCCTGTTATGGATTTAGGAAGCATTACGGCCCACGTTACAAATGGGCGATTTCTAAATTCACCTATACAGTTTTCAAGTCCAAGAAAGCGACTTTCCTGTTCTCCAATACAGCATGGCGCTTCTACACGATCACCCAAGTATAGGTACAGAAGTGATTTTGATTTGAAATTGACTCAAGTCTCCAGAGAATTGGAGTCTTACATATCTAGACAGGTATTATGCTCCGCTTTGAAAAAAGATGGGAGTGAGGCTTCTCCTAGATAACCAGGCAGCACACATTCTCAGCCTTTGAGAGAGTTATTGTTCTTTATTATTTACTTGTGACAAGGTATGTATAATGCAGGGGAGCAGATTCAGTGTCTATACCGTGTTTTTCTTCATCTGTCATAACATATATTATAAAGAATACAATTTGCCCATTCATCAGAAAACGACGCCTAAAAAAGTCCTCTTCTATATTCTCTTCATCTCTAGTTTAGGAAGTTAGCCATCAAAAAAGAGCCATCATGAATCCATACTAAATTTAATGATTCATGTCTTTGTGAAGGAGAAAAGTTCTCTTGTCTAAGGTGTGGTCAACAATTACACCATAATCAAGTTATGTAACCTTTGTACCCTATTTGCAGCAATTCAATTTACAACTAATGGGACAATATTTTCTGCAACTCAAATACTGTATTAATTGCTCGAAACGCTCGCTTAAGCCTCTTGACCAACGGCTGATGTAGAGGATGCAGCAGTTGTTGCTGGACCAGAATTATTATAATCACTTCCATTCCCATTGGCATCAAGTTTACCTTCTTTCTTTGACTCCGATTGTTTTGCTCCTTCACCAAGATAGGCTTGAACTGATAAAGGCAAAGGAATGTATTTAGCCTTTCTTTTTTTTGGTGTGTGCACATGGGCAGAGGATGGGTGATTCTATCAATTTACATTACATAGTAACCCAGAACTTTGAGGGTGGAGGCAACAGGGACTAGGTACCTGATAAATAGAATATATGACGTTCCTTCTTATTCGTGCCATCATATCTACAAAGAGATTATAGCCCTCCAATTTATATTCAATAAGTGGATCCCTCTGTGCATACCCTCGTAAACCTACAGCTTGCTGAACAAATTTCAGAGCCTGCAAGTGTTCCTTCCATAATCTATCAATGTTGGTCAATATTAGGAACTTTTCTGCTTCTTTCATCAAACCTGGAGCTTCTTCCTCCACTATTTCCTGAGGAAAATAATAATCCATAAACAAGAGAATAAAAGAGGCATCATAATAGTAGGGAACTCATTGACCTTGTATAAAAGATATCCTGTCCTCCAATTAAGTTGGGATGATACACAAAGAAGCTAGTTTCTGAGCCAGTAGCATATATATTATATTTTTTGGGAGGCACTCTCTTGTGCGATGGGTTGTGAGACAAGTCGACCCATTATTAAAGTATAATTATTATATAGGCAAAGTATAATTATTTAGTAGTTAAAGTATGATAACTGGGTAGTGAATCATACTATCACCCTAGAATTATAGATTCTACTATAATGCCTCATTCATCATTCTTTAACTACCCAATAATCATACTTTAATAAGGGTCGACCCATCTCACAACCCGTCTCACATAGGCGATGACCGTCTCACAAGAGATTTTGTCTACTTTTTGTGATGTCACTTTTGTTCATACCCACTTTTCTAATGGTTTTAGCAGATTCATGGAATTTTTTGATCTTTTAGTAGTCCTTTATTTGTGCTTTTACTTTTAATGCATGTATGTTGCTTACCCATTGATGGATAATTTTAATTTACTGATAAAAGGGAAAACCACTAACCCGTTTTTGAAGGTATGCCTCGCGTCCACGAAGGCAAAGATAATCTCTCAATCCCTCATAATTGGAGAATTTGCCTTCCAACAACTCTGGGGTCAAATCATTCATTAGATAGCAGTACCTATAGATCAGAAAAAAAATATTAAAATTTTATCGCACACAAACACGTGGATCAGCATTGAGTTCATTGACAGCAACAAATGATTTATACTTTGATACAGAGAAAAATCAGAGTAAATTGATGTTATTGGCACAAAGAGAGTATTCCGTGGAAAAGTTTCACGCGGACCTCCTTAATTATGGATTGATAGACAATTAACATGAGAATTAATACATAATTAAGGTCATGTTAAAAGTTTTAAAAACCATGGTTATAAAACCCCTTTACATATCCCAATCTAACCACCGTCCATACATTCTCTCTACTCTCCCATCTCACATCAATATTTCTTGGACATCACCACCCTTCTCTTACATATTAATTTGATATAAAGTTGAATTCTACCCTATCAAGAACTATAAATAAACATATATTGTGACTATGCATTTGGTTTTCGAATTCCTTGATTTTTGAAAATCAGTTTTCAAAATCTACGAAAGCACAAAGAAGTACACCCTAAACCCTAGGGGATAAAATAGGTCATGATTAAAATAGGAAATATCACTATTATACAAAAATTAACACTAAACCATAATAAATCCTAGGGTTAAGGTAGTACATAAAACAAAAGTTTCTATGGATATTGTGTGGACCGTTCTGTGGAATACTTCGTCTGGAACGAAACAATAATCCA
Source organism: Pogostemon cablin (assembly GCA_023678885.1). Taxonomy (NCBI): domain Eukaryota; kingdom Viridiplantae; phylum Streptophyta; class Magnoliopsida; order Lamiales; family Lamiaceae; genus Pogostemon; species Pogostemon cablin. Next base: position 28,065,298 of record CM043005.1, on the reverse strand, counting down.
AAATACCCTTGTTGGCCAGAGGCTAGTATGTATCCATGATGGCAAACAAGAATTCCATTCAAACCAAGTGAAGAGTCGATAATAGTTGTTAAAGGCAAGAGGCGCAAAAAGGCGCAAAGGCCTTGTTGGAGCCTGAGACGCAAGGCGCGCCAGAGGTACAAGATACTTTAAACCATATATACATTAATATATCCAACTCAAAAAACATAATTGTCCAACTAAATAAAAATAGAAAAAAATATCAAATAATAATACATAACTCGTAAATAACATAATCACAAATTAAAAACCCGTGCACAATGTCATAATAAGCTTCACAATTCAAGTACTCAACACAAATAGACAATCACAATAAGTAAATAAGCAGATCCTTCTCGTTTAAGAAAATATCAAATGTCAAAGACTCAAATGATAACCAATGAGATAAAAATCATAATTATCACGGTCTATGGTCCTCCTTATAATCTGCATTCTCTTCTTCACCATCAAATTGATCATTGTACTCATTAGATTCTTACTCTTCATGAAAAATATAGAAAAACAGGGGGGAAAAATTCCAAATTTTGGGAATGTACCCGAGGGCGCCTCAGGCGAGCCTTTTAAATCCAAAAAGGCACACAAAGGCGAGGGTTTTTTGAACATCAACTGAAACCCCAAAAACCAAGAAACCCAGGCGATCAGGGCTTCGCCTCGCCTAAGGTGCGCCTTTAACAACTATGAAGAATCCTAATGCACACAAATATAGAGGGTTTACAGCAAGACCCAAATTCTCAAAAGTTACCAAGGAACTAATAATCTTAACTATCCCAAGAAGGTGACAAAGAAAAATGGAGTTAAAACAAATAATAAAACAAACACCATCACCTCAGAGCAGGCTCCGTAACATATGATACCATGTAACATGCGAGTAACAGAAATAAAATATTCTCTGCAAGCCATTTGATGAGACTTGAATTTCACTATGATGCATAAATGAAATAGAATTAAAGAATTGGTCTAACTTACTGCTGAATTTTTGCGATAAGCTTCACCAAATCCCACATTTCTCTGGGAGCAGCAGAGCCGACATTTGCCTATTACATTTTATAAGAAAAAATATATCACGTCTGTTGGATATGAAAGTATATATAGCGCGACATAACAGGATCAAACAGATTTCTACCTCTAGTATATCATCCATTGTTATTTCAGCATATTCAATTAGGAGATCTTGGAGATCATCGGACTCCAATGCTCGTCTTCTTTCAGTATATACTCTATCTCTTTGACTGTTCAAAACCTCATCATATTCAAATAATTGTTTTCTAATGTCGAAAAAGTAGTTCTCCACTTTTCTTTGAGCTTCATCTAGGGCTTTTGTCAACATCTTGGATTCAATTGGTAAGTCTTCAACTCTGAAAGCTCTCATCAACCCCTACATGCCAAATAGTATTAACCTCTCTGTACATCGTATCTCAAGTAGCAATGATAAATGCCTGAAGCCGAGGAGAACCTGGATTCTGTCTCCACCAAATATGCGAAAGATGTTGTCTTCAAGACTAAGGAAGAATCGAGAACTTCCTGGGTCTCCCTGTCTGCCACTCCGACCACGCAGCTGCACAAAGCTCACAATATATATTAGATGGACATGAAGGAAGAAAAATAACCCAGTTCTTGTCAGAATCAGAGAACTGCATCACCTTCCACATAAAGAAGGTACAAAGTCAAACCTGATTGTCAATTCTTCGTGATTCATGACGTTCTGTACCCACAACATGAAGCCCACCAGCTGTCACAACCTACAATGACATTTACAATTATTAAAAAGAAAACGCAAAAAGAAAAAAAAGGAAAAATGGAAAAGGGAAAAGAAAATAGTTTTATGGTTGAAAGAAAGAAATTTAGGACTTAGGGCTAGGGCAAAGTGGTTACAACTCTCCCCCCTCCCTCTCTCGCCCTATTCATCGCTCCCCACTTCTAAGGTGGAGATAAGGTAATCAGCTCATCTTTTAGTTTATTTTCAAAATCGTATCATCATCCCAACTAGAGTTGCATAAAAGAATAATAGAGCTGGCTCCAAAATAAGAAACGACAATGTTTGGGAAAAAAAGGGAACCCAATAAATTCATCAAGACATAAGTTCATGAACCATGTACCTTCCTCCTCTCCTCTTCAGTGTAAACCTTATATTCTTTAACAATTTCCAGAAATGCACCGCGCAGCTTCGCTATGACTTCATCCTGGACAGGACCCTATACAATGAAATATTAAGAGTTATTAATCAATTATCATAAATGTTAATGAGCGTATATTCACATCAAGCTAATATGAAGTCTGGCTTCCCAAAAAAGATCACCTTTTCACAGGAATAAGACAGCCTTTCTTCCGCTTCAAGCTCAGTCAATGACCTTAGACCCCATGTTTTGACAGCCAACTGTACAGCTTCCTCAGCCAACTTGGTGTTGTCCTTGGATAGTATGCATGGAAAGAGATTCTCATTAACCTGAAGTTTCAGTCAGTGATGTCAGTTATGAAAAGTGCTGATGAAAGCATGCTAGATAGAAATGGATCGAATAAATTCCCACCTTCCATGTTTTCACTGGAGGAGGTTTCTTCACGGAAACAAAAACTCCTTCAGCTGGCCTTACAACTCTGCATCAGTTTAATCAAATATTCAATGTTACTCTATGTAACTGACAATATGGTTGGTTCAATACCTTTCACAGAACAACCCATATATCACAAACTTGAAAACATTGATTCATACTTCATCTGACTAGAAAAGTCGTTTAATATGTTTAAGTTTCGTATACAACATTATCGTAGTGTTGCCAGAAATAAAAAGGTAATTTTGTAATGAATTTCTACCCGACTTGAAAATCCTCGTTAGAAGAAAAATATAGTATTTAAGTAACAATATACATCAACTCAAAGTAAAACAGTATATTCAGGTCAGAAATTTGTAGTTGTGGCATATTGAAGCTTGTGATAGAGAATAGCTATGCTTTTCACAAGAAGTCCGCACAAATTAACAAATATTTCGTTTACAATAAGGTATTGCAGAAGTTCAAAGCTAAAAGATATACCTTGGCATCAACATCTCACGTAGCTTTAATCTAGCCATAAATTCTGCATTACCTCCGAGGATTATGTCAGTACCACGACCAGCCATATTTGTTGCAATTGTAACTGCACCACGACGACCACTCTGAGCCACAATTTCAGCTTCTCTTTCCACGTTTTCTGGTTTTGCATTTAGAACCTTAAAAGAAATTACATCAAATATGATAAGTCAGGAAAGGATAAAATAATTTAAGTTATCGAACAAAGATATACCTCATGTGGAATTTCAGCTTCACGGAGCTGTTCAGATAATGCATCACTCTGTTCAACACTAGTTGTGCCAACAAGAACTGGTCGACCTGTTTTGTTCATCCGAGAAATTTCCACCACAACTGCTCTCCATTTTCCTGTGGTTGCTCGGAATACTACATCTGATTCATTCTACGGGAAAAGAATTGGAATTACCATAAGCTTTTAAAATAAGAGCAACTGAAGTAGAAAATAAGTTATACAAGAATCATTGGAAAAATCTATCATGAGAATCTCTTTTTATTTAGAGTTCATGACAAAAGAGACTGGAGAGACTCCAATTGTTTTTCCATTTCCTACATTTCTTACTCTAAATTGAAACAAGCAAGAAATTATCAATATTATTATTGTGTGCAAGGAAAAAACAAAAAACCTTTCTTATCATGGGTTTGTTTGTGGGAACAATTGTAACTTTGAGCTTGTATATGCTCTCAAATTCTGCACTCTCCGTAGCAGCGGTACCAGTCATGCCACAGAGTTTAGGGAACTACACCAACCATTGCAGTAAAACATCAGAAAAGCTCAGTAGTGATGAATGGCCCTACATAGATACATCATACATATACCACACATTTGCGACTATAGAAAAGTTACTAAAAAGAAAACACAAACCTGGAGAAAGAAGTTTTGGTAACTAATTGAGGCCAAAGTCACAGTTTCATTTTGTATGGGCAGACCTTCTTTTGCTTCAACAGCTTGGTGAAGTCCATCACTCCAGCGTCTCCCCTATCAATGTAATAAACTCTAAAGTAAATTCTCATAGAAAATAACTAAAAGCAAAGGTGATGCTCATTTGCAGTTGAATGTAAATGAAAATACATCATGACGTAAGCAGGAAAAAATATGGAGAATATACACTTGCTCTTAACATGCAAACACCTTACAATTTCAGCAGCAAATTTCAATACTACAAGTCAAGTCAATGGTGGAGCTTTACTGGGACTGCATAAATATATTAATGAAAAAATTATTAAACTTGGTATAGGTCATGGTTTTTAAAGGAGTGCCTTGGCTGAAGCTCTACTCCAGAACCTCAAAATTCATAATATCCAGGGACCCCGTTGTGCATCTTGTTCATTGAACCTAAGGTACGCCTCAAGATTTGAGCTATTTATCCAGCTTTTGAGTGATTTGTATCAGTGTAATAGCAACCTAAGTTAATTGAACAGCAACTTTACCTTGGTATGAAAATATATATTCCTTAATTATTCACAAAATATGAAAATTAGGACATTAGATAGTACTTCAATGGTTTGAGAGATACTCTTCTCCCATCCCTTCCTCCACTGTCCCTCAATCAACCACCACTGGACAATTTGATGATCATCGTGTTTGGTTGCTATTCTGATGAATATCTTGCGTAATGACAATTGACTAGTCTTATTTCAATTGTAATAAATATATGTGTTATGTGTTTAAATTTAATATATTTGTCATATTTGTATCAATCGATATATTATGAGTTTTTTAACTCAATTTGTTAGCTAAGTATGCTCTATATATATCATGTTCTAGAGTAGGATATATTAATTATAGCTATTTCATCATTAAACTCAAGAAGCGCCTTGAGCCTTAATAACTATGGAACAGGTATAAGAGACAGTGGTGAAAATATAACAGGTTTAAAGATCCCACAGAGACTAAACATGAAGTTGACAAACACGAAGACTTTAATGATAGTCGCTAAGTTATTTTAAACAACTAAAGTATCATGAAGCAAAAAACCAAAAGCAAAATTAATATATAACTAAAATAACTGTACACCCAGAATCTTAGGAATCAATTGAAACTCAGATATGATCGTACTTTATGAAATCAGATATTATCGTACTTTATGAAAAGCAGAACATTGTCAGGTTTACACTAGTCTCTAACAAGTTTGAGCTCTGAAATGTACAAAAAAACAAGAAAGAGAAGGGAATCTTTTCACATATTGGAGATCAAATATTATAATCAAGATAGAAGAAAGAAGATGGACAAACAATCTTTCCTCAGTGCATTCACTTTCACAACATTCCCACAAGATTGAATCTTGTGCCTTTATATGACTATATACATGCAAGCCATAAACAAAATCAAAACAGATAATTAAAATGAAATCATATATTTCAATGATAAATATGAACTTGAGCATTCCCCATTTAATTTTTGAGGGACCTCATATGCAGGTAGAGAGAGTCACCTGCATTACTCGGCCAGTAAATTCATCCACTATAAAAACCTCTTTGCCTCTGATTATATAGTTCACATCTCTGAGGAAAAGTTCTTTGGCTTTTATTGCATTTAATAGGTATGATGCCCACTGTTCTCGTGGGTCATATAAATCTTTTACATCCAGAATTTCCTCAGCATCTGCATAACCCTGTTCTGTAAGCAAAACTGTTTTTTGTTTCTCATCAACCTGCATGTGTCACAATATTTTAGTGAAAAGTACCTCTAGTTACCACTGAAACAGAACACCCAGAGAATGGGTCAGATTTACCAATGACAAAACATTATAACAGACACTCCTCACCCCAAAAAGAAAAAACAAAAAATTGTACAGTTTAAAGGTCTCATTGTATTTGGCTAACAGCACACTCAACTCAGACAAGAAATAGTTCATTTCACCATATTTTGTGCGAAAAAAAATTGATTACAAGAACAAATGACCCAAGGCTCCTCCCTTTTTCTAAGAATTGACATATCAAAAACTATTATATCCTAGTTAGTTGAATTCTTACAGTATAATGTATATCTTGTTCAAAAGCAGCGGCTATTTTAGCAGCTTTATAGTAACGATCACTTGGTTTTTCCGCGGTCCCTGATATAATGAGAGGAGTCCTTGCTTCATCAATCAAAATGGAATCAACCTCATCAATCACGCAGTAATTAAATTTTCGCAAGACAAGTTCATCAACGCTCTGTAAGATCAAAATTAACCATCTCAGACAACCATGTGAGCACTACAAGTAATAGCATAAAAAGAAACTACAAGAGAAAGAATTACTTTCCGTGGCAAGATTATCTCTTAAGTAATCAAACCCCAGTTCACTATTTGTGACATATGTGATGTCACATAAGTAGTTTTCCTTCCTTTGTTCACTTGTCATATTTTCTGCCATCATTAAATGAACATCAGACATTTGACATATTTATTTAGAGTCAGGATAAGGATTAAACTTACAGATTCTCTCTTCTTCGCCAATATAAGAATATCCAACGCATAATATTAAAGGAATAAAAAAAAGGTAGATAACAGTTTCGTGAACATGTCGATTGAATTACGACTGGCCAAGTAAAATCATATATCATCGCATCCAAATAATCGAAGTATGACCTATTACACCAACAGCTAGCTACCATGTTTAGGGTTATGGAAAAATCTAATTTTAAATAAAATATTGTATGTATTATAATATAATATTACCATGTTTATGCAATTTTTTATTCGAGTTATAGGTGAGCGAGTGTAACATATAGATCGGGTGGAGATCTTAGTGTTTCAGCAAAGGCTTCAGGGTGCTTGGTGCTCACTGAGTGTACCCACTCAAGAGAAAGAACACTAGCCAACTCATATGAGTTTTATCTTAAAACCAACTGGTGATAGCTGGAATAGCTTAATAAGTCAAATATTCACTAATTATGAGGTGAGGAACATCTCACATGTGATATCTTCAACACGCCCCCTTCCAAGTGTTAGTCCTTAGTAAATCACTAATCCAGGCAGTCCACCCACTCCAAGCATGAGACTTGCTCTGATAACAGTAGATATCTTAGAAAAAGTAGTCAACATAACTGAGTTTCCATCCTAAAACCAATTTGTGATACATTGCATTGCTCACATGTTTTTAAGTTAGTGATTCTTCCGCAAAGAATTCAATGTGGGACAGCTAACATGCAACATCTTAACACTAATGAACACTAAAAGAATTAAAAGGTAAAAGATGAGTAAGACTGAAATTGCGTCAAGTAGAATTCCAACTCTTGCACAAAAAAAAGTGCGACAAATTAAACAATATATTGAATGTAATTGGAAAAAATATAAGCTCACACCCAGTAGATGTATAAACAAACCATGTGCAAGACGTACGCTGAATTAAGCCAACCTTCAATCCAAGAAAACGTGGAACTTGACCAACCCATTCACAATCTCTTCGAGCCAAATAGTCATTGACAGTAACAACATGAACTCCTCTCCCAGTCAATGCATTCAGAAAAGCAGGCAATATAGCAACTAATGTCTTTCCTTCTCCAGTTTTCATTTCAGCTATTTCTCCTTTGTGAAGAACCATACTACCTATGCAGAACACAGGTGAAAAGAATTAAACTAGTCACTAGTAAGATAAATTACGGCATTACAGCCCCACGAAACTGGACCCCCCCCCCCCCCCCTCCACGGTCAAATGCATATTTGACGGGTATGATGAGCTTAAATGCATGCATTTGAGCTCATTTGTTAAATTAAAGATGAATATATATCCAAGTAGATGAGCAACCTATCAATTGTACATCAAATGGTCGAAGGCCTAGAACCCTTTTAGAAGCTTCTCTCACCACCGCGAATGCTTCCTGCAGGAAATTAATATTGGAAGCCACGTAATGGTGAGTATATCCAGAAAAGGAAAGGAGGACCCCAGAATTTTCGAAAGGAAATTAACAGTAGAGACAAAAAGAATTCTGAATGGTATTTCAAGACAGAAAGTTCCTTTTTTTTTATTATTATTTATATTTTTTCAACTTAGAAAAAAACTATACCAAAAAACAAGCACGAGTAACTGGTTTTATAAACAGGGGCAGCAAGAATTGAAGATGAAAGAACATACAGGTAAGAGGGAGTCCAATGATACACCGCTTCTAGCGCGTTCTTGTAAGTCGGAGGTCATTTCCCTTAGTTGGGAATCGGAGAGTGAGGAAATCTCAGTCTCCATTTGATTAATGAGAGATACCGTGTTTGAATAAAGTTGCCTCGTAGACTCTCCGGTGTCAGTGCCCGTACCAAATATTCCCCCGAGTAATCCACCCAACACCGCCACTGGGGCGAGGCCGGAGTTCAACCTCCTAGATACTCTACCTCTCGTTCTTCTACTGACGTTCCTTGATTTTGGGGGTATAACTGGAAGACCGAAACCCCTGGTTCTAAAAGAGGAGAACTTGGAGGAAAGAGCGGTGTCGCCGATGAAAGGGCGATGGCCAGCAACCTGTGGTATAATTGCCATTGTTGAAGTTGAGGAGATCCTAGAATGGTCGAGTGGCGGAGAGATGAGGTCTGGAATTCACAGAAACAATAAAGGCCACGTAACTGTCAACTTGCCCGTAACAATTTTGAAGGTGTGTCGTTAGGGATCCGGATCTTCCCATAAAGAAAATGGTCAATTTCCTCCATTTCTTTAAATCTACCACCCCACATTAAATTGGACGGTTAATGATGAAGCCACCTCATTTTTTTTTATTTCTTTTTAAATTTCTAATACTCAAATATAACCTACGAAATGAAATGACTGGAGCGCCAGTCCCAACAGATACAACAACTAATTCAACAGAGAGATATGGGTGGACAACCAGAGGTTAATGTTAATCACAATCAACGTCAAGTAGAACGTGTGGAAATGGTTTGTGAAAGGTTTAGAAAGCTGAGCCCTCCAATATTTGAGGACGCAGCAGACCCCACAGATGCAGAGGATTGGTTACGCACGGTGGAAAACATGTTTCAATACAGTAGAATTCTAGAGGGTGACAGAGTGCTGTGTGCTTCTTTCATGTTACGAGGAAGTGCAGGCCACTGGTGGGATACGATTAAAAGTATCGAGGATGCCACGAATATGACATGGGAAAGGTTCAAGGAACTTTTCAGAAACAAGTACTTTACGGCACCAGTGAGAGCCATGAAAATGAATGAATTCATACAGTTGAAGCAGGGTGGGATGTCAGTCACAGATTATCTTCGTAAGTTTGAATTGTTGTCAAGGTTTGCAGAACATATGGTGAGTACGGAGGCATTAAAAGTTGAGAGATTCGTGGAAGGCTTAAGGCCTGAGCTTTTCAGAGATGTGAGTATGGCGGGACTGCATGGAGCAACATACTCACAAGTGGCAGAAAGGGCCCAGATTGCTGAACAAGCAGAGATGAGGATCAGACAAGCGCAAGCTGTCAGACGTCAATTTCAACAGAAACCAGTACAGCAGTTTGGGAGAAATGATAAGAGGCCGATGCCATTTCAGAGGCCGAAATCAAATTTTCAAGTGGAGCAAGGACAAGGACAAGGAGAACCAAACAAGCGTCTCAGGTTCGATCATGGGAAAATGCCACAGGCGCCGCCACTACCGATGTGTCCAAATTGTTTTAGACCACATGGTGGAGAGTGTCACATGCCTCCGAGAACATGTTACACATGTGGAGAGAAAGGACATATGACTATTACTTGTCCTAAGAAAGGGAAACAAGGGCAACAGGTGAGAGTTCCAGCAAGAGTATACACTTTGACGCGGGAGGAGGCAGATGCGAACCCCTCAGTTATCGCTGGTAAGATTTCTATTTTTGGCATTTCTACCTATGTGCTATTTGATTCTGGAGCAACACATTCATTTGTATCCACGGAATATGTGAGAGAAGGAAAGAGGAGAGAAAGGGAGGAGAGGAAGGAGTTCGTGCCGAAACGGGGAGGAAGAGATTAGTTATAGTTCTTCACGAAGTTTATATTTTGTCGGATTCCAAGTAAGTAGAGGTCCAACTACAGTGCATAAACAGGCTGTTGTGTGATTTATTTGTGATTGTTATGTCATGAATTATTTGTGATCAAATGTTGATGTGTTAAATGGGTTATGATGCATATTTAATTGCCCTGGTTGCATACCACGCATAGTCATGAAAAGTATTTTCCCCAATATTAATAAGATACTAATGGTGTGTGCGGCCACTATATATGCATCTCTGTCGGGGTTCGGAAAAATCGTCCCCATTGAACTCATTTGGGGTGCATATCATAAGTGTGTCGTGGGGATCCCGCAACGTGAACAGTTTTCAAAATAAAAGAGACCAATTAGTATATTAGGAAATAAAAGCATTTTCATGCATTGTCATGCATGATTTCTATTTACTGAGATTTTTGTCTCATTAGTTTATGCATTGTAGGTGAGTTGCGCAGCGGAAGCGTGGTTGGGTACCGTCAGATCCTGAGAGTTGTATACATGGATGACGACCTGTTGGCCGGGCCGGTGTAATGATTTGTCTTGGTGAAAATTGTATTGTATAAAAAGAAGAAAAAGGAATAATATTATTGTTTATTATTGGTGGTGAAAAAGTGGATCGTGACAGACTTCACCATCATTCTCCACAAACTACAAGTGATCGACTAGTTGAGGGGTGAGAAATGCTTGAATCTAGATTTTGCAATTAATCTTTGATATAGGTCCACATCCATTAATTAGAGGAATTTTAATAGTATTTGCAGAAATTGAATATTTGGATGGGTTCTCAGAAAAATAAATAAAGATGAATTTTTTTTAAGACATAAACTTTAACATTGAAAATTATTAGAGACAATGTTTGTTTAATTTAGAGGTATCGTGATTTTTACATACACATGTTGGAAATTAATCCATGAAACCTTAACCCTATTATGATTAACGAGATTTAAACCGTAAAGCGGAAGCGTACCTGATCCAATGAGTCTCTAGGCGGAACACGAACTCAGGATCAGTGGTTATATGGCCTTCCTCAACTAAGCCTCCTTATTCCTTATGGGGACCGTAGTAATCCCTCCCGATGGGGAGAAGGGAAGATCATGTGCGGCTTAGTATATTGGGGACCATAACCGGGTAACCTTTATATACTACTTGACTAGACCACCCATAATCACCTAATCACGTAGTATTGGGTATCTACTCAATAAGCTCATATCATTTATTATTATAGCCCATGAACCTTTAACCTTAATTGGATCACTTAATTAAGTCCATAATATAATTGAATAGCTAATATAATTGCATAATAATATATTGCCCACAATTAGATTATATTGAAAATTATAAAATTTCCAACAATCTCCCACTTGGGCTATATATTTTCCGTTAGCAATTATATCAAGAGTCCTTAGTTGCGCAACTTTATGATATTCCTCTTAAGGCTATACTTAACAATCTGGTCCATCTCATATACTAATATGGAACTACCGCGGCATTCACCACATTATAAATCGTGGTTAAACCCCGACAATCACCAATATCAATATACTCAATGACATAGATCAAATATGGTGAGTAGCATGTAAATTACATGTCAAATGTGATCAATATCATGTCTATTTCCAACTGGTCCAACTTTAATCCTTAGTGAGATAAATTCATAATGTAAAATATTACAAAATGAAAAATTAACTTAAGTGAATTCACAATGAATTCAAATCCATCAACTCAATTCTGCAGAAAACCGAATTATCTAAAATCAAAGTGTCTTAAAACTTTAAAGAGCAATAAATATAGACTCCCACTGAACCAATGTATTCTAAATCATATAACACCCACATGAGTAGCTAGCTCATAAAATTACAGGGCGTTGAATACATGATTGGCGAATCCGTATTTAGAGTCTATCATAGTATGCTCTACCAAAATTTATCCATAAGAACACTTTCTTTAACAACCAAGAATTCTATTTCAATATGCTTGACTTATAAGAACTCTTATTGCTAATACTTTACTGCGAACTAACTGTCACAATCAACTTTATATGACTAAACTTCGCAACCTTTATTTCATGTTTGAATGCCCCTTAGTGTGCTACTGATTCTGTTGTCATGGTTAATGAGTTAAAGTGTTTGCTTAATACTTTTACTTGTATAGCTCTCCAGACCAACAGAAGATGTAGCCTGAAGTGGATCTTATATCGTATTGGTATCCAACAAACTCATAATCAGACTACTTTATGATCTCCTACTAATCTGATTATCTCTAATGTTAAAGCATGTTATCCTTAGTTCTCTGTAAAGATCCATACTAGAGTTACTTAAATGTCTACTTAATACACCAACAACAGAAGCCAAATTAAGTCTTGTAGAGACCTCATCATACAATAACTTCAAACAATCAAAACATATAGAATATTTTTACATTTCTTAAATCTTTAGTTTAACTTTAGGGCACCTGATTGAGACTGCACTTGTCTCCCTTAGTTTAACTTAAACATTCTCCCACTGAATCACATAATCATCTACATTTGTTTCAAAATTAAATGAGATAAAAAAAATTGCATGATGATGATTGTGATTCCTTTACGGGAAAGTTTTCTTGAACCATAGATGGATTTCATTTTAGTTCTTAAATTATTGAAGTCGTTTCATCAATGTTACCATCATGAAACTTTATTTTTACATCCATCTAAATGATTCAAGATTAAAATGTACTAATAATATCACGATTATCTCAAAACAATGCCTTCCTTCCCTTTATAGTATAATCCTTTATCAAGATGCAAACCTAATAATCTTGTATTGATTTATACTCATAACTTATGGCATTAACCCACTTTCGAGTATTTGGACCTTGCATGGTTTGATGAACATTATTTGAATGTTCTACCATTAATTCCATAGTGTCCTCTTTATTTAGGAGAAAACTACATAATTATCCGAATTGATTTTCTCCCAACTCTAGTGATTTTCTTAGTGACATTAATTCTTGAGGTTGTTGATTTTATTATACCTTAAATATTATTGACATTGTCCCATTGATATTCTGAATTTACATAATTTCTAAAAGTTTAAGTAGTGACTGTATTGACTCCCCTCAAAGACAATGTCTCTAATATTATTCTTCCCCCAAATCAACATCCTCACATAATACCGTATTATCCGTCTCAAATATGATCCGATTAATTGGATCATAAACTATTATTTTTATTCATAACCAATAAAGTAGCTTACATTTATTTGAGTCCAATTTTCTTTAGTAGATCCCAATGATCTAGCTTTAGTTGGACATCACCATATGTGAAACTCAAAGAGTTCTCACAACTACTTTGGTTAAAAATTTATTGAGACCATAAGTTGCAATCTTAAGTATTTCTCACATTAGTGACCATATGTTGTGGAGTTCAATTATGTCTTTTAACTGCACCATGCATACTGAATAATTTAATGCAGTGTACTATAAGACAATTTCACAGGCCTTTAGGACAAAACAAAAGGTTATACTTTAGTTGTCTTTAGCAGCTTTCTTAATGGGATTTCTTGTATTGCCCTTATACTTTATTGAGATTAAGTTTGACTTATTAGTCTCATCCTTATTGTGGAAGTTCACTCATCAAGTATGATTTTGTTGTTGATATATGGAAAACTTAATTAGCAGACTTCTTAATTGTACAGAGAATTAATGCAAAATAATTTTTCATGCTCGCTTTAAACTTTATAATCTTTCAAAAAACTTTATAGTCTTTCAAAATTTAACTAAATTAGAATCATCTTGAAGATTCGAGCACAATATTAGTATCAAGTCTTTGGACAAAAAATACTAATTTAAATGATGCTCTCATGCAGTAGTCAAATACTGACAATAAAACTGTCAAGCAATAGCCTTCCTGTGGGCCGACTTATTACTCACATGTCAAACCAAATAATTGTCACGTATTTACCACCACAGGTACTTGTGTATTTCTGCCAAATATTAATCTACCTGTGGGCCGATCAATACCCGCATGAAGATACACTCATACAACATTATTAATTGGGGACCCATCACAAGACACCTTGTGCAACATTAACCTCGTCTGTGGACAAAAATTAACTGCAGGGGTAATCTTGGTGCAACAATCAAGTATTGACAATAAGTTCTGTCAAACAAGAGTCTATCTGTGGACCGACTCATGTTCACATGAATAATTCAAATAATTATCACATACTTATTATCACATGTGTGTTATTATTCTGTCAAACTGTGCCTACCTGTGGGCCGAACACAGAACACATAAATAATACCACACCCATCTATGTAATTTCAATAAAGCTTTTCTCCACACACGATATTGCTGTGGCAACATGGTGCTTTGATTGACTAGATTGAAAAATTACTAGACCAATTAAATAAAATATTCAAAATAAATATTTATATTTAATTGAACGATATTAAAAATGTCTCCCAATTTTTACTTTATTAAATTCCATGGGAATATTAGATGATTCATACAAATTTAAAAATATAGAAAGATTCCTTAATTAAATTAGAATTTTATTCTAATTTGTTATGAACCAAATTAGGCCTTACAAGAATTTAAAAAATTTTATCCAAATCAACCCGTTATATTGTATAACCAAAAGAATTAATCTAACAACAGTTATACTGCATGATTAATTATTTCACTGTGGTGTAGATTTTCAAAAAAAAAAAGGTGTATTGCATTTAACTTAATTGGGGATTCTCAATCCCAATTTAAAATAAACTAAAATTCAAATTTAGAACAAACTAAATTAAGTAAATATCCTTTATTAACATATCAAATACACTATCAAATCAACATTGCCATATGTGAATTTATTATCACAAATCCAAAATTGCGATACCACACAACTGCCGGCCATTACCAAAAATTATTAATGGATGCAAAATTTTCATTTCATCCCATCATACCCAAATCCTTTAATACATCATAAAAAAATAAAATTTGAAATCACCATAAAAGTCAAGAGTAGTAATAATTTAATTAATCACAACAGTGCACCCATTTTATTCCTTATTCATTACACTAAATGTAATGATCATATTCAAGGCCATTGTTATGCATTAAAATTCGATTCAGATTTCAGAAGTATATCATATAATGCTTCGTATATTATTCTCAAAAAAAAAGAAACATAATCATACCTTTCACACACTAATCAAATGAAATTAATCCAAATATTTCATAAGCCATAGTGTGCAGATATACTGAAATCAATACTTATCTACCAAAATTTATCGAGAGTAAAATTCACAATTTTACGACTACATACAAATCGCCTCATGATTTATTTAATCTTCCAATACCAGCGAATGAGAATGGAAGGCACATATCAAGAATTGTAATAATTAAAATTTTATTACATGTAATCAGGCTGTGCCCATGATTATGCCCAATCATGAATCATCCCACAAATAATATATATTTCACGGATCCTTAATAAATAAATAAAAATAAAAATTCAACCTTATCTAACCGAATTGGCACAATATGAGTTAACTTCCCAAAACAAAATAATGTTGTACCATTATTCTAATCTCAATATCAAATTATTGAAATCAGAATCACAATTCACAGGAATCCTTTAATGTCAAAAATATAAAATTATTGAATTACCATTATTTACTTTTACTGCCACCATAATAATTCAATAATGGTACAAATGAGTATGCGTATATATTTTTTCTTTCCAATACTGACGCAAGCAATTGATGTGTATTCTAATATTCCACAATTTTGCTGATCCAATATTTCTACACAATCTTCAGACTTAAAAAAAATCTGTCCAAATGAATATACTTATACTCGCATATATAAATTCGTGGATTTTAATAATTTGCCTAAACAAATCTGGTGCACAGCATCGCACCTAAAATAATTCACCCAAATTGTGATTTCTAAAAAAAAAGATCTGAACAAAAAAAAATATATTTAGATCCAAGCACAATTTAGGGATCTCAGAGAATCATACATAGGGTGGCTCTGATACCACTTGTTGGGTTTATCCGCCCAGCGGAGCCGGGCCCACTCAATCCACTAGCATGATATTGTCCGCTTTGGGCCGCCCACTGGCCCGCACGGTTTTACCACTCTGGGCTTCACACCCAAAAGGCCTCATGCTAGGGAGAGACTCTCTCACACTTATAAACCCCTCGCCATCCCCATTTCTAACCGATGTGGGACTTTGGTTGACACCCAACCAACATTTTCCCCTCAAACAAAGTCCGCAGCTAGACCATCCAGTTTGAGGTCCGAACATCCCATCAACCTCCTAGATACTCTACCTCTCGTTCTTCTACTGACGTTCCTTGATTTTGGGGGTATAACTGGAAGACCGAAACCCCTGGTTCTAAAAGAGGAGAACTTGGAGGAAAGAGCGGTGTCGCCGATGAAAGGGCGATGGCCAGCAACCTGTGGTATAATTGCCATTGTTGAAGTTGAGGAGATCCTAGAATGGTCGAGTGGCGGAGAGATGAGGTCTGGAATTCACAGAAACAATAAAGGCCACGTAACTGTCAACTTGCCCGTAACAATTTTGAAGGTGTGTCGTTAGGGATCCGGATCTTCCCATAAAGAAAATGGTCAATTTCCTCCATTTCTTTAAATCTACCACCCCACATTAAATTGGACGGTTAATGATGAAGCCACCTCATTTTTTTTTATTTCTTTTTAAATTTCTAATACTCAAATATAACCTACGAAATGAAATGACTGGAAACTTCACCATCATTCTCCACAAACTACAAGTGATCGACTAGTTGAGGGGTGAGAAATGCTTGAATCTAGATTTTGCAATTAATCTTTGATATAGGTCCACATCCATTAATTAGAGGAATTTTAATAGTATTTGCAGAAATTGAATATTTGGATGGGTTCTCAGAAAAATAAATAAAGATGAATTTTTTTTAAGACATAAACTTTAACATTGAAAATTATTAGAGACAATGTTTGTTTAATTTAGAGGTATCGTGATTTTTACATACACATGTTGGAAATTAATCCATGAAACCTTAACCCTATTATGATTAACGAGATTTAAACCGTAAAGCGGAAGCGTACCTGATCCAATGAGTCTCTAGGCAGAACACGAACTCAGGATCAGTGGTTATATGGCCTTCCTCAACTAAGCCTCCTTATTCCTTATGGGGACCGTAGTAATCCCTCCCGATGGGGAGAAGGGAAGATCATGTGCGGCTTAGTATATTGGGGACCATAACCGGGTAACCTTTATATACTACTTGACTAGACCACCCATAATCACCTAATCACGTAGTATTGGGTATCTACTCAATAAGCTCATATCATTTATTATTATAGCCCATGGACCTTTAACCTTAATTGGATCACTTAATTAAGTCCATAATATAATTGAATAGCTAATATAATTGCATAATAATATATTGCCCACAATTAGATTATATTGAAAATTATAAAATTTCCAACAATCTCCGACTTGGGCTATATATTTTCCGTTAGCAATTATATCAAGAGTCCTTAGTTGCGCAACTTTATGCTATTCCTCTTAAGGCTATACTTAACAATCTGGTCCATCTCATATACTAATATGGAACTACCGCGGCATTCACCACATTATAAATCGTGGTTAAACCCCGACAATCACCAATATCAATATACTCAATGACATAGATCAAATATGGTGAGTAGCATGGAAATTACATGTCAAATGTGATCAATATCATGTCTATTTCCAACTGGTCCAACTTTAATCCTTAGTGAGATAAATTCATAATGTAAAATATTACAAAATGAAAAATTAACTTAAGTGAGTTCACAATGAATTCAAATCCATCAACTCAATTCTGCAGAAAACCAAATTATCTAAAATCAAAGTGTCTTAAAACTTTAAAGAGCAATAAATATAGACTCCCACTGAACCAATGTATTCTATATCATATAACACCCACATGAGTAGCTAGCTCATAAAATTACAGGGCGTTGAATACATGATTGGCGAATCCGTATTTAGAGTCTATCATAGTATGCTCTACCAAAATTTATCCATAAGAACACTTTCTTTAACAACCAAGAATTCTATTTCAATATGCTTGACTTATAAGAACTCTTATTGCTAATACTTTACTGCGAACTAACTGTCACAATCAACTTTATATGACTAAACTTCGCAACCTTTATTTCATGTTTGAATGCCCCTTAGTGTGCTACTGATTCTGTTGTCATGGTTAATGAGTTAAAGTGTTTGCTTAATACTTTTACTTGTATAGCTCTCCAGACCAACAGAAGATGTAGCCTGAAGTGGATCTTATATCGTATTGGCATCCAACAAACTCATAATCAGACTACTTTATGATCTCCTACTAATCTGATTATCTCTAATGTTAAAGCATGTTATCCTTAGTTCTCTGTAAAGATCCATACTAGAGTTACTTAAATGTCTACTTAATACACCAACAACAGAAGCCAAATTAAGTCTTGTAGAGACCTCATCATACAATAACTTCAAACAATCAAAACATATAGAATATTTTTACATTTCTTAAATTTTTAGTTTAACTTTAGGGCACCTTATTGAGACTCCACTTGTCTCTCTTAGTTTAAACATTCTCCCACTGAATCACATAATTATCTGCATTTGTCTCAAAACCAAATGAGACACTTATTTCATAATGATACTTGTGATTCCTTTACGAAAAAAACTTTATATAGAACTATATTAACTTCAGTCTTTAACATGCACATAAGCTGTTTGATTAAATGTCGTACTCACTTTTTTTAAAAAATAATTGTTTGCAGGAGATAAGCACTTCTCCATTTGAGATAGTGATAATATTTATAATAGAAAGTGATGCTTGATTTTGAATTTTTAAGAAATAATATATATTTTAATAATTAATAAAATTATATTTTAAAAAGAATTTTAAAAAATCATATTTTGAATGTTTACAAATTAAATTGAACACCGCGCTTCTTCTTTAAAATTTTCATCTAATCATAGTTAATTAGTACTATAATCAAACTATGCCCTTACTTTTATCCAATTACTTTATAATTCAATTTAAAATATACCCTCCGTCCCATCAAAACGTCACCAATTATTTTTTGTGCGTAAATTAAGGAGTATTATTATTTTATATGTAGTGGGTAGTTGTATTAGTAGTGAGTGGTGAATCATTTGTAGGGTCGGAGTAAAAATGAAAAATATAGACTTTTGAATAGAACACCAATATAATAAAATGAAGATTTTTCGGTGAGAATAAGTGACTATTTTTATTTTTCTTTGGGCAAGACCTACCCATAAACTTTTGCATATTTGACAAAAAAAAAAAAAAAAAAAAAAATAAATAAATAATTGAAATAGATGATCACTTTGTGTCCATAAGATAAGGAAAGAGCTGATTGGAAGGCACTTCCCCTGAGATTAACCTATTACCTATGTTAAAATACACACACCTGAACGTTCCTTGCCGGTTCCAAACCCTAACCCTAGTCCCTCTTTCCTGTCGATGGATCATTCTGCCGAACACGAAGACCCTCGGGGCGCCGCCGCCGCCAACGGCGACAGAACCCACGTCTCCAAGAAGTCCAAGCTCTCCTTCATAACGGAATCCGAAATCCTCGAGGAATTTGCCCACCACCAACCCGGAATCGCTCGAATCAACAATGGCAGCTTTGGTAGCTGCCCGGCTTCCATCATCGCCGCTCAGAGGGGGTGGCAGCTCCGCTTCCTCCGCCAACCCGATGACTTCTTCTTCAATCACCTCCAGCGTCAAATCCTTCACTCTCGCACCCTCATCAAGGATCTTATTAACGCCGACGACGTTGATGAGGTATCAATCGTTGACAACGCTACTACTGCCGCCGCCATAGTTCTTCAGCATGTTGGTTGGGCCTTTGCAGAAGGCCGTTTCCAGAAGGGTGATGCTGTTGTTATGCTCCACTGCGCTTTTCAGGCTGTTAAGAAGTCCATCGAGGCATATGTTACTCGAGCTGGGGGCTCTGTCATTGTGGTTCACTTGCCCTTCCCCGTGAGTTCCAATGAAGAAATCATAGCGGAGTTTCGCAGAGGCTTGGCTAGAGGTAGGGCCAACGGTAAGAAAGTGCGTTTGGCGATAATTGATCATATTACATCAATGCCTTGTGTGGTGATTCCTGCTCAGGAACTGGTTAAGATTTGTAGAGAGGAGGGTGTGGAGCGTGTGTTTGTAGATGCTGCACATGCTATTGGTAATGTTCATATTGATGTGAAGAAAATTGGTGCTGATTTTTACGTTAGCAACTTGCATAAATGGTTTTTTTGTCCTCCCTCTGTTGCATTTTTGTACTGTCGGAAATCACCGCTATCGCCTGATTTGCACCACCCTGTGGTTTCACATGAATACGGGAATGGATTGGCAGTAGAGAGTGCGTGGATTGGAACGCGAGATTACAGCTCTCAGCTGGTTATTCCTGAAGTTCTGGAATTCACTAATAGGTTCGAAGGAGGCCTTGAGGGAATTCGGAGAAGGAACCACGATAAAGTGGTGGAAATGGGCCAAATGTTGGCGGATGCCTGGGGAACTAATCTTGGCTCTCCTCCTGAGATGTGCCCAAGCATGGCTATGGTAGGGTTGCCTTCTAAATTGGGAGTTTTGTGTGATGACGACGCTGTGAACTTGAGATCACATTTGAGAGACCAGTTTGGTGTGGAAGTGCCCATTCATTGTCAGGTGCCGAGAACTGGGGAGATTGGAGCTTCAGATGCGAATGGTTGCATAACTGGGTATGCCAGAATATCTCATCAAGTGTACAATACTCTTGATGATTATGTCAGGTTAAGAGGTGCAATTAATCAACTTGTACAAAATGGAGTGACTTGCGAGATGCTTCGAAGCGAATAAAGAGGTCTGTAATATCACATCATTATGGAGTCACTGACAAAAAAAAATGGCTAGTTTTTTTTTTCCTTCACTTTTTGATGCATGTGCAATGAGTGGTTGATGAATGATAAAGTACTTAATGATTTATTCTTTAATTGACAATTAGCTCGGCCCCCCTTCTGATGTTTCATTATGTTACATTATCAGACAGTAGCAGTATACTTTTTCTTTTTCTATTAATTGTTAATTTCTAAAGCAGCCAGTGCGCAGTTTGTTACTGGTAGGCAAAAAACAGAGAAATCAAGGTTGAAAACACACTAGGCTTCTGGTAGAGATCACCTTGGCTGAATACTTTAGAGGAGTTAATTTGAGGTGTCTCGACTTTATATGGATGCTTTAAACAACCTGAATTTAGAACCTTATCATACACCTTGTCATGTGGTATATCGCTCTGAGTTATCTATAAAAGAGTACAATGCAACTGATTGATACTTGTACCATTCCCAAGACTTAAATATTATGCCATTTAGTGATCAGATTCTTTTTAGTGCCTACAGAAAAAGAATTGACTCCCGATGTGGTAAATCTTGCTCTGAAAAAGTATCTATCTAAATATTCCTAAATTAGTTACTATCTTTTACAATTTTAAGATGTTTAACTAGAAATGTCAGTTGTATGCATTTATTTCAGTTAAATATCTCTTGATACCAGTAAACATGATTAAGAATCTTGGTACTTATGGTAATTGGACTCTTAAATAGAGAAAGAACAACTGGATCAAGTAGAAAAATGCCTAATGCATCCCACCTGATTCAGTTGATTTGCTATAAAGTCTCATAGCTTTTAAAATGTCTCCCACTTCACTAGCTTTACATTTATCCTTCATTTCTTCCTGGTCTCTTCTTAATTCACTAATCCACAAAAATATAAATTCTCCCATCAATCTAGATTCTTTTGAAGTCCTAATTGTTGAAAGGACAATATGCTCAATTATTTGAGTAGGTTGTGCAGTTGCATGCTTAAATGTTGGCTTCTCCTGGAAGAACCATAGGCAAGGGGGAGTTTTAGAGCACTTTTTTTTTTCTTTTTCTTACTGAACTTCGAAATACTACAAGACATGCTTACTCATTTTATTGATGAATTTAGGAATATTGGATGATTGCTCATATTTTTAGGGAATGATTAATATTTTTGGAGCTTGTAAGCTCTTCAAATACATGTTTCCCAGTGAAAATTGGATATGATATGGTAATTTCACTCTCTGTGCTACATCTAATGCTAATCTAGTTAATAGTAATAATTTAGCTAGGAGCCTTGGAGATAGTAAGTAGTTTCTTGAATTGCTAGAAAGGAATTTGTTCTTGTCTTGTAGCCTCGTCGCGTTTACCTTCAAAATTATTGATGGATGGAGTTGGTTTTGCAGCAGCATTTTTGAAAAGATAATTGGAGGCAGTCAAATGATTCGATCTTGGAGGACGCCACCGAATAAAGACTTGTAATGTATTGTACAAACTGCAATTTTTTTGGGGGAATTATTATTTATGAGAGTTAACAAGTAGAAGCTAACGTCCTAGTTTATGGACCCAGCCTCCCAGGCCTAGCTCTCTTTGTCTTCGGGTATAGGGTTCACGACAATAAATTTGTAACAGGTATCATTTTTTTTTCTAATCCAATCCACTGGATGGGTGTGCAAGAACACATCTGGTGCAGTTGGTTTTATATTTTGAACATGCTAACAATGCCTGAAATTAGAATAATTGCTATTTGGAGACTTTGTGATGTTTGTTTCCGGATTGAAAGCCAGTTGGTTTTCAAAATCAACAAATAAGTTTGTGTACCCTTATGTATACACTCCGCAAATTCTATAATACTCAATAAATTCACTTTTCATACATTCTTTCACCTTAATTAATTTTCTCACTTTTATCTCTCCCCTCTCACACTCTCTCTCTCTCTTTTCAAAAGAATTCTTCTTATCCATAAATTTAAAATCTATCGAATCTATATCTATATATATATATATATATAAAAATTGAAACCGTCTCATTTCCTTTTCCCGCTTAAAACTACATACCCTTACTAAGGGCTTTAACACCCAATTCACATCTTTCTAAAAATAATAATAATAGAATTAATTATTTTAATATTAATAGTCAACTTACCATTCCAATTTCTCACGTTTAATTTGTTTCAAATTTCATTTAATATATTTAGTCTAAATTTCCTTAAATAGCCTGATTTACGACTTTCAAATTAATCATCAAACTTCATCTCGCACTCCCAAATCCACGGCTCTCCAGATTCAATTTCCCCCTTCTTTCCATCGTTAATTTTTTAGTTTCATTTTTTAGTTTCTCTTTTGTGGTTATGTTCTTTCTGATTCCTGGTGTTTCGTTAATTGATCAAACTACGACAGATGGATTGGAGTAACGTGACCGGGGAAGATCTGGTGGAGGAGCTGTCATCGCCACTACATCCTCTGTCGGATTTCTTCTCCCGATTCACCGTGCCGCGTTCTTATGCCAAATGGAATAGTCGCCACTACATCCT
Organism: Pogostemon cablin; assembly: GCA_023678885.1. NCBI lineage: Eukaryota > Viridiplantae > Streptophyta > Magnoliopsida > Lamiales > Lamiaceae > Pogostemon > Pogostemon cablin. The sequence continues at coordinate 28,041,875 of CM043005.1, read as the reverse complement.
CTGTCGGAGTTCTTCTGCCACGTCTCCGTTGGAGCCCACTACGGCGCTGCGTCTAGGTGGATGATGTCGTTGCTGTGATCGCGGTGCAGGCGAACAGTGGCGGTTTTCCTGGAGAGCGAGGTGGGTAGGTTATACAAATATTATTTTAATTTGCGCTGTTTTATGCGGTTTGTCCAAATTCTACAGAAACTGTTTAATATGGGCTATTGCATCAGACACGGCTGGTAACAGATATAAGGTTCTATCAATGTTTTATTTAAATACTGTCACGCCCCACTTTTTCACCACAATAATAGACAATAATAAATATTCTTTTTTCTTCACTTTTATACAATACAACAGTTCATTACACCGGTCCGGCCAACAGGTCATCATCCATGTATACAACTCTCAGGATTTGACGGTACCCAACCACGCTTCCACTGCGCAACTCACCTACAACGCATAAACTAGTGAGACAAAAATCTCAGTAAGTAGAAATCATGCATGACAATGCATGAAAATGCTTTTATTTTCTAATCTTTCTAATTTGTCTCTTTTATTTTGAAAACTGTTCACGTTGCGGGATCCCCACGACACACTTATAATATGCACCCCAAATGAGCTCAATGGGGACGATTTTTCCGAACCCTGACAGAGATGCATATATAGTAGCCGCACACACCATTAGTATCTTATTAATTTTAGGGAAAACATTTTTCATGATTATGCATGCTATGCAACCAGTGCAATTAAATATACATCATAAATCATTTATGACATCAATATCAACATTTAATCATAAATAAAATACACAACTTAATTTAATTCACACAAATCCACTTCACCTTGTATCACACGGATCTCTTATAATAACAACTCCATCTTGGATCACACAGATCCTTATATAATACAATAATATTATTTCAAATTACATAACTCCACAACTTGTATAATCAATTAATCCCAAATAATTCATAACAAAATTAAACTAATCACAAATAATTCACAACATAATTATCACATATTAATCACAAATAATTCACAACATAATTATCACATATTAATCACAAATAATTTACACACAACATATTTATGCATTGTAGTTGGACTTCTACTTACTTGGACTCCGAAAATAGTAACAATATAGACCCGTGAAGAACCGTAATTAATTCCTTCCGTCCCGTTCCAACACACTCTCCTTTCTCCCTCCTTTTCTTTTCGTGCCGATTGATCTGGGGTGTGAGGTGATGAATTCCTCACCCCCGTATATATAGATGCGAAAGGAGTAGGGGAGATGGTCGACAACAATATGCATGCAAATTCCAATTTGTCTTCATGCATGAAAAATTCCATTTGGCTGCTAATCATGCAGTAACTTTTTGAAAATCATGCATGCAAATGTCAATTTTTGCTGCCAACAACTTTTGACTTTCTTTTCTTTTTTTTTTATTATTATTATTATATATTATTATTATAATAATCTAAATTAATACACGTGAATATTTATGCACACATATATTCACATATTGTCACCATTATTATCACGGATGTCTCAAATAAAATATAAATAAAATATAGAAATAATTACCACATAATTATAAAATGCGTAAAATACAAATTATAAAATAAAAAATTTTTCGGGTATTACAATCTCCCCACCTTATAATAATTTCGTCCTCGAAATTTAATCCCACTCTACTTCAATATTTTATATCCATCACTTTTGAAATAAATGAAACCACAATTATGTTCATACAAAATCACATATTTGACATATTATAGAACTTACTGATCTGGTGGTGTACCACAGATTCCAAGATTGTATACATGGACAGTCTACAGAACCATGACCGTGCTCTGATATCATTCTGTCACGCCCCACTTTTTCACCACAATAATAGACAATAATAAATATTCATTTTTCTTCACTTTTATACAATACAACAGTTCATTACACCGGTCCGGCCAACAGGTCATCATCCATGTATACAACTCTCAGGATTTGACGGTACCTAACCACGCTTCCGCTGCGCAACTCACCTACAACGCATAAACTAGTGAGACAAAAATCTCAGTAAGTAGAAATCATGCATGACAATGCATGAAAATGCTTTTATTTTCTAATCTTTCTAATTTGTCTCTTTTATTTTGAAAACTGTTCACGTTGCGGGATCCCCACGACACACTTATAATATGCACCCCAAATGAGCTCAATGGGGACGATTTTTCCGAACCCTGACAGAGATGCATATATAGTAGCCGCACACACCATTAGTATCTTATTAATTTTAGGGAAAACACTTTTCATGATTATGCATGGTATGCAACCAGTGCAATTAAATATACATCATAAATCATTTATGACATCAATATCAACATTTAATCATAAATAAAATACACAACTTAATTTAATTCACACAAATCCACTTCACCTTGTATCACACGGATCTCTTATAATAACAACTCCATCTTGGATCACACATATCCTTATATAATACAATAATATTATTTCAAATTACATAACTCCACAACTTGTATAATCAATTAATCCCAAATAATTCATAACAAAATTAAACTAATCACAAATAATTCACAACATAATTATCACATATTAATCACAAATAATTTACACACAACATATTTATGCATTGTAGTTGGACTTCTACTTACTTGGACTCCGAAAATAGTAACAATATAAACCCGTGAAGAACCGTAATTAATTCCTTCCGTCCCGTTCCAACACACTCTCCTTTCTCCCTCCTTTTCTTTTCGTGCCGATTGATCTGGGGTGTGAGGTGATGAATTCCTCACCCCCGTATATATAGATGCGAAAGGAGTAGGGGAGATGGTCGACAACAATATGCATGCAAATTCCAATTTGTCTTCATGCATGAAAAATTCCATTTGGCTGCTAATCATGCAGTAACTTTTTGAAAATCATGCATGCAAATGTCAATTTTTGCTGCCAACAACTTTTGACTTTCTTTTCTTTCTTTTTTTTATTAATATTATATATTATTATTATAATAATCTAAATTAATACACGTGAATATTTATGCACACATATATTCACATATTGTCACCATTATTATCACGGATGTCTCAAATAAAATATAAATAAAATATAGAAATAATTACCACATAATTATAAAAATGCGTAAAATACAAATTATAAAATAAAAAATTTTTCGGGTATTACAAATACACTGCTCTATGATCCTTTTTTTAATGAGTAAAGTGTGTAGTATATGTATTGTAATGCGATGAACCTGCATTAGTTTGTGATGGAACCTGTTGACGCTATATTAGTTTTCAAGTTTGCTAAACCTACATCACGCTATGAACGAGAGGGTGTTTCTCCGAGGGAAAGTAGAATTAAAGTATTGGTTAGTGTGTGAAATGCAGAGAGACAGAGAGTGCCTGAAATTTGAATAGGTAGTAAGTTGGAAGGGGTTCATTTTTTACTATACTATTCTAAAACAAACTTGCCCACCAAGGTTCCATTTTGAATTATCCCCACACGGGTTACCTAATTATCATTTTAACAGTTTCTGTTACTCCAAATGACAGCAACCCTAATCACATTTTTACACCATCATTCATGCCATAAATCTCCCTCAATAATTTCTCGCTTGAAATTTTCTCAACTTATGACAATGTATGAGGTGATATTGATCTTTATATTTCTTTTTTGTTTGATCCCTTAGATCCCTGGAATGAAATCCCCCAATTCACCTACAAAAAAATGGTTGCCATAGTCTTTCAATTAAGCCCGTTCCACTCTAAATATGATAAGGTTTGCAGATTTAATAAGGCCTTTGAGACTATATTTTCCGTAGGTTGTGTTGTTTTTTCATGTCTGAAATGATTACTACAGGGTTTTTTCTAGCAATTATTGTGTGTGGTTGTTTGGCCTGTGAAATATGGGTTCACTTATGTCTTCAACAACTTACCAATTCAGAGGTCTTGACAAATCTGATTGGCTATTTTTCAACACCTTCAACATGTTAAGAGCAAGAGGTAAATTTGCCACATTTTGTTCATTTCTTCTTCTTTTTTTTACTTTTTAGTTTGATTTAGAATTTATATTGTGAATTGCATTATCATTGCATTGCTAACTTGGTAGTCCAATATAAATAAGAATCATCTTAAGAAAATCTGCAGATTGTAATTTTAGTAAATGTTTCCAATTAATTTTGTTTGGTTTTTTAGGTCTTTAATGCAAGTCGCATCATAAAATTGTTCTGGGTTGGCATGTACTATTTTTTTTTTTTGCAATTTCTTACTTATAGCTTAACGATTTTTTCATGATCACTTTATTTTACTTCTGATATGTATACCAACGTGAAAAGCAAGGCAAAGAAATCATACTATTGAGTTAATGGACGTAGAAGTTGTTCTTTGTAGTATGGTTTGTAAGCACCTGGACATGGAAGCACATGTAAGTTTTAAAGTTAGCTACTAACTTTGCAAGAGGTATTTTTCCGTATTACTCAAGTAATATTGTCACGACCCACTTTTCATAACTTATAATTCTTTAATTAACATAAACATCATCATCATAAAATTTGCACATATTTTTTTTCCTCACATAATATATATTATCCAAACGGCCACACCAGTTCAACATACGCAACTGATTTCTGACACCACATCAATCCACACAAACAGGTGACAATACTTTTTATATTACATAATAAAATATCAGCGGAAAAAAAATAAACACACGGTCTAGCCCAACAGGTCGTCATCTATGTACATTCACTCGAAACCTTGTAGGAGCTCCACAGCTTTCACAGTACACCACACCACATACTCAAATATTATCAGGCTCACCTACAATGCATAAACTAATGAGACAAAAATCTCAGTAAGTAAAAATCATGCATGATAGTGCATGAAAATGCATTTATTTTCTAATCTTCTAATTGGTCTCTTTTATTTTGAAAACTGTTCACGTTGCGGGATCCCCACGACACACTTATAATATGCACCCCAAATGAGCTCAATGGGGACGATTTTTCTGAACCCCAAATATACAACGTGCCGAGAACGATTTTTTCGAACCCTGACAAAAATGGTGGGGACGATTTTTCCGAACCCCTAACAAAAATGTCGGGAACGATTTTTCCAAACCCTGACAGAGATGCATATATAGTGGCCGCACACACCATTAGTATCTTATTAATTTTGGGAAAAACACTTTTCATGATTATGCATGGTATGCAACCAGTGCAATTAAATATACATCATAAATCATTTATGACATCAATATCAATATTTAATCATAAATAAAATAACAACTTAATTTACTTCACACAAATCCACTTCACCTTGGATCACACGGATCTCTTATAATAACAACTCCATCTTGGATCACACAGATCCTTATAACCAACATCTTCTCAAGTCATACAAATATATTTTTAACAGTTTTCAATCACACAAATATATATAATACAATAATATTATTTCAAATTACATAAATCCACAACTTGTATAATCAATTAATCTCAAATAATTCATAACATAATTAAACTAATCACAAATAATTCACAACATAATTATCACATATTAATCACAAATAATTTACACACAACATATTTATGCATTGTAGTTGGACTTCTACTTACTTGAACTCCGACAATAGTAATACTAAAGACCCGTGAAGAATTGTAATTAATTCCTTTCTTTTCCGGCACACGAACCCTTCCCTTTCTCTCTCAAAATTTTTTTTTCTCTCGATTGATTTGGAGTGTGTGAGGTGATGAAATCCTCAACACCCCATATATATATATATATACGACCAAAATTTTTTTTTTAAATACCCAGAATTATGGCTGTGCAGCCATTTTTTACTTCCAAATTTCAATTCTTGCTGCTAGCAGCCATTTTTTACTTTTCTCTTTTTTTTTTTTTATTTACGGCTTGAAATAAGCCATGCATGTACATAATTATCATGGCTGCTAATCCAAATTCAAATCATGATCCAACATATCACATCAAGCAAAACTTTTGACTATTTTCCCCACCACCTTTTTTTTATTATTATATATTATATTTTATTATTATAATAATCTAAATTAATACACGTGAATATTTATGCACACATATGTTCACATATTGTCACCATTATTATCACAGATGTCTCAAATAAAATATAAAGATAAATAAAATTGAGAAACAATTGTCACATAATTATAAAATACACATAATACAAATTAAATTATATAAACACACTAGTAGTGAGAAACTTGGGTATTACATTATTCCCTTCTTATAAAAATTTCGTCCTCGAAATTTACTTACCTGAAGAGGTCTGGATATTTAGCCATCATCTCATCCTCTCTTTCCCAAGTAGCCTCCTCAACTAGTTGGTTCCTCCATAATACTTTTACTAATGGTATTTCTTTATTTCTGAGCTTCTTCACTTCTCGCCACAAGATCTCAACTGGTACTTCCTCATAACTCAAATCTTCTTTCAACTCAACTGGTTCCTGCTTGAGAACATGTGATGGATTTGGAACATACTTCCTCAACATAGACACATGAAACACGTCATGTACTCTAGACATTGATGCTGGTAACTCCAACTTATAGGCAACACTGCCAACTCTCTCAATGATAGTGAACGGACCAACATATCTTGGACTGAGTTTCCCTTTCCTTCCAAATCGCATTATCCCCTTCATTGGAGATACTTTTAGAAATACCTGATCACCCACTTCAAATTCCAATTCTCTCCTCCGTTTGTCTGCATAACTCTTTTGCCGATCTTGAGCAACTTTCATCTTCTCTCGTATACGGGTAACAGCTTCTGACATTTCACGAATCAAGTCTGGACCCAAAAGTTTCCTCTCTCCAACTTCATCCCAATATACTGGAGATCTACACTTTCTCCCATACAATGCTTCATATGGAGCCATCCCGATGGTAGACTGATAACTGTTATTGTACGAGAACTCTATCAAAGGCAAAAATTTACTCCACTGACCTTGAAAATCCAACACACACGCTCTGAGCATATCCTCCAAGATTTGTATTGTACGCTCTGATTGACCATATGTCTGTGGATGGAATGCTGTGCTGAAAGATAATTGTGTTCCCAACGCCTTATGTAAACTCTTCCAGAAAGCAGACAAGAATCTCGTATCTCTGTCTGACACAATGGTAAGTGGTACTCCATGGAGTCTGACAATCTCTTGAATATATAACTGTGCATAACGATCCATAGAATACGTAGAACAAATAGGAAAAAAATGAGCTGACTTAGTCAATCGATCCACAATAACCCAAATAGCATTGTGACCTTTCACCGTCTTTGGTAGTCCGATGACAAAATCCATAGTAATATTCTCCCACTTCCATTCTGGAATAAATAGAGGCTGCAAAGTTCCTGCTGGTCTCTGATGCTCGGCTTTGATTTGCTGACAAGTCAAACATTGTTCCACATACTGAGCGACATCTCTCTTCATCCCTGGCCACCAATAATATAACTTCAAATCTCTATACATCTTAGTAGCTCCTGGATGTACAGAGTACGGTGTTGAATGAGCTTCCGCCATTACTTCTTTCCGAATGTCATCCACTTCAGGTAGACATAATCGACCTCCATAACAAATCACGCCATCATCTCCTAATTGGAAGTCAGAAGACTTTCCAGAGCTGATATCATTCTTTATCTTGTCAAATAACTTATCCTCCTGTTGGCTCTGTCGAATATTATCCATCAAAGTTGGTCGAAGTGTCAGAGCTGCCATCCTTGCTTCCAACGATCCTTCCTGAATGATCTCCACACCCATCTTTTGCAAATCAAGCAACTCTGGTTTCTGATTTACGGTCATAGCAGCTACACTCTGTATTGCCTTTCGGCTCAATGCATCAGCAACCACATTGGCTTTTCCGGGATGATAATTGATAACACAGTCGTAATCCTTCACCAATTCCAACCATCTTCTTTGCCTCATATTCAACTCTTTCTGAGTAAAAAAATACTTCAAACTCTTATGATCAGTATAGATTTCACAACGTTCCCCATACAGATAATGCCTCCAAATCTTGAGTGCAAACACCACTGCGGCTAACTCTAAATCATGAGTTGGGTAATTCTTTTCATACTCTCTTAACTGTCTGGATGCATAAGCTATCACTTTCCCATTCTGCATCAATACACATCCAAGACCATTCTTTGAAGCATCACTATAAACCTTGAAGTTTCCTGTCTCCGTAGGAATAGTTAAAATAGGTGCTGATGTCAATCGTTTCTTTAATTCTTGAAAACTTTGCTCACATGACTCCGTCCATGTGAACTTCACATTCTTCCTAGTCAACTGTGTTAATGATGAAGCAATCTTGGAGAATCCTTCAACAAACCTTCGATAATATCCAGCCAATCCAAGAAAGCTACGAACCTCAGTGGGATTTGAGGGTTGTGGCCATTCATGGATTGCTTTAACTTTACTTGGATCTACCGAAATTCCTTCTCCCGATACCACGTGACCCAAGAAAATAACTCGATCCAACCAAAATTCACACTTTTTAAACTTCGCATACAATTGCTTCTCTTTCAAAATCTCTAACACCTTTCTTAAGAGTTGAGCATGATCCTCCTTATTCTTAGAGTAAATTAGAATATCATCGATAAACACAATCACAAATTTATCGAGAAATTCCTGAAATACTCTATTTATCAAATCCATAAATGCTGCCGGAGCATTTGTCAAACCAAACGACATCACCAAAAATTCATAATGCCCATACCTTGTACTAAATGCAGTCTTCGGAATATCCTCCTCCCTAATCTTCAACTAATGATACCTCGACCGCAAATCAATCTTAGAAAAGATAGCTGCACCCTGTAACTGATCAAACAGATCATCAATGCGAGGCAATGGATATTTATTCTTCACCGTAACTTTGTTGAGATCTTGATAATCAATGCACATCCTCAATGTGCCATCCTTCTTTCGAACAAACAGAACTGGTGCTCCCCAAGGGAAGAAACTAGGTTGAATGAATCCTTTGTCTAGCAACTCTTGTAATTGTATCTTCAATTCCTTCAGTTCAGCTGGTGCCATTCTATATGGTGCTTTAGATATAGGAGCAGTTCCTGGTTGTAACTCAATAACAAACTCTATTTCCCGGTCTGGTGGCAAACCTGGAAGATCATCTGGAAATACCTCCAGATATTCCCGAACTACTGGTACATTATCAAGAACTGGACATTGCTGCCCCTCAACATTCATTACACTCACCAGATACCCCTCACAACCACTTTCCAACAATCGTTGTGCTTTTGTTGTTGATATCATAGGAAATCTGAAAATTTTCTTGATCCCAACAAAAGTAAATGGTTCTCCCTTCAATGGCTGAAAAGTAATACTCTTCTTCTGACAATCTATTGTCGCACCGTACTTTGACAGCCAATCCATACCCAATATAATATCATAATCATTCATATTTAACATAATTAAGTCAGCGAGGAGTTGTTTTCCTTCAATAGGAATAACACAACCTCGAAGAAGTTGATTAGTTTGCTTTGATTCACCAGAAGGTATCATCACCTCATAATTAGCTTCTATTAAGTTAGATGTTCCACCCAGCTTCCTCACATACTCAGTAGATACAAATGAATGTGTTGCTCCAGAATCAAATAGCACATAGGTAGAAATGCCAAAAATAGAAATCTTACCAGCGATAACTGAGGGGTTCGCATCTGCCTCCTCCCGCGTCAAAGTGTATACTCTTGCTGGAACTCTCACCTGTTGCCCTTGTTTCCCTTTCTTAGGACAAGTAATAGTCATATGTCCTTTCTCTCCACATGTGTAACATGTTCTCGGAGGAATGTGACACTCTCCACCATGTGGTCTAAAACAATTTGGACACATTGGTAGTGGCGGCGCCTGTGGCATTTTCCCTTGATCGAACCTGGGACACTTGTTTGGTTCTCCTTGTCCTTGTCCTTGCTCCACTTGAAAATTTGATTTCGGCCTCTGAAATGGCATCGGCCTTTTATCAACTCTCCCAAACTGCTGCATTGGTTTCTGCTGAAATTAACGTCTGACAGCTTGCGCTTGTCTGATCCTCATCTCTGCTTGTTCAGCAATCTGGGCCCTTTCTGCCACTTGTGAGTAGGTTGCTCCATACAGTCCCGCCATACTCACATCTCTGAAAAGCTCAGGCCTTAAGCCTTCCACGAATCTCTTCACTTTTAATGCCTCCGTACTCACCATATGTTCTGCAAACCTTGACAACAGTTCAAACTTACGAAGATAATCAGTGACTGACATCCCACCCTGCTTCAACTGTATGAATTCATTCATTTTCATCATTCTCACTGGTGCCGTAAAGTACTTATTTCTGAAAAGTTCTTTAAACTTTTCCCATGTCATAGTCGTGACATTCTCGATACTTTTAATGGTATCCCACCAGTGACCTGCACTTCCTCGTAACATGAAAGAAGCACACAGCACTCTGTCCCCCTCTGGAATTATACTGTACTGAAACATGTTTTCCACCGTGCATAACCAATCCTCTGCATCTGTGGGGTCTGCTGCGTCCTCAAATATTGGAGGGCTCAGCTTTCGAAACCTTTCACAAACCATTTCCACACGTTCTACTTGACGTTGATTGTGATTAATATTAACCTCTGGTTGTCCACCCATATCTCTCTGCTGAATCAGTTGTTGTATCTGTTGGGACTGGCGCTCTACCAGTTCCATCAGGCGAGTAATCATCACATCACTATTATTTCCTTCATTAGGTGTTATTTGCTCAGCAGCTCTATCACTTTCAGAACTTTCACCCATAATTCTTTCCATTTTGTCTACCAACTACAAGTCATACACCACATGACCAATATAATTTATAAAACACATAACAACACAGAATAAAAATAACACTTACACGCGAAGCTGCTCTCCCAAGGAATGAGTTCATGTACATAGACAGTCTGCAGGACCCAAACCGTGCTCTGATACCATTCTGTCACGACCCACTTTTCGTAACTTATAATTCTTTAATTAACATAAACATCATCATCATAAAATTTGCACATATTTTTTTCCTCACATAATATATATTATCCAAACGGCCAAACTAGTTCAACATACGCAACTTGTTTATGACACCACATCAATCCACACAAACAGGTGACAATACTTTTTATATTACATAATAAAATATCAGATGAAATAAAATAAACACACGGTCTAGCCCAACAGGTCGTCATCTATGTACATCCACTCGAAACCTTGTAGGAGCTCCACAGCTTTCACAGTACACCACACCACATACTCAAATATTATCAGGCTCACCTACAATGCATAAACTAATGAGACAAAAATCTCAGTAAGTAAAAATCATGCATGATAGTGGATGAAAATGCATTTATTTTCTAATCTTCTAATTGGTCTCTTTTATTTTGAAAACTGTTCACGTTGCGGGATCCCCACGACACACTTATAATATGCACCCCAAATGAGCTCAATGGGGACGATTTTTCCGAACCCTAAATATACAACGTGCCGAGAACGATTTTTTCGAACCCTGGCAAAAATGGTGGGGATGATTTTTTCGAACCCCTAACAAAAATGTCGGGAACGATTTTTCCGAACCCTGACAGAGATGCATATATAGTGGCCGCACACACCATTAGTATCTTATTAATTTTGGGGAAAACACTTTTCATGATTATGCATGGTATACAACCAGTGCAATTAAATATACATTATAAATCATTTATGACATCAATATCAATATTTAATCATAAATAAAATAACAACTTAATTTACTTCACACATATCCACTTCACCTTGGATCACACGGATCTCTTATAATAACAACTCCATCTTGGATCACACAGATCCTTATAACCAACATCTTCTCAAGTCATACAAATATATTTTTAACAGTTTTCAATCACACAAATATATATAATACAATAATATTATTTCAAATTACATAAATCCACAACTTGTATAATCAATTAATCCCAAATAATTCATAACATAATTAAACTAATCACAAATAATTCACAACATAATTATCACATATTAATCACAAATAATTTACACACAACATATTTATGCATTGTAGTTGGACTTCTACTTACTTGAACTCCGACAATAGTAATACTAAAGACCCGTGAAGAATTGTAATTAATTCCTTTCTTTTCCGGCACACGAACCCTTCCCTTTCTCTCTCAAAATTTTCTTTTTTTCTCTCGATTGATTTGGAGTGTGTGAGGTGATGAAATCCTCAACACCCCATATATATATATATACGACCAAATTTTTTTTTTTAATACCCAGAATTACGGCTGTGCATCCATTTTTTACTTCCAAATTTCAATTCTTGCTGCTAGCAGCCATTTTTGATTTTTTTTTATTTACGGCTTGAAATAAGCCATGCATGTACATAATTATCATGGCTGCTAATCCAAATTCAAATCATGATCCAACATATCACATCAAGCAAAACTTTTGACTATTTTCCTCACCACTTTTTATTATTATTATATATTATATATTATATTTTATTATTATAATAATCTAAATTAATACACGTGAATATTTATGCACACATATGTTCACATATTGTCACCATTATTGTCACAGATGTCTCAAATAAAATATAAAGATAAATAAAATTGAGAAACAATTGTCACATAATTATAAAATACACATAATACAAATTAAATTATATAAACACACTAGTAGTGAGAAACTTGGGTATTACAAATGTATATTTGTGAATGACATTTTGGAATTTGCTATGAATATTTAAAATATTATATTAATATGTGAATACTTCTGCCTAAATGTTAACTTAGGAAATTGTTTATTTTATTCTTGAATGATATTCCCTAGGTATATGTATTACCAAAAAATGCAATGGTACGTATCCAATTTTCATGTGAAACATTTGCTATCGATACATGTCCTTTTGGTTGGTGGAGTATATCTTATCTGACAAAACTGGCATATTAACAAGAAATTTAATATTGCATATTGATCATTAAAATTGTTGGATTGCTTTGTAAACTCTTTGAACATTTCTTCTAATTTATGCAGTCAAGCAAAGCATAGGTAGTGAGCTTTAAAGGTAGAGTTTCAAAGCGGTGCTAGGATATTATTTTCTGATCTCTAAGTTTTGTTGTCTTTGCTTCCTTCTATAAGTAGCCACCTCAAGAGTCTTCGCTCTTCTCCCAAAAGGAAAGCTAAAGTGATATTGTACCAGAACTTGCTGTAGATGTTAGTAAGAGGTTAAAAATGCAGATGCAAGTGTAGACTTGGATATTCTTATAAGTGTTTGAGGTATTGTTGATTGATCATTGAGTTAAATTAATTAGAAAATTTTATGAAATTCTCCATAAAGCTATTTTGAGTTTAAATTCACAATTTTTATCCCCTCATTACCATAATTTTTCCTGTTTTATCTTGAAATCAAGCCAACAACCATATCTTATGAATTTTCTTTTATTAGATGTATTCCATATACTTGATATTTAGGAACATCTTCGCTCAATTCCTAAGCTGTGAATGTTAGGCACAATAAAGTTAGTAGAACTGAAGAGCCTTAAATGTACAGGATCAATGATGACTTTGTAAGGCTGCAGTTTTATTCAAGCTATGTTAATCTTTTTTTTGTTTTAAGCTGTATTATTTCAAAAATAAAACATAAAATTATATTTTTCTTTCGGTCTTAGGTAATCATTTTGGGCTATCGTAGGCCAAGTCCACAATAAAATTATATACCGGTAGAAAATTCTTCCATGTATCCCTACCTCATAATATTAATTCAACAAGTTCTTTACTACACTCAACTCAAGTACAAGGTATGTTTTAAATATCTCCTCTTCGATTATAATTTTCTAGCATAATAAGGTAAGTAAGAAGTTGTATTCAGGATGTCATACATTTATGATAAACAAAAATTGAATGAGCTTGGTGAATTTTTGAGTGATTTGAGATTAGTTGATGCATTGCTCTTCAAAATTTGAACTTACATAAGCCTGATAAGTGTTTATAAAAATGTCTCGATGAAAATTTTCAATTTATAAGGTAATTTTGTTCTCTACTGGAAGTATTTTATCATAAACCAAGTTAAGTAATTTTGTTCCTTCTCAAGAAAGCATGCAGAATCTTATCCTTTATCCCATGGCTGCCAATGTATCTTGACAGTTTTCAGGTTGGTCAAGATGCGCATTGCTACACTGATCCCATGAGGAGGATACTATATACAAAGGTAGGATGTATGTATTTATCAAAGCAATTCTTGGTAAAAAAAACTCTCAAGTTCGTGGCAAAAATTCTTCCATAATATAAAGTACAAAACATCACGCAATATGTGTTAATTTTGTACTTTATATTATGGAAGAATTTTTACCACGAACTTGAGAGTTTTTTTTACTCAATATTTTCGTGAAAGTTATGTTCCATCTCTGACTACTACTAATGTTTTCTCCTATTCATGTAATAGCCAATTTTTCACAAAGTTTATGTATGTTCATTGCATTTATATGTGTAGGATGATGATCGTATAATCTGGTTTGATAACATGTTGCCCATGACATCAGTACTAATTAAAAAGGAGTCTTAGCTTAATCCGTTTGTTTGTTCAGATTATAATAAAGAATGATAGGAATATATCACATTCAATAATGGTTGAGAGTAGCAAGCTGGATAGTGAGCATGAGAAGGAGTCGTGTTTCCATGGCCCATTAAATTTGTTGAGTTAAGAGTGTTTTTTTTCTTTTTTTTTCTTTTTATCAAATGTATTCCAATAAGTCTTAAGAAGATGATCTAGAATATGTATGTGACTTATTTTGTTCATTGGTAGGAATGATCCTATCTATTCCTGAAACTATTAATCTTTGCATTGTTCATCGATGTGCATAAATATTTGCCTATATCTACATATTGGTGTGTGTGTTGTAGTTCTTGCTTCATTTAACTTTTTTGCATCCTGTTAGCCTATATTGGCTTGGTATTGTTATTGAAGTAAAGAACAGTTTCATAGTGTAAACAATTCAATATGGCTGCAGCTTTTCTGTGCATCTTTGAAAAAGTTTGGGAAGTATTAGTTGGTTCATTGGTTTGGGAGACATGCAATATAAATATACTCTATCCTGCCTGTCGTATGTTCTTTTGGGAAGAAAAACAATTTCTATAACTCAAAGATGTTGTTTGCTTCTACTGAGAACCTTTGAATGTTCTAATAAATTTCTTTTGGAATACTAACTTTAAGATCACTACAATACCGAATTTAAAACTCTGATTTCTTCATCCCCTTTTTCTGTGCTCAGATCACAGCTTTAAGCAATAATAATGAGTATGTATATTATATAAAAGATAATTTAAGTTATATTTTTAGTTAAGAGTTATTTGATAAAAATAATTAATTGTATAACGCATGACACGGGTAACACTATTGGATCAACATAGATTGACTTTTGATTTTTAATTAATAATACAAATAAATTCATGAACAAAAAAAATTAAATTAAAAAAAGTTATACGACTATTATATTTTTTTTTTGACATAATTGTTTATCTTATACAGAGAATATCAATTTGGTTACAACCTATAATTTTTTGCATTTTCAATTTTGTTCTCTTTTTGAATATAACTCTAATTACTTTTAATTTTTCAATTTATTATTTATGTAAAATTTTGCAACTATTTTTTTGAAAGGATTATATTACAAGATTTTGCAACTCACACTTCTATATAAAGAAAAAAACTAACTAATATTCCTCTAACATAGTTTAATTTTAAATTTGTCATCACCTTTTTTAACACACATAATATACTTAATCATTTAATTATTACAAAAAAAATACAATACTACCCTCAAAAGTAAGTAGAAAATTATTTTTTAAAAACTCTGTATCTACGGTAAACATAAAAATGAATTTGGAAGGGAGTGAGTACAATGCAAAAAATACAAATAATAATGTTACCTGATTTAATTAACATTATTATAAATTATATACAGAACAAATGCAATTTTACGAACTATTTGTCTTATTAATATTTTTCATTATATAATAAATATAAGATATTTAAAAATACATCTCCCGTGCAATGCACGGGTTCGGTAGCTAGTTAAAATCCTAAAACAAATACATATGTTACTATTCAATTAATTAATTTTCAACAAATACATATGTTACTATTCAATTAATTTTCAATCCTATGTAAATCCAACCCAAACATTCACACTGAAATAGGAAAATGAACTAGCAAGACAAAAGTTATGTTCATTTTAATTCAATTTATTTTATTTTAAAATATGATACATATATTTTATTATAAAAAAATAATTATATTAAGTATGTTTCATGTATTTAAAATATAGTGATTAAAATTATTATGATATATATTTATTAGATACTACTTTAATATATATATTATATAATTTATATTAATTAGATGAGTTAATGTCTTGTGTCTTCGGGTGATTGGGTGAATAAGATGTATAGAGTAATAATTCGAGGTAGCAAATTTGGGAAATGATAACATTTCTTAAATTTAAGTAATATTTTTATACTACCATTGGTGTCAAGTAGTATCAATTCCTTAAAAAAAAAACAAAAACAAAAACAAAGATTGGCTACCATTCATTGGAGATAAATTTGATTATCAATTGTTTTTATAAATCTTATAATCAAGATTTTATAAATGCATCCTAATAAATCTCCAATAATTAATAAAGCACGTAAAAATTCAGAGCATAACTTAGAACGTTAAATTAAATTTTAATTTAATATGCCTCTGGTTGAATTAAATAAAATTATTTAAAAAAAAAAATCACATGCATATAAAAGTGCTGCTTCGAGAGAACAACACAAGAACACAACTCTATTGTTTATACCAAGTGTCGCCCCACATCAATTTATAGGTTATCCTGATCGAATAGCCACTGTGCAGTCTCTCCAGCGCCAGCGGGATGGCTGATGATGAGGTGCCACTGCCAATCAGGCTTATGAATTTCGTTTCCGAAGACCAGGTTCGTAATGTTATTAATTAATTATTCCTTTATTTTCTTAAGTAGCAGTAAATTATGAATGATTTCAGTTGGCAGAAGCTAGGAGGAGCCGGGGACCTCGAGTCGAAGATGGTACTGCTCAGAGAGATAGGCCTCTTTACGAGGTACGCTTTCCCCTATGTATGGAGTTTTTACCTTTCCAATTTTTAGGGTTCAATAGATGACCTTTTGTGCGATCAACTTTTGGCATACCATAACCTATTTGAGTTTGGTGTGAACTCAATTTGAGAAATTTCTGTTGAAAAACAGATTTCCTTCCCCTCCTACCATAATTGAGTTTTACTATCTCTTTGATTTGAAATTTACAGATTTTAAAGGAAAATAAGGATAAGAAAGATGCTGAATTCAATGAACGGTTCAAGCACAGTAAGTTCTCGACTTATGCTCTTCAATATTAAATATGCATTTGCTCTAGTTATTGTAATTGTTTAGAGAAAATATTATCTTCCCTTGGAAATACCTTGTAGTTTTGTATTGAGAATGGCAGCAATAAACCCGAAGAGTAACACTGTTATACACTTTACTAGTCTACTTGGAAAATCTTTACTCCTTGAATTTACATTGCAATATCCTAGGGCTTATATAACCTGCACAAGTCTGACTTCATTAATTAATTTCAAAACACATCCTTTGCAGGGCCACCGAAAGCTCTGGACGAAGATGAGACTGAATTTCTTGAAAAACTGGAAATGGTGAGCCTATGTTGCTTCATGCTGTTGACTTGCTTGTTTTTACTCTAATTAGGACCTAGGAATTTGCTTGAGTGGAAACCAGTCTTTCATCCACTTCCCTCAACCTATCTTCTTGTTGAATCTCCATGGCACACACTTGAGATTGTGTTCCCTGATATTTGATAGAGATTCTCGAAGGGGTGCAATCTGGACATATTTGCTGAAGAAACCATACTACAGATTCTCAACAGAAGAAAAAAATATGTTCTAAATTTAGACCTCAAAAAACTTCAGTTTGCGAAATTGATTCACCTAACCTCAAATTATACTCTTATACCACATCTGTATATGTTAACACAATTTTTTTCAAATATTTTATATAGTTCGATTGTTGATGATTCCCAATGTCCCAGCTCTACGGTGAAATGACCCCTAATCCAGGTTGGTGGCCTTGGGGCAGAAACTGCCTCTCTCCTTGGGTGACTGAACCCGCTTTTATGAAATTAGAGTAAGGATCTCTGTCATCATTGGTGGTGCTGCTTCCCCAGCATAGCAGCTTAGAATTTGATGAATGTAGTAACAAATTGAAAATGATTAAGAAATAAAGTGGGAATTAGATATCACTTTTATGTTAGGCTGCAGCTTAGAAATTGATGAATGTAAGATGCTTTATATTAAAATGGAGCAATTCTTTTTTCCTCTTTTAGTGGCTCTTTTTATCCAGTTTTCCCCATGTGCATCTGAGTTTTGCATATGAATGTGTGAAGGAAATTGGTACATGCTTTCTTCTAACTACTGTAGGTATTAGCCTGTTCATGCTAGTCTCTATTTTTGCTTTTGATCACTCCTTACAGTCCAGGAGGGAATATGAGCGGCAAATTGCAGATGAAGAAGAACAACATCTCCTTAGTTTTCAGGTGTTCCTCATACAATCTCTGCCTCATCATTTGATATTATTTCTAAAAGTAACGACGAATCAAATTATTTTCATCTGTATAATTGGCTTTCAGGCAGCAGTTGCTTCACAATACAATTCTCTACATGGGCTAAAGGTTACGCCCTCAGCTCCACAAAGTCAGGTGATTGCACTTATGTGCTTATGCATCTTTATATTTAACAATTTTTCTTCTTTAAAATTCCATTGGTGAGCAGGGAAACTACTGGTCTGACTGCAATCTCTAGAGCATCATCAAGTCTAATAACATAAACGGTTTATTTGTTCAAAGTTCAGATTTGTTCCAGTGTGAAGCATTATCAAATTTTAGGCTTAGACATGTTCATAAAGTCTTTTAGGTATTTTGATAGAAAGCTGGAATTTATGGAAGAACACATGCTTGCAGAAACATCAAAGATATGGGAAATACAAAATATTGAAGTAGAGGAAGATGAAGTAAAGCTGTCGAAGCAATTAGGTCTAGTGTGGAACTTGCAGTGAGCAACTATGTTAACGCGTTAGGCATGTCTGTGAGGAGCTAAACAGTTAATGCAAGTTCTTGGTTCAGAAATGCATACTCTGAGGCTAGTTATCAGAAGAGCAAGGTTTTTGTGACAAAAAATTGACAGGAAAGAAAATTCTGGAATCACAGAAGAGAGAGGGGGAAAAAACTTTTCACAAAGTGAAAAAATATTCACTGTGTGTGTTATAACCCAAGAGTATCTCAATTAGTATACTTTCATATCACAAAGTGAAAAATATTCACTCTCTGTGTGAGGAGATAATGCAGCTTTTAGTTGTAGGGTTTAGGGTGAGAACGATTTAAGGAGATGATGCAGTTTTTAGTTGTAGAGTTGTCTTACAAGGGCTTAGGGTTTACGGTTTTGGGGATTCAGCCAAGTTTTGTCAAAATCCTTAACTGTTCATATAGGGGAATTAAGATGGTTGGTATTTAGTTTCATAATTTCCCTGTTTAATTGTTTTAGGATGAGTTCCCTGTTAGAGCAGTTTTTCCCCATTAGTGCAACTTCATGCTGATGATTTTGTTTATTTCTTGTGTAGGATAAAACCTCAGTTGTAGGAAAGAAGAACCCTCCGCATCATCCCTTGGGCATGGTAATCAAAGTGAAGCCCCAAGCTAAGAAAGCAAAAGTGGAAACGCCAATTGTGGCAAAAGGGAGCCTGGAGAAGGAAGCCAGGAGCACCACAAAAGTAGAGACCCTGAGTAGTGATGCATCCAGGCGTGTAGCTTTTGGTGGTTTGGTTTCATATAGTGACGAGAGTGATGAGGATGAATGAAGCAATGTTTTTCGTTTGTTTCAATTACTTCTTTAAGTTTGTTTAAATTAATTAAGCCGCCTAGCTGCATTGGAATGTGCTTGACTGCCTTTGAACAGGAGTCAGGGTAATACATGTAGTGTTAACTTTATAGGCCCATAAATTGATAGGTATTCATACAAGTATGTCATCCACGATGTCTTGTTGCTCGAATTGCGATGCCTGACATTTACTCTTGATCAAAATAGCGTGGGTTTCTCTCTATGCAATAGCTCCTTAAAAGTTACCAAGAGGAAGGGCGAAAGTAAGTGAAGCATACTTAAAAGTACTGTACTTTATGAAGAGGAAGCAGCAGTGACGTGGAGTGCGAGTAACGAAGCGTAAAACCCATCTTTTATGTTGATTAGATCGTCGTGCTTCCCTTTTTCAACTATGACTCCATTTTTCACGACAGCAATAAGATTGGCAGCCTTGATTGTTGATAACCTGTGAGCCACAATGACAGTAGTTCGATTGACCATAACCCGCTCGAGCGCATCTTGGACAACCCTCTCTGACTCAGCATCCAGTGCACTCGTTGCCTCGTCTAGTAAAAGAATCTTGGGACTCTTCACTATGGCACGTGCGATGGCAACGCGCTGCTTTTGCCCACCGGACAGCTGAACTCCTCTCTCCCCCACCATTGTATCGTATCCATTAGCCAATCCACTGATGAATTTGTGGGCATTTGCTAGCTCAGCAGCGGCCATGATTTCAGCCTCTGTGGCATCACCTTCCTTTCCGTAGGCAATGTTAGCACGGATGGTGTCGTTGAACAAAATAGGTTCTTGGCTGACCAGCCCCATCTGCTGCCTCAGCCATTTCAGTTGGAACTTGTGAATGTCTACACCGTCAAGTGTTATATGACCAGATTCAGGATTGTAGAATCTTTGCAGTAATGATATTACCGTTGATTTACCACTGCCGCTCTCCCCAACTAAAGCAGCTGTCTGAAACATCGCATTCACACTTAAACATACCTAAATGAAGAAGAAGAAGAAGAAGAAGAAGAAGAATGGATATAACTGAGTTGGACGATACCTTGCCACTGCGCATAGTCAGGCTCAGGTCCCTGAATACCTGAATATCAGGCCTTGTTGGGTACTTGAAACTCACGTGTCTTAGTTCGATTTCTCCCTTCACACTGTCTAGCTTCACGCCAGATTCATCACTTGGATCAATCTTGGATTCTCTATCAAGTATGGCAAATACTGAAGCAGCTGCACTCTTGGCTTTGGTTGAATCTGGAGCCAATGAACTCGACTGGGAGATTGCTATTGCTGCCATCGTTAGAGCGAAGAAAACCTGCAGGATTTTTAGGATGGTGATGTGGATCAATTGCGTTCAACGAGAGCATTATAGCAAGTGCAGTGCGTGCAACTTACGCGGAATACATCCGTAAATGTGATTTTGCCATCCTCAACGAGTCGAGCTCCAGCATAGAAGCTTGTAGCATAGACCAGAAACAAGAGTGAATAAGATAAACCAAAGCCTACTCCACTAACCAATCCTTGTTTGATCCCAGTTTTCCTAGGCCCTTCACACTTGAGTTTGTACATGCCTATAACTTTGTCTTCTGCGCAGAAGGAGGCGACCGTTCTTATACTGCCCACGGCATCATTAGCCACTTGACTCGCTTCTTCATACATCACCTGCAACCGCCAGCATCCATAGAAATTCAAATGCTACACCTACACACACACGCAGGATGAAAAGAATAATGGATATAGCAAACCTTTGCGTCTGCACTGAAGCCTTTCATGAACATGATCTGTGCATACCCAGCGAGTCCTATGAGAGGTACCATAGCAAGTATGATGAGTGCCAACTGCCAACTAGCTTGGAAAGCAATAGCTAGTCCAACGATTGCAGAGGATAAATCTTGAACCGACTGCGCGAGTGCGTCCCCAACTAGAGCACGAACACTGGCAGCATCAGAAGACAGTCTAGCTCCTATTGCTCCACTCGAGTGTCCAGGCTCGTCAAACCAACCTACCTCCATGTTCACCACCTTCTGGAAGCACATCAACCTAATTCTCCTTATTAACTTATTCCCCGCTACACCAAAGAAGTAGGTCCTGGCTGGATACGCGATCAACGACGCCACCCCTAGGGCCACAAATATCAAGGCCCAAAACCTCGAGTCCTTGCGTAATTTATGCGGCGTCTCGAAAAAGGTTTTGATCACGCTAGAAATCAATATTCCAAAAAGGGGCATAATTGCACCATTAACGATGGCTGCTATAGCTCCCAATATCAGCACTGGAATCTCTGGCTTGTTGAGAGACGCAAGGCGGGCAATGGGGACCGAAGGAGGCTTTTCATCAGTGTTGGCACTTTCCAAGGGTAGGTTGAGCGTTGCAGCAGGCAGACCAAAATTAGATAAGGATAGTGATTGCCGATGACTGCTGCTTCCAATGTCGGAGGATCCTCTACTAATGGAACGCTTGAACGACAATTTCTTACTTGAATCCCTGCTCATTGACTTATCTTTATTATTATTGCTCTCCAGTTCCTTGGACCTGTTATTTTCTTCTTGTAAGCGTATTAGTTGAGAGTATGCCCCTTCAGGATCCTGGAGTAGCTCATCATGCGTTCCTAATTCATATCATATTTGGGGTGAGACCGATTGACCCGAGTATAAATATAAATAAACTAACACAACAACTGGAGTACCTTTTTCAACCATCTTTCCTTGATGAATGACCGCAATCGTATCAGCATTCCTAACAGTGGTAAGACGATGTGCAACGATCACTGTTGTTCTGTTTACCATAATCCTGTCTAATGCCTCCTGCACCACTCTCTCGGATTCGGCATCCAGTGCACTTGTAGCCTCATCTAAAAGTAAAATTCTGGGGTCCTTGAGAATAGCTCTAGCTATGGCCACTCTCTGTTTCTGTCCTCCAGAAAGTTGAGTTCCATGTTCACCAACCGTTGTATCAATTCCCTACATAAATCAATAGCATATGAATACTTGAAAATTATGGAGTAGTATGTATGAATGAAGAAGGAATTCGACTCACCTGGGGAAGCTTATCAATGAATTTAGCAGCATTGGCTAGTTCAGCAGCCACTCTAATCTCGTTGTTAGTTGCACCTTCCTTGCCATATGCAATGTTATCCTTAATGCTACCTGTGAAGAGCACAGGTTCTTGGCTAACTAGACCAATCTTGGACCTAATCCACCTCAGCTGGAACTCTTTAACATTGATTCCATCTATTAGCACCTCCCCATCTTGGGGGTCATAAAATCTCTCTATCAAACTTATCACTGTGGATTTTCCACTCCCGCTCTGTCCAACCAAAGCTGCCGTTGACCCGCTGCAGACAAATAGAGAAAATCCTCTGAATATTAGCTCATCTGGTCTAGCTGGATAGCTAAAATTGACATCTCTTAGTTCGATGTCCCCACGAATGTCCTGGAGAACTTTCCCCCTAGTATCGTACGAATCAATTTTTGGTATCCTGTTTATGGTCTCAAACATCTTGAAAGCTGCAGCTTGGCCTGCTGCAAATGCGGACATGCAGGGAGACGCCTGTCCAAGGGACCTGGAACCAAGAATAGACAGACATATTATTACACAATCAAATCAAGAATGACTTTTTTTCCTGCTGCAGCTTAAGGCCTTGTTACTCACATGGAACCAGTCAAGACAGCAATAATCACATTGAGTACTTCACCACCAGTGTAGCCCTTCTCCAGGATCATTTTTGCACCGTACCAGATGGCCAGACCATAACTGCAGAATATAATGCACATTACGGCTCCAAACCCCAATCCGGTAGCCCATCCTTCTTGCACACCTGATTTGTAGGCCTTGGTAAGGGACTTCTCGAAGTCAGCCACAGCACGTTTTTCCCCAGTAAATGAGGCAACCTGCAGGATAACTGGTACTGTTCAGTATATATGGATATAACTGAAGTCAAAACGACAGCAGCTAACTAACAAAATAACGTACGGTTCTAATGGACCCAATTGTCTGTTCTACCACATTTGCAGCCTTGGCATACGCATTTTGGCCTTTCGATGCCATCTTGGATAGGACAAGAGCCATGAGTCCACCGGATACGACC
Organism: Pogostemon cablin; assembly: GCA_023678885.1. NCBI lineage: Eukaryota > Viridiplantae > Streptophyta > Magnoliopsida > Lamiales > Lamiaceae > Pogostemon > Pogostemon cablin. The sequence continues at coordinate 28,017,841 of CM043005.1, read as the reverse complement.
ATTGGAGGAATGGCTGATAGCATGACAAGGGTAAGAAGCCATCCTTTAATAAATGCAATCACAAACCCTCCCAGAAACGTCGCTACCAGCTGTATAAACTTTCCCACCTTCTCACCCATGGCATCTTGAATTAGTACAGTATCACCCGACATTCTTCCAACCACTTCTCCAGTATTAGTTTCCTTATCAAAGAAAGAAACATCTTGCCGTAGAATTGTTTTCAAATAAAGACTCCTAATTCGTGCCGCCTGTCTTTCGCCGGTGATCATCCAAAAACCAACCTCTAGGATAACATTGAATAATTAGATTTTGTGGAGCACAAAAATAGGCCAGTCAATTTTTTTACTTCAAGACTTGAGTCTACTTACGAAGAAATGCGGCCACACCACATCCCAGAGCCAAGTACACGAACTTTAGAGCCACCTACATTTTGGTTCAAACAAAGCTGTGAACATCAGCACAAAAGATATAGGAGTATGTATGTGTGCAGTACCCTACCCTAGCCCCAAAAGAAAAGGAGAGAGGGAAAAAAACTTTAGAACATCAGATAGTCGTCTACCTTAGAAACCACTTTAACAACTTGTTTGTTGTCTTGGTTGTCCCCAAAAGAATCAATGAGCTCCCCAAAAAGGACAGTCATAAGAGGAAGGGAAATGCCGTTGCCGATTGCTCCAATGGAACCAATAATCATCAAAATCCTGTCCGTGGAATCGGCAAAGGCAAACAGCTTATACAGCGGCACCGTATTTGCCATCTCTTTCTTCTTCTCTGAATCCTCTGTGCTGCTCCGGTTTCCAGGTGTAGATGCGCCAGGCCCAGACATACTAACAATTTTCATACCACACTAATTACTCACGGATTAAACTTAGCAGCCACCCAACAACTGAATTGCTAATCTGTTTTCATTTTCGATCTTAAGATAACTCTGAGGATTGAGATCCTAATAGTAGATCTAATCTTATTATGCTACCACTACCACCCTAATACCAAACTCCATCTTCCTTCTCTTTTCCTTCCACAAATGTATCGATAAATTATAATTTGACTCGATAACACACACACAAAATCCAATTGAAGAGGCAGAGAATTTGTCAGTTGAAAAGAGATGAAAGTGCAGATCATGAGCAGAATTAAAGAGGCTTCTTTAACAGGAAAATAGAAAAGCACATACAAGAGAGAGAGGGCGCACCTGGTTTAAAATATTCAGGTTGATGGACAGATCTCTCTTCAATAGTGTGAGTTTGCCAACTTCACCTAATTTTTAATAATGCTTACTATTAGTTAAGAAATTTATACTCCATATATATATATAAAAAAAAAAAAAGGTCGTGACTTTGGGAGCACTCTTCTTTTAAAAACAATAAACAATAGTAGTATGTAGCAGTAGTTTTCTTTTCTTGGTGAGGAAGCATAATCACAGTCAAGAAGAGGAGGCAGAAGCTGCATCGTCATTTCTAATTTCAATAATTCTATTTCTATTGGAGGCTAGGGCCAGGGCCCAGGGGGGAAAAAGAATAAAATTAAATTATAAGAGCTCATTTGCGTGATATAGAGTGGGCGTGTATGGTGTACTTTCTTATTTATACTAAAAATATGAGTTATTTCCTGAGTAGGATGTATTGTAAACCTTATATGGGTGGGTGGTTTTCTCGAAATTGAAATTCAAAATTCACACATAATTTTTTTAAAATCACCCCTGTATATATTTATATAGTATATTTTTTCTTTTCAATTAATACATTTTTTCTCTTTATCTTTTTTCTATCATTTAACTTTTTAAATAAATTACATTGATTTGATATTAAGTTAAAACCTACCCAACCCAAAACAAACATAGAATGACTATTCATGGTTTTAAAACCCCCCACATAACTCCAAAGCAAACATCATTTAAGGGGTTACTTGGTACAATTTCTTCAATCGGAAAATAATCGAAAAATTATGGCCAGAATTTTAAAGACATTAATCAAATTTATAATACAAGTTGTTGGAAATAATGAATAAAATGTAAAAAAAATACTTCCTTTCTCCGGTCCAAAGAGACCCATTTTTACAAGTATTATTATTTAATGTGTAGTAAGTAGTTGTATTAGTGGGTGTGTATGCCCCATATTTTAATTGTATTAGAGGATATGTGTGAGTCCTATACATGTAAAAGATAAATGAGACCCTAAGGGACAGACATCCAAAATAGAAAAATGAGACTCTTTGAGGGTGGACGGAAAGAGTTCAATAAAATTGTTGAGAATAAAGTGTAGAAAATAACTAAGATGTATGATGTATTTTTAATACTAAATTAAATGTGCATAAATAACTTTGACATCTCAAAATAAAAAATATGGGATAGAGGGAATATATATATATATACTCTCTCCATCCCTCGTGTGGATTAAAAAATATTATTATTTAGGAGTTTTTTCAATTTAGAACCTGAAATATATATTAACTATTGATTTAAGGCTGAATTATTTTTTTTATCGATTCAGGGTTCGATTTATATATAACTATCAATTCAAGGCTCACAACCCTAACTCTGTTGTTTTAACGGATGTTGGAGAGAGATTATTTAATTCGAATTTAAATAACTAATACCTACTCCCTCCGTCTCAGGAAAGACTGCACCCCCTTTCCTGGCACGAAAATTAATAAAGTGGTTATTTTTAGGGGTATTATGGTATTTTTTTGGTAATAAATAAATGAAAAAGTATGTTAGGTGTGTTAGGTATGGGTGGTTTTTTTGTAAATAAAGTGTATGGAGAGGGGTAATTGTATTTGATTTTTTTGCTTTTTTAGGAATGTGCAAACTTTTGTAGGACAATCCAAAATGGAAAGTGTGTCATCTGAAATGGGACGGAGGAAGTAGTTATCAACAATCCCATTTTTTCATAATACCAAACAACAATACAATTAATCACAAGTCAAACAAATCTCATTATACACAATACATTTATATCTCATATCCACAAGCAAACGACCCCTAATTTCATATCTATATAAGGGATTAACCATTTAGTACATCATATCTTAGGTCACACCGTTAGATGGATGTGTGCCACATAAAATAATGCACCAAAATAACGGTGTGACTCTTTCCTCCTATATATATTGCTTACATTTTTTTAAAAATTACTTTTTAGAATATGAAAATTACAATTTATTTTTGCAAGAGTGAAATAAATTTATTGTAAATGCGAAAACGGCGACCTATCTAAGAAATTAAGGTATTAATTGTCCAATACTCCATCCTTAATGAAAAAAAAAAGAGCCGACTTTGATCTCAAAGATGGGTATGAATTAATTGCCAAAAGGTGATTTTTTATCTAAAAGATTTAATTTTTTATTTTTAAACTTTAAAATCATTTTTAGGAATATATATAATTATTAATTTCTTACACTCCCTCCCACCTATATTGCTTACCTTTTTGAAAAATTACTTTTTCTAGAAATATTATTTTTAGAACATAAAAAATCACATAATTTCTTGCAAACGTGAAATGAATTTATTTATTATAAATGCCAAAACGGCGACCTAGCTAAGAAATTAATGTGATGTTTGTTACCGGTTTAAGTTGATTTAATAAATCATTAAATAGTGTTATTTTATATTTATTTATATTTGGTTTGAGTTTAAATTGGGTAGGTTTAAATTGATTTAATAAACCATTAAATAGTGTTATTTTATGTTTATTTATATTTGGTTTGAGTTTAAATTGGATAGGTTTAAACTTTATGTGAAATCAAGTATTAATTGATGTGAGAGAAGAGGAGAGAGAAAGAAAAAATATATTAATTGAGGAGAGAATATATTATAAAAAGTGGATAAGTGTTAATAGGGTATGTAGGTTTATATAGGGGAGATTTAAGGAGATTTATTTAAATCTAAAATTAAATTTTAAACCAAAGTGAACATTGCCTAAGGGTATTAACGGTCCAATATTATGGTAGGCCATATTTATAATTAATAGATTAAGTCATAATAAAAGTTTGTGGATTGAATTTCATATTTCACTGTGTTTCATAATATAAAAAATGGTTAATTCCTTAAAAATTCATGCCAAAGGTAGGATTCGAACCCCACCCTACAGCAACCAAACTCAGTTGAAATTAGCAGTTAGTTATTACCACTAATGCGAATCTACATTTTCCCCACTTTAGTTTTGTCGCTAGGAACAATAAATAGTGGTTTAATTTAAGAAAGGATTTATGCGTACGATATGCATTTTATATCAAAATAATTTAGTCGATTCGAGGTAAAAGTATGTATAAACAAAGGAGTAGCATGATTTTTTATTATTGTGAGTTGGATAAAACTAAAGTTGATAATATTTTAATGAAAAATTATATTATTAAATTAATAAAAAGTGATAATATTTTAATAAAAAATATTATTTAATTAATAAAAAGTGTCGTAAACGTTTGTGCAGCTTTATCAAAATTATATTTTAATTTTAAATTTATCATTTTCTAAGACACATAAAATACTTTATGTTTTATTTATTATTTAAAAGTATAACACAAGTTTTTGTGGTTATTTTAATTCAAATAAACGGTGCTAATTATCAAATAATGCTGGCTCTTTGGTTCAAATGGAAATACAGCTGTGAACACTAAAATAGTTGAGAAAAATTGCGCGGCTCATGTGATATAAGTTGAAATAAAACATAAAAAAAAAAAAAAAAAAAGATCGCAATACTCGTGATAGAGGGTAATTTATAAGTGGTTAATATTTTAATAAAAAATTATACACAATTGATAAAGAAATGATAATAGTGTAGTGAATTATTTCATTAATAATTTTTAACATATAAATAAAAAGTGACAATGAATTGACCCGTTATTAAAATATGCTTATTATATAGAGGTTAATTATACTGTGCACTGGGTGTACCCTAATATAAGGTGCACCCACTTTCAAAAATGTATACAAATATAAACAAAAACATATACAATTATGAACAAAAAAAATGTATACAATTTAATTATTAGTTTTTTTAATGAAAAATTAAGTGTAAAAAATATACAATTGACTCGTTATTAAAATATGCTTATTATATAGAGGCTAATTATACTGTGCACCCGGGTGCACCCTAAGATAGGGTGCATCCACTTTCAAAAACGTATACAAATATAAACAAAAACATATACAATTATGAACAAAAAAATGTATACAATTTAATTGTTAGTTTTTTTAATGAAAAATTGAGTGCAAAAAAATATACAATTATTAAAAAACATATATACACTATTGAATAAAAAGTTATACACATATGGATGATAGGTTTTTTAATGAAAAATTTAGTGTGAAAAAAGTATACAATTATTAAGAAACACATGAACAAAATAGAATAACGTGTATACAAAATATAATAATAAATTATACACATTTGAGTGCACCCTTGAACCCGCGTGCACCTAATATCAACTCTTATATAGATAGGTAAAATATATTTATTAATAGTTAAAGTATGTCTTTAATTAATTATATTATAATATTCTAAAATTATACTTTTAATGTATTATTTATTATTATAATTTAGATAAACTTACTTTAACATTCCAATAAACTTATTTTATATATATAACAATAAGGTCTCACATAATCAATATATCTAGGAATTAGAAATAACAAGTTAAATTCAAAGATAAATAGTTTTGATTTAAAATCTTAAAATTGTTGTTTAGTTTACTAACTTTCACTCCAAGTATGCGTCTAGAATTCTTAGCAATTAATAATAAAAAAAATGGTTATGGGGGTTGAATGGAAGATTAGTGTAAAGATGCGCTGGTGATGGGGTTGAAATAGCAAAATTAGTGGGAGATTGGAGGTTATCAAATTCAAAGGACCCGCGTTTAAAATTCATTAATGCGTTGACAATTGGGTTGGTTGGCATATACGTATGCTCTTGCGTAATCAGGCAAGGTAGGGGGGAGTGTTGGGAAGCCCAGGTGAAAGAATGGCCCATAGATATGGCCCAACCCATCTTTCATACAAATGCTTCATTTTAGTTAATAATGGTAAAACTAGAGTCGCAATGGAATTTATAAATCAATGAGTATATATAATTTTGATGAAATAATAATGTAACACCGAACTGATTTATATATACAGTTTTTAGGCAACTTAGGTCTTTATTGGAGTAAAGTAATTTCTAATAACTTAGGTTGATGGAACGACATAGTGAGTGAAAAAAGAAAAAAGAATGAAATGATTATGAAGCAGCCATATGAAGCGCGACTAAGGAGGCATAGAAGCCATCTTGGATGTTGATTAGAGCATCGTGTTTCCCTTTTTCGACAATCACCCCATTCTTAACGACACCAATAAGGTCGGCCCCTTTGATGGTTGATAGCCTGTGAGCCACCACAACAGTAGTCCTGTTCACCATCACTCGATCAAGTGCATCTTGAACCACCCTCTCTGATTCAGCGTCCAATGCGCTGGTAGCCTCATCCAGCAACAGGATCTTAGGGCTCTTCACGATGGCCCTTGCGATGGCTATTCTTTGTTTTTGTCCGCCCGACAGCTGAACTCCCCTCTCCCCCACCATCGTGTCATATCCCTGTTGCAATCCGCTGATGAATTTGTGGGCATTTGCTAGCTCCGCTGCAGCTACGATTTCCGCTTCTGTTGCGTCGCCTCCCTTGCCATAAGCAATGTTGTCTCTGATTGATCCACCAAACAAGATTGGCTCTTGGCTCACCAGTCCCATCTGTTGCCTTAGCCATTTCAGTTGGAACTTTTGAATATCAGTCCCATCAATGGTGATCACCCCTGAATCCGGGTCGTAAAATCTTTGCAACAGAGCGATCACGGTTGACTTCCCACTTCCACTTTCTCCAACCAATGCCACCGTCTGAAGCAAAACATTTCATTTCATTTCATATACTTTACCTATTTGGAATTAATCAATCATTCACATACCTTGCCACTGTGAATCCTCAAAGACAGGTCCCGGAAGATTTTGACATTAGGCCTTGTGGGATACTTGAAACTGATGTGTTTTAGTTCGATTTCTCCCTTTAAATTCTCCAGCGTGATTCCAGATTCATCACTGGGATCAATGGTTGATTTTCTGTCTAAGATGGCAAAGATGGAAGCAGCTGCACTCTTGGCCTTGCTTGAATCCGGGGCGAATGTGCTGGATTGAGATATAGCCACGGCTGCCATGTTTACAGCAAAGAACACCTGCAGCAGCGTAAATAAATAATTAATATTTGGTCAACCAATCTCATGCTTATGTTAGGTAATTAGATAAAAGCTGCTACTACTCACACGAAAAACATCTTCAAACGTGGTCTTTCCAGCCTCAACAAGCCGTGCTCCCGCATAGAAGGCTGTGGCATACACGAAGAATACCAAACACAAAGATAGCCCAAACCCCGTCCCACTAATCAATCCTTGTTTAATCCCCATCTTTGCTGGACCTTCACACTTCTTCCTGTATAGTTCCATCACCCTTTCTTCAGCACAATAAGAAGCCACCGTTCTTATTGTTCCCACTGCATCATTAGCCACTTGACTTGCTTCTTCGTACATCACCTGCAAACGCAATCATCATCTCATCTCTGTAATATTACAATGCAAATTAAGTGGTACTAGCTAAAAAGCCAACCTTGGCATCTGCGCTGAATCCCGTCATGTACAAGAGCTGCACATATCCATTTAGTGCTATCAGAGGAACCATAGCGAGGACGATGAGAGACAACTGCCAAGACGCGATGAAAGCTATGACCAAACCCACAACTGCCGAGGAAAGATCCTGAACCAATTGCGCCAATGCATCGCCAACTAAAGCGCGTATTGTAGCAGCATCAGCAGATAGCCTTGCCCCGATCACTCCACTTGAGTTCTCCGGCACATCAAACCAACCAACCTCCATATTAACCACCTTCTCGAAGCACGACCTTCTAACTCTCCTAATCAGCCTACAACCAGCTACTCCGAAGAAATAGGTCCTCAATGGATACGCCACAAATGAAACCACACCAAGGACCACAAACATGAGTGCCCAAAACCTCGAATCCTTCTTCAACTGATGTGGCGGCTCGTAGAAGGTCTTGATCACCAGAGAGAGTAATATCCCGAAAAAGGGAACTATAGCCCCGTTGAGGATTGCGGAGAGAGCCCCTACTGCCAGAACTGGTACCTCGGGCTTGTTGAGAGCAGCCAGACGGCCCAGTGGAACATCAGGGTGCTTATCCAGCTCATCGGAAGCATAGTTCAAATCTTCATAATCAGACGATCTTGCAACGCTCAGCCCCCTAGACAGGCTAAACGTGATGGATAGTGAATGCCGACTTCCGCTTCTAAACCGGGAGGATCTCCGACTCATTAAATGGAACAGCGATGCTCTCTGGCTTGCTTGCCTGCTATATTCCCTACTGTACTCCAGCTCTTCAACCGGCTCCTCTTCCACTTTACGTGATTCTTGCAATCGTATGAGCTGAGAATATGCTCCTTCGGGATCCTCCAGCAGCTCAGAATGAGTACCTGTAGTTTCACACGTTAGACACCACGCCACACATTCTTATTTTGATTCCATGGAGAATGAATATGAACCTTTTTCAACAATCTTTCCTCGGTGAATGACAGCAATCATGTTGGCATTTCTTACTGTGGTCAAACGATGCGCAACTATGACGGTTGTTCTGTTAACCATGATCCTGTCAAGAGCCTCTTGGACGATTCTCTCTGACTCTGCATCTAGAGCACTTGTGGCCTCGTCCAGAAGTAATATCCTTGGATCCTTGAGAATTGCTCTGGCAATGGCGATTCTTTGCTTCTGTCCGCCCGAAAGTTGAGTCCCGTGTTCACCAACCGAAGTATCCAATCCCTGAGGCGGGCGGAAGGAACAATTTATTAATTTGGCACTAGCAGTGTAACAAAAAAGAGGGGGTGTGTTAGCGTTTTGTTTACCTGGGGCAGTTTATCGATGAATTTAGCAGCATTTGCGAGCTCAGCTGCTGTTCTAATCTCTTGATCAGTTGCACCCTCCTTTCCATAGGAAATGTTATCCTTGATGCTCCCCATAAACAGAACAGGTTCTTGACTAACCAGCCCAATCTTGGATCTAATCCACTTGAGTTGGAATTCTTTGAGATTAATTCCATCGATAAGAACCTCACCGCTGCGTGGATCGTAAAATCTCTCAATCAAACTAACAACGGTGGACTTGCCGCTCCCACTCTGCCCCACCAATGCGGCGGTGGAACCCCGTGGGATGAAGAGAGAGAATCCGCTGAATATTTCCTCAGTTGGTCTGGCCGGATAGCTAAAATGAACATCTCTTAGCTCTATGTCGCCAGAAATGTCACTCAACACCTTTCCCCTGCTGTCGAATGGATTTATGTCGGGCTTTCTATCTATAGTCTCGAACATCTTGTATGCTGCTGCTTTCCCAGCTGCAAATGCGGTGAGGCAAGGGGATGCTTGTCCCAGAGACCTGATACATAGCAATTATATATATATATATATATATATACCAATGCCAATTGAACTGAACTAAACTGAACTGAATTGAGTCACTCACAGTGAGCCAGTCAATACAGAGACAATTACTGTGAATACATCTCCCCCTGAATGACCCTTCTCCAAGATCATCCTTGCACCGTACCAAACAGCCAAACCATAACTACAGAACATAACAAACATGACCGATCCTAGACCTATTCCCGTGGCTAGCCCCTCGTGCACAGCTGATTTGTAAGCCTTCTCAAGGGACTTGTTATATTCGGAAACAGCGTGCTTCTCTCCTGTGAAGGATGCCACCTGGATGATGTGGATTCCACATTGTTATTATGGATGGATGGATTGGATAAAATTCCTTAAAGAAAAGCATATGTACATACCGTTCTAATGGCGCCAATAGTCTGTTCTACGACAACAGCAGCGCCAGCATATGCATTCTGTCCGCGAGAGGCCATCTTGGAAATGAGAGTGGACATAATTGCCCCTGAGATCATGAGGGGAGGGATGGAGGACATCATGACGAGCGTGAGGAGCCAGCCTTTGGTGAAGGCAATGACAAAACCTCCAAAGAATGTAGACATCAACTGAACAAACTTGCCTACCTGCGGTACATGGAATGGAATGGATTAAATTTAAATATTGAGCTGAGTGATGAGGTGGCGGTACAAGTGTAAAATTTACATACCTTCTCGCCCATGGCCTCTTGAATGAGAACGGTGTCGCCGGACATTCTTCCGATGACTTCTCCTGTATGTACTTCCTTATCAAAGAAAGCGATATCTTGCTGCAAAATAGTTCTGAGATACAGAGTCCTTATACGCGCGGCCTGCCTCTCTCCCGTGATCATCCAACAAGACATCTCTGATGATGAATTAATATCAAGTAATAATCATAATTAAGATAAGATGATGAAGGGGATATCAACTTACGAAGGAAAGCACCAGCACCGCATCCCAAAGCCACGTAAACAAACTTAAGCGATACCCTTGAAACCCTGGCAACAACGTCCTCATTGTTTGTGTTTGTGTTTGTGTTGAAATTACCAAAAGCATCGGCAAGTTGGCCGAACAGAAATGCCATGAGCGCCGGGTTTATGCCGTGCGCGATGGCACCAATGGTTCCCACAAACATCAAAATCTTGTCCCAACTATCCGAGAACACGAACAGCTTGTGGAAAGGAACTGCATTTTCGCTTCCTTTCTCCTCTGCCAAACCCTGCTCTTCTACACCGCCCATCCCTTACTATATTCACTTTATTAATTTCCAAACTCTAACTATATCATCAACAACTTCAATATGATGATTTTGATCTTCCTACCTACCTCCTTTTTACCTTATACTACTCTTCATATACACTATCAAAGAATATATAAATGAATTTAATTTGGAGTTGGAAATTAGAAGAAGAGATGAGAACAGAGGAGAGGATCAATTCAAGAGCCCGAGGGAGGGGAGGACTCAATATAAATAGAATAGAATAGAATAGAATAATTCGCAAGTTGTAAGTTTGTTGGGTAGGTCGAAGGAGGTGAGCACCGATGATTGCTTCAATTTCAACGCCTTGTTTTTTTTATAAATCTAATCGACTTTTCCAACTTGTACCCACTTTCTCTTACACCTCAACTCTTCTTTTTCGCATAATTTTCATGTTTTTATTTTATCACTGCTACTTTTTGTATTAGGACCTTCCACTCCAACATTAAATATATGAAGATATTTACTAATCTGATGAATTTATTTATAAATCTATAATTTTAATTTAATCTATAATCTGAATTTATTTTATTTTTCGCATAATTTTTAATATTTTGTAATTTACAAAAGAAGTGTGCAAAAATTTTGGGACGGAGGAGTATTACTCAATATACAACCTAAAGGATAAGACATGGAAAGCAAAGTTGGTTGTATAAAAAATGTTAGAAGTGGAGACCGTTTCAGCATGCAGCAGTGCAGAAGTAATTTTTATTTAGGTAGATGCAATAAAACTAATAAACTTGGACCATTTCAGCTAGGGAATAAGTATTTATTTTATTTTTACTCCACATGAGTTCATATTCTATGTATGTATGTCTATCTACCTACCAACTCGGTAATACTTTAATTTATTCTCCATAGATTTCTGCTTTCCATTTATCTTTTTATCATTGTTTTTTTTTTATTGGAGTAACATTTTTAAACTTGGAAATTGAAAAATATAAGTTGTATAATTAGTTTATGTGAATAAACAAAACAATTTGGAGGTTTGAAATGAAGTTGTAAATTATAAATCAAAATGGAGGGAAACGAGCAGATCGAGGATGGGAGGTTGATCTAATCTGTGCCTCCAAACAAATTAAGTGTTGGAATAATTCATATTGACCTATCTCTCGTGGCTTCTTTTGCAATAAATTAATATACTCCCTACGTTCCACGTTAAGGTTGATGTTTGCTTTTTGCACGGAGATTAAGGAGTATAATATTTTACTCCCTTCGTCCCACAAAACCCTTCATACTTTCCTCATTTGTTTGTCCCATAAAACCCTTCACACCCCAAAAAAGGAAATATCACTTTATCTAAGCATCCCAAAAGTTACATTAATTTCAAATTTGCCACTACTTTTTCACTCACATATCATTACTTTATACTTTTTTATTACCTAAAAATACTATTATACCCTCTAAAATCAACAAATTTGGTCAAAAAGAACAACTTTTCTTAAACAACGTGGAACAGTAAACATGAAGCGTTTTATGGAACGAAGGGAGTAATATATAGTGAGGTGAGAGAAATAATATTTAATGTAAAGTGGGTAGTTGTATTAGTGTTGTGTGTGGGTCCTATATGAAATAATTAATTATTTTGTGTGGGCCCAACTTGACAAAAAAAGAAATTTAAACCTTAACTTGGGGCAACCCAAACTGGAAAGTATAAATTTTAACGTGGGACAGAGGGAGTATATAAATATAATCCTATCGTTGTTACACATGGTTACACTTAGTGTTAATCTCCTATTACACCGGAAAGAAAATCTCAAAATTTAAGCTTTCCTAAATATGTTTTATTATATCATACATTTCAATCATTCAACAATGCGCAATAAAAGATATAACATCAAAATATAATACTGTAGAATAAATGAATTGATCTTTTTCTGTCCGTAACTGTAATTAACACCATTTTTCGCATTCATATCATGTACTTGCACAATTGGTACATAATTACCAACTCGCTTTTACTTTGACAAATACTATGTCAAAAAATGTCAAAAATATGGTGAGGAAATGCAAATAATTAGACACCACACCAAGGAAAGAAGAAAGAGAGAGGTAGTCAAACTCATTTTAATATATTCGGAGCCGTATGAAAAACAAGGTGATATTTGAAATTTAAAATAACGGTGTACTAATATTTTTCTTCTCTTTGTCTTGGTCACCACCTACCAGGCCCCACAAGTCGTAATCATGGATATAAGAAAGTGATATAAAAACCAGGGGTGGGTAAAATCAAAGTGTAATACCTATATATATTATACTCCCTCCGACCGCTTTCAAGGTTCCATTTTTCCATTTTTAGCGTCCGCCCCAAGGGTCTCATTTTTTTTTTTTATACATATGGGGCCCATACACACCCACTAATACAACTAAAAAATGGGACCCACCCCTCCACTAATACAACTACCCACCACACATTAAATAACAATACTCCTTAATCTCCGTGCCCAAAAGTAAATGGTACCCTTGAATCCGGACGGAGGGAGTACTTCTTAGCAGCTATGCATCAGTAGCTTAATGGTTAGGCCACTAAATTTGAATATGGGGTCATGGGTTCAAACCCCTACTACACCCTTTTTTGTATTTTTTTCTTTATACTTCTTTATATTATAAGTAAATTCTTGTGTTTTTTTCTTTATACATGCACTTATTTTTTTAATAAATCCTATACATTTTTTTTCTTTTTTATATTTATATTATTTAACACATACTATAAATTCGTATTAATAATATCTTAATAATAATAATCATAATTCTTGTATTTTATTTTATTTATTATATAATTTTAAATATTAAATAATATTCTATATTTTTATAATTACATGTCGTACCTCCAAAAAAAATTTCCTGGATTCGCCCTGATAAAAACTAAAGGCTGCCAATTTTCTACATTTATTTTTATTTTTCATAAATGAAATTTGTTAGGGTGAGTAACTTAATTGTTATTCTCAAAATGATTAAAGGTGAATCAATAGGAGGGTGAGTTTATCTACGGAAATATCTTAATCAATTTACAGTAAACTGGAATTTTGATCATATCCGGACGGATTATTGAAACTTGTAGTGGTTAGCTCCAATTTATGTTAATTAATGAATTATTTATATACAAAATAAAAATAAACAATGTACTAAAACATGAAAATGTGTAATTTTTAACAAATTTTTCTCCAAGTCAAACTTGTCCTGAGGTGTTCCCACCAGCTTACAGATTCTTCAGTTTTGACAAAAAGATTCATTTATTCACATGCACATGATATACCCACTGACCCACCCTCCAAAATTATATCATGCAAACTGATTTATGAAGTATTGACTCATACATTTTTCTATAAACTTAAACTTGTAGATGTCATTTAATTTGGTGTTAGTGCTATGACTAAGTTAAGGATTCGAAAATATTAATTTTGATTATTGAATAATCAAGCCATAATATATTTAATCAAACATTCCTACATTTTTTTCACATTATGCCGACTCAAAGTTAAAAATTTTATACTCCTCGTTATCTACTGAGATTAATGAGATATTAATTTCTTTGTCATTTAGATTTTGTGAGGAGGAAGTTAATTTATAAATGATCAACTTGACCCCTCTTGGGAAATTCTAAACATCAATGTATATTCCAAGAAAAAAGTAAATGACAATACGAGATAAAACTTTCATACATGTAAGTTGGTTGAATAAATTAAGTAATACATACCCCATAGTATATAGCCGTGTTTATATTTTCGTAGATAGTTATCTTTTTAATTAAAATAATATATATATATATAGTTTTTGCCTTTGCTACGCGCTCCCTCCATCCCGTTCTAATAGTTACGTTTGTTTTATGCATGTGGTGATGTATGAGCCCATGGAGAGAGAAGTAATTAATTTTGTATGGGTCTCATATGCTAAAAAATAAAGTGTAATCATTAGAATGAGACTCAAAAAAAGGAAATAGTAATTAATTTTTTGTGGGTCTCATATGCTAAAAAGAAAAATATAACTATTAGAATGAGACAAAAAAAAAGAAATATATAATCATTAGGATGGAATGGAGGGGGTATTACACGACCCGATTCAAGCGGGTGGATCTAGAACCACTTGTTTTCTATATTGCTTTCGGACCTAAATTCAAATAGCGCAATTTACTTGGATCCGATCATTGTCATTAATAGATTTAATTTAATTCTCTTATTTTATTTTATTAAATTATTGGTTCTATACAAGGCGTTTCTTCCTCCTCTTCTGTTCATTATTATTATTATTATTATTAAAATTATTATTATTATATTTTATTTTATTTTATTTTTCATGAAAATTTAATTCCTATTTAACTTGATTAAAAAAAAGTTTACCAACATTAATTTACTAAATTGTACTCGGTATTAATTTGTATATATCACAGGAGAAGTAACAATCATACTATCATTTGTACTAGGTTTTACTCTGCATTTTTTTAAGTTATTATATTAGTTATATATATATATATATATATATATATATATATATATATATATATATATATATATATATATATATATATATATATATTTAGTGTGAAAATATGCATGTTTTATAGTCCAATTTAGCACCGTTTTGTAGAATTTATGTTCATATTTTAGCACTAAATAGTTAATTTTCATATATTTAAGATAGCGGTGCATTTGAGGTGTTATTTCGTGTTTTTAGGTGGAAAACGGATTAAAAGTGCAAAGTTGGAATGAAGAGTGAAATCGTGAAAGAATGCTGAAACACGTATGTCCAATTTGCATAATTTTTCTGTATTTGTGTGGAAGTCTAAATAAGTCATGTGATATATGGTTGGAAAGCTACAGAAGAGAAGATTGATTTGGCTCAAGAAACACCTCAATCGGGGCTTAGATGAGAGAGTTATGATCAAAACGGTGAAGTCGTAAGCTGTGCCGGAAGAGCACGACTCGTGCCACACTCAAATGGACGAATTTTCATGAGTTCTTTATATAGATAGAAAGCTAAAGAAAAAAGGATCGCGTAAGCATAAAAATGACCTCAATCGGAGTCTGGATGAAGAAATTATGAATAAAATCGTAAGGTCGCGCAGGCTGACGATGGGTGACACGACCTGTGCCGACGTGCGGCACAAGTGGGCGGCACGACCACGCCATGGTCGGCACGACTCTTGCCATGGTTGGCACGACCCGTGCCACTTCCCAACAAGCCCAGATTTCATTTTTTGGGGTCCGTTTGTGGTTTTTGACATGAAAAGGCCCTATTTTGAGGTGGAGTCCGAATTTTAGCAGCCTTCAACTATAAAAGGAGCCCTTAGGAAGTCCCAAAAGAATAACTCTCCACCACGCCCTTTAGGCTACATAATCTTAACCCATAACCTTCCGCCATCCATCTCTACCCTTCACCCGCCTTTCACGTATCACCCTCACACTCAATCACATTGTTTGCTATGATGAGTGATATTTTCACCTAAATTTTAGTATCTTTTTATGTGTGTTTTCGTATATTTTTATCCATATTTATGTGTTATTTGGTTGTGTTTTATGTTTTTATGGAGATGTATGTGAATGAGCTTAAACGTATGATTTTCAGGCAAAAATAGAACCTAGACGCGAAAAGGAAGACGTAGGAAAAAGCAGATCTCAATTCGGAGTTGAAACGAGGGAGAACGAGCCGAAATAAAATTGTAAAAATAGGGATTGCACCAACACGGCCGGCCATGTTGCAGCACATGACCCGTGTTGCAGCACACGACCCGTGTTACGCAACACGGCCCTGTAAGCCTTAGCTGTTTTCTGACATCAATTATGCCTACACGACCACCCTGTGGTTGTGTTGCAGCACACGAGTCGTGTTGCTGCAGCATCAGAAACATATCAGAATCCTTCTAGAAGCTTTCCAAGAAGTATAAATACCCAATACTTCAATATTTGATGAGAATTTTTGAAGGGTTTCACTCCTACACTTAGATCACACATCATTTTCTCCATTTTATACCATCACCTTCATCCATTCTTCATCCATCCATCCACACTTGATCCTCTCCATCAAATCCACCATCCAAGTAATCAAGGAAGCAAGGGAGAGTGAGATCACAAGAAGAAGAAGGAGATCTCCATTGAAGCACTTCAAAGGGGGAATCTAATTCTAATTTTTGTGCATTTCTTTATAGATTGATCATGGTTTGTAAGAATTTTAATGTCTATGTTGAATTCCTTGTGACTATGAGAGGCTAATCTCCTTTGTGAGATTAGCTTCATGATTGGTGTTGGATAATTTAGTTTTTATGAAATTTAATTTTAATCTTGAATGGACTTTGTGTATTTTTATCATTGAATGTTGATTGCTTGATGTATATGATGATGTGTGTGATTAATTGTCATGGGCATGTGATTAGATTGAGAAATCAATTAGGGTGTGTTTACTTTGAGGGTTAAGGGGGGTTATCCCTTATTTACCCCTAGTGAAATTTGGTTTACTTTGCAGGTTACAAGAAATAGATAACCTTTCGGGCCAATAAAGCCCAATGTAAAATCTGACGTAGCAGGGTTATGGAGGGGCTACGCTGACCATCTAAAATTAGAGGGATTATTTCTAACCGAGGGTTTAAGTAATGAATTTATGTTTTTGCCCTTTATTTAAAAAATATCATGGAAGAAAAACATCTCAATTTTGAATCGACAGAATAATCAATATCTAGGGTTCATTCTATGAAAAACATCCAGGGGGTTTTCTTCTCAATCGACAGAAGAATCAATTTCTAGGGTTTTCTTCTCAATCGACGGAAGAATCAATTTCTAGGATTCATAATTTGGGAAAATACGATTCTGGAGATTTGCTGGTTAATGAGTAACTTTTTCCGACTCATCTTCAAATTGGGAGAAAAGTGTGATCCCACCGATCGAGAAGGCCAGAGATTAGGGCCATTGACGAAAGAGTTGATCCGACGCAGCTCGCCGGAACTGGAAATGAGCAAAGAAGCGGCGGCAGAAACCAGGGACCCAGGATTCGCTGACCAGGCGACGGCGTTGGAGGAGACGTTGAGGTACCAAATGGAGAAAGTGTAGACAATCATGGAGTTCAGAAGGAGGAGATATCCGACGGCGATGATGGTGTTGTGCGAGAAAGAATCTTGTCATGGTGGGTGCCATGGGGAGTTTGAGGAGGAGAAAAGGGAGATGTTGATTTGATGGGAAGCTGTGAAGAAGCAGCAGAGTGGAAATCGATTTGGAGAAGGCATTTACTTGCTATTGTTTGAAGCCATTGTTTGATGCTGAGTTTGAAGGTTTAATGGCGGATGTGGCCTTGAATTTCTACGTGCGTTTCAAATCTGGCAATGAAATTTTCATCAAAGAAATCTGAAAATCTATTTGTTTTACACCATTAAATTCTCAGACTTATTTATTTAATTTAATATATACTAACACAAGGGTGTTAACGTAAAATACTAAAATCTAAACTTGCAATGTAAATAATATGGGGAAATCTATACCATATTGGTTAACTTTAACTCATCCTTCACATAACCCTCAACCAAGGTTGAGTAACCCTAACCTTAACACCAAAAGTAAACGGACCCTTATGTGTTTAGGATAGTTCATTGAATCATTTCATCATACACTTCATGTGCATTAATTTAGAATGAGATAAAGATATCCTTCTAGATTTAGAACCCTTTGATGGAACATTTGATTAGCCTAATCGAGAGGTTGGTTGATTAGATGAGAAGACCCAAACCATTAGTGAATTCATAGTACCTTAAAGGGAATATTGCTTACGATTTAGTACCAAATTAAGGAATTCGTAGAGTAATTAGTACCTAGTGGGAGATGTTCGCTATGATATCGATTTTAAGTGCTTTTAGGAACCTTGTTGAGGGCCTACATCCTATCAATCTCGAGAGAGAGTTTAGGTAGATATAGTAATTGCTTCTATGCCTTGTCCATGAGAGATTAGAATTAATTGCATAATTTCTTTATTGTCTATGCCATGATTGGAGTTCATCTCATCCTTGCATCATTTGTAACCCATTTATTCTTACTTTTATTTATTTATTTCTTGCATTAGTTTAATTGCATTTATTTGCAAGCTATCCATTTCATTCCGTCGTCCTTATAAAATCACGATAAACTTGAGATCGCTTAAACTCTAGCGCCTTCCTCCATGTGGTTCGATAAATTCTTTAATTGGTCATCCCACTATATACGACCAATCATGCTACTCGAGAATGAGAACGGGAGAGGATCATCAAGACGGAAAGAGAAGACGGAGAATTATTCCAGACAATGATTTTTCTTCCTTCTTTAATTTTTTATTGTTGATTTATAGACTCATGGGTAGGTTCCATTCCTTAGACATGGTTGTTACTTGTAACACCATAGGATAATACTTTTTTGGATAGTTTTGGATTTTGAAGATTGAATTGTATTGAATTGATGACCTAGACTAGGTTATGGATTTCTGAAGTATTTTTATTCCTTTATTAATGCTTTGATTGAGACTTACTCCCTCTGTCCGCTTTCAAGAGTATCATTTTTTTTCGTTTTGGGCGTCCGCCCCCAAGGGTCTCATTTCTTTTTATATACATATAGGACCCACACACACCCACTAATACAACTAAAAAATGGGGCTCACACCTCTACTAATACAACTACCCACTACACATTAAATAATAATACTCCTTAATCCACGTGCAAAAAGCAAATGACATCTTTAAAGGCGGACGGATGGATTATATTTTTGTCTTATATGATATGTACTCATTCATAGTTATGTCATTGTCTTATGCATGCTTATGCTTGTTGCTTGTGTTATATAAGAATTATATTTGTTAACCTATTATGGGTAAAGGAGACTTAACCATATAACATTTGTTCATTAGAATAATTAATATTGGACACTTAATATATCCATTAATTATCATTCTAAAGGATTTGGTTTTTTAAATTATTAGGTGGGAATTGAGGATTAATTCTTAAGTACATATAAAGGGAAGTCTAGTGCTCTAACCTTTAATGAAATTTTGCATAAAGGAATTATTATTCTGCATATGAGGGTTTAAACTAGATTTATGTGTTAAGTTTACTTGAACAAAGATTTACCATAATTAAGTGATTGTTTTCATAAGTTCTGCAAGAATTCTAACCAATTGTCTAGTGATTTAGGTTGACCAATTTAAACTGGATTTCCTAGAGCTATCTATCTTCTCTCTTTAAACACTTGTGATTATTTGTGACTTTTATTTTATT
Organism: Pogostemon cablin; assembly: GCA_023678885.1. Classification (NCBI taxonomy): domain Eukaryota; kingdom Viridiplantae; phylum Streptophyta; class Magnoliopsida; order Lamiales; family Lamiaceae; genus Pogostemon; species Pogostemon cablin. The sequence continues at coordinate 27,997,900 of CM043005.1, read as the reverse complement.
TTTTTTATTTTATTTAGTATTTATTTTTTAGCATAATTATTTTAATAATTTCCAAAATAAAAAAAAGTTATTTTATCTTTAATTATTTTTGGTGCAAATTATATTTACGTGGTAATCTGTTTAGCTCTAATCCTTTGGGTTCGATAATTTAACTTGGTTACACGTTAAGCTACAATTGATTCCCTACACTTGGGACACATGCAAAAAGTGAACAAGCAATATAACGAAAGGTTATCGTTTATTTTTTATACGTAAATTAAGGAGTATTATTATTTTATGTATAGTAAGTAGTTGTATTAATAGTAAGTGGTGAGCCATATGTGTGGCCTTTTTACTAAAAGTGGAATATGAAAACCTTTGAATGATACACCCAATATAGTAAAATGAGGATCTTTCGATAAGATGGAGGGAGTTTTTTTAATTAAAAATTCAATAATAAATTATATTAGTTATAATTTACTAATATACTCTCTCGTCCCACTCAAATGGTTCCTTTTTTATTTTGGGTGTCCCACCCAAAAAGTCTTCTTTCTTTTTTTATATATATGGGACTCACACACACACTAATATAATTAAAATATGAGGTTCATACTTCCACTAATACAACTACCCACTACACATTAAATAATAATACTCTTTAATCCACATGCAAAAAGTAAAAACAACTCTTTAGGTGAGACGGGGGGAGTATACTCTATGTATATATACTTCTTTCGTCCCATGCAAATAGGGTCTTTTTTACATTTTGGATGTTCCACCTAAAGAGTCTCTCTTCTTTTTCTACACATATAGGACTCGACTCACACACACTTTCTAATACAATTAAAATATGGGGTCATGTACCCACTAATGCAACTACCCACTATAAATTAAATAATAATACTCGTTAATCCACATAAAACACTGAAGAGCATTTTTTCATGGATCGGGGAGTATATATTACCATATATTTGGATGGAATATCCATACCATTTACACAGGATATTTCACCTAGTACTACTAAAATAGCTATTCGAATTTTTAATACCCCTACGTCTCGGAATAGTTATATTAGTTACTGTTCTATACGAAGTTTAAGAAAAATTATTTATTAATTAATTTTATTAACTTTTTAGGGGTATTGTAATATTTTTATGTGATAAATTAATTATAAAGTATATTATGTGTGTTAGGTAGAAGTGGTATTGTGAAATTAAGATAACTTTTGAGATTTTTGATTGATGTGAAGTTTTTCATTTTTTGGGGTAAGACATTGATGTAGAATTTCGGAGAGTTGAAAATCATGAATAATGATATTATGTTTGTTTTGAGTTTTTAATAGGGTGAATTTTAACTTTATGTCAAATTAATGTGTAAGAATGCATTAATTTTATGTAAAAAAAATAGATGAGAAAGGAGAAATAAAGAGAGAAAGGGTATTTATTGAGGAGATATATGAGAGTGAAAGAGAAAAAAAAAATGTATTAATTGAGGAGAGATAGAGATAGAGAGTAATTGTATTAATTTAGGAGATATAATGTATATAGGTATGTATAGAGATGATTTTTAAAATTTGGGATTGGATTTTGAAATTCAAATTCCGGGCTTTAAAACCGGATACAAAAATTATGAAACGGAAAGTAAAACACTTATTTTAAGACAGATGGAGTATTATTATAGCATATTATTTTATATATCAATGACAATATATCTAAAATGTAAATGAGCATAATAGAATAGTGTAGTAGTAACCAGGTGAGTTATTAGGAGCCTTAAAAATGATAAATAAGGGTGCTTCCTGATTATATTAACAGTTAACCTAAACAATATTTGTTTTACTGTTCAATACCTTATTACTAAAATTTATAAGGTGTATTAATTCACACATTAATTAACTCAATCATAACCAGACACTCTCAATTTTCTTATTTTAATAGATATTTTTTTGGAATTGAATCTAGACTAGAGTGTTATTGTTATGAAAACTAGAAAGTTAAAAGAAAGTGTTAAAATGTTTCATCTTTATTAATTATTACTCTCTCAATTATTACATTGAGAGAGTGTTTGGTTCACTAAAATTATTATCCATATTTTTTGTTAATGAAATTAAGAATTAAGAGATGATAAAGATATAAATTTACATTGTTGTCCTTAAAATTAATTTTTTTTATGTTCTATCCTAATTCTAATCAAATTATAAATATTTACGAGGCTAAAATCTCTGAATCAGACGGAAAATCAACAAACTTTCCTAATTCTAATCAAATTATGATTATTTATGAGGCCAATTAATCTATGAATCAAAAAAAAAATCAACCTACTCTCCTAATTCTAATCAAATTATGAATATTCAACCAACATAGACGGCAATAATCATCAATTGATGAGTATGGATCCTTCATGAATTGTGAATAGCCTTAATCTGAAGGAAGGCTCGACTAATTTCGCTTTTCGCGAAGAGATCTCTATCGTTTCCTCACTGAACTTGATCTCGAAACTCCTAATTCCGATTTTCCATCGGGAATCGGAGACTAAGATCCTCCGTCGCCGCCATAACAGGCGATACCCGAGCTTTTTTGTTCCGGCGAGTGATGGCGTCGAGTGCGAAGCTTGCCTTGGCGGCCAACGCTGCCATGTCGGCGCCGGCGAAGCGGGTTTGAAGCCTGGAGATCGGTAGAACAAAGTAGATCTGCGCTTGCTCCAGCTTTTCTTTGGCTTCAACACGAGGAGTGAAATCTTCGACGTATAACCGATCGGAGTTGCAGATGAAGACGGATCTAGAGACGCAGTTGTCCGGTGACTGAGATGACGGTGGAGGAAGTTCTTTGGTGGCAAGAGTATTTGAATTCCGATGAAAATCAGCAAGCCATTGATTGAGGGAGGCGGGAGAGAGAATGAACAGATCCCATTGATTGAGGGAGGGGGAGATAATGAATAGATCTGTAAAATTATACTTATATATATATAAGAAGGGTAAAATTGTCCAAAAGAATTAATAATACATCTCTGCAACCCAGTCTACTTAAACCACCAATGGGTTTTTGGCTCAAATTTTTGCAACCAAACAAATTATTAGGTGGGTTAAATAGTTTATCAAGGCTTTATCACCCCAAGCAAATGGATCCTGAGTATTATTTAATGAATTTGTAGAGGAATTTAAGCAATTTTATTGAGGGATTGAGTTGACTCACAACTCATCACAATTCCTCCCACTGTGGGTTAGAATGCGGTGGATCTACATGAATGAGATCATTGGCACATGTTTTAGTGGTCTAAATTGGCTGTTGCAGGTTGATTTAGACGGGCCAAATATGTTTTTATATGAAACTATAAGAAAAGAATATAAAATAAAAAAAATCGTGTAAAAATATATTATCGAAATGAACTAATCGACGATAATTAACAAAATATAATTATCATAACTGGGCTAATAATTTAATCATAGCTTTTTGATCATTTATCAACGAAATTGATTTTTTGTTGCTAAAAATTTACAAACCACCACTTTACCAACGGAATTTTACCAACGGATTCTGTTGTTAATCCGTTGGTAAGTCAATTTAACAATGAAATTAAGACGTTTACCAACGGAATATTCCGTTGGTAAAAACAGTTTTTTTAGTGTATTCCACATATGACTCCTACTTTTAATACTCCCTCCGGGTATTTTTACCAGTTTGTAAGGGCACGAAAATTAAGAAATATTTCTTTTAATATATAGTGTAAGATTAAGTAGGGATAAATTTGTAATTTGAAGAAAAAAATAAATAAAGTTGTTAGGAATGATGAATAAAGTGTAAAAAAATAAATAGAGTTATTGAAATTGATGAATAAAGTGTAAAAAGTAAGTAAGATGTAGAGTGTATTTTTACTATTTATGGAATGAGTAAAAATATCTGGGATACTTCAAAATGGAAAGTGGGTAAAAATATGTGGAAGAGATGGAGTATTTTAATTTACATAATTCATAAAATTGTATATAACTAGAATATTAAATATATTAAACAAACTATCATATTTTTACCCACTTTCCATTTTGAGGTATCCCAAATATTTTTACTCATTCCATAAATAGTAAAAATACACTCTACATCTTAATTACTCTTCTAATTAAATTATAAATGATCAAAAAGCTATGATAAATGATCAAAAAGCTATGATCAAAACACACACACACACACATATCCAATCAATATATAATATTAGCCCAGTTTTGCTCTCTGAAAGTTTGAAATTGTCTTTCTGCCATTTGATGACTAAAAGGGTACCCACATCATATATTATGTAATAAGAGCAAGAATTAAAAAAATTGTACTTCTGGCCATTGTAGTTGAAACCAAGTTCGCACTACTTATTTCTTAAGAAAATAATTGACAGAAGAATTACAGAACAATATAGTTATTGTTTCTGTTCAAAAGTGGGGACACTCTAACCAAAGCACATACTTGCTTTTGCTGCACCAATCTTTTCATGTGTGTCTAGGAGGTATATCTAATCAAACCAAGTTGACGGTCTTTTTTTTAAAAACTTTTGTGTGACAGCTTGTTCATTGGTTCTGCAAAAAAAACTAAGTGTGGCGTCAACAGTGTAATGAATGCATACATTGATCTCATTTCCCTTTTCTCTCCTCTAAGTATTATATATTGATCTCATTGAGCTCTAAGTATTATATATGAATACATCGACACAAATGTAATATTACGAGGGAAAGTGCATCAATTCCCCCTAATACTACCAAGCAAACGAGCACGTAGGGTTTAGTTTTCTCCATATCATTTATCTAATCTAAAGGTGTGTCATTGGAAATGTTAAGCTAAAATGATATCGGAAAAAAGCTGTTTGCAGCACCCCCTCACAGTCAATACAACCTATGGTAGGAATTAGGATAGCACATGAGGGTGGGGGTTCGAATCATATCTTTGGCATGGATTTGACCCATTGTAAGCACAAGTTTAGCAGTGAGCCCTCTCTATAAGTCACTTGAGACACATCCTGCGATTTACCTCCTCTACCAATCCCCAGGGCAGAGGCGGTGGGGACCTCTAATGGTGGGGTACACCATCTTTAGGATAGCACATGTATCTAACAGCAATGCTGAATAATTTAAAATTAAGTTAAGAATTAGAGTTAAATTTATTTTTGCTCTATAACTAAATAAAACTTCGATTTTTGCTCTATAGTTCAATTTTGCCCTATAACTAATGAATTGTTTTAATATTTGCCAAATTTTCACCGGAAAATGTAAATTTTGCCGGAATCCGCCACATCATGCTTCAATTTGGGGGTTTCCGGCTTGTCAATCCGACGTGGCAATTTTGATTTTTTTTAGCCAATGAATCCGCCACGTCATATCCCACCTATTTATTATTATTATTTTTATTTCCCAATCAGCATAATATTTAAGTAAATTAGAAATATAAAATAAAAAAGAAAGATCAATAAAATAAATTGGGCAAAAATTGAAATAATTCATTAGTTAAAGGGAAAAATTTAACCACTTATCTTTTTTATGGCAAAAATTAAAGTTTTGGTTAGTTATAGGAAAAAAAAATTAACTCTAAGAATTACCCTACAATATAATGTTAAATTACTTGAGACTATGTAGATGTAGTTATATATGCTCATAAATTCTAATGCTATAACTTTTGAATTAGCATATGAAATGAACACAAGATATAGTATATTTTAAAAAGAAGAAAACAAAACAGTAGTCCAATAAAAAGATTAGAAGAAAGGTGATCGATCAGAGGCCGAGCCTGAAAGGAACACCAGTTTGGGGCAACCACTGGGCTCCGGCGAGGAATTGAGCGGGGGCGTATTTGGCAGCCTCAGCGGAGGAGATAACTCTGAAATGAGAGAAGGCGGGGTTCCTGCGTTGGGTGTTGGCTCCTGGGCCGGTGTTGGCGAACTCGTACATGAGGCAGGTCTTGTGGTTGCTCTCCCCATCCCACAGCTTGTACCCTTCGGGGCGGATGAAGTCTCCCAGCTGGCTCTGCATCGTCACCGTCAGAGCCTCCTTCTTCCAGGGCCTCCCAAGGAAGGTGGGGATCTGGAACCTCACCTCCGCCAGATACTTGTCCGGGACTATCCTGCAGTTCTGGATCACCAGCCCGTTGCTCCCGCTCTTGATCTCCTTCCCGTCCGCCGTCACCGTGTTGAACTGGTTCGGCAGCGGCCTCCGAGCGATGATCTCGCTGTCCTGGATCACCGCCGTCCCCTTCCCGAAGATGAAGTCGATAGTCCCGTAGATGCGGCAGTTGCGGTAGAACTGCCTCATGTTCTGGTAGTAGAGCGTGTCCTGGGACCCCTCGAAGCTGCAGTCGAACACCGCCGCCCGGTCCCCCATCGACCGGAACGCCACCGCCTGGTGCCCCTCTGGCCCCGCCTCGTTGCGGAAGGTCATGGATCGAGCGACGAATCCTTCCGCCTCGTTGGCGAATGTGGCCGTGTGCATGGTGCCTATCTTCATCTTCCCGAAGTTCTTCCTCCCGGTCACGATGGTGTTGCCAATGCCATCTCCGTAGATGAACACGTTGGGCTTCTTCTTGTCGACGATTACCTGCTCGTCGTACACGCCGGCCTTCACGTAGATCACGTACCGGCCCTGGTGATTGGGCGGGTACGCCGCCAGCGCCTGGTTGATGCTCGTGAACTTGCCGCTCCCGTCCTTGGCCACCACCGCGTTGGGCGGAGGAGCCCCCGCGGCCAGCAGCTTCCTGTCGGCTCCCCCCATCCAGGAGGGCAGGCCATCAGAGTCAGAGTCAGAGTCCATGAGGCGGCGCTGCGGGCTGGAGAGCTGCTTCTGCACGTTGAACAGCTTCAGCACCTGGGACAGCTCGCCCAGGATGTTGACGGCATTGTGGGTGAGCTGGGTGGCGTTCACCATGCCGTTCTCGATGGCCGACTTGTACTCCGGGTTGTCTATCTGATCGGTGCAGTCCGTCTGGAAGGCGTAGACGGAGGTCATCCAGCTGAGCAGTTCCTGGCGACGGTCCTCCAGGGTGTGCAGCTCGCTGTCGCCCACCATGGAGATGGAGGCCTGGAGCATGTCCACCGCGTAATCCAGCAGCTCCTTGCAGTCCTCCACCGCCACGTGATTGTATTCGTCCTTCTCCTTGTCCACCACCACTTTTCCGGTGGCTTCTCGCGACTTGTTCACCTCCACCAGGGCGGCCTCCACCACCGCCAGGATGTAGTCGTTGGGGGTGGAGGAGGCGTTCTTGGCCGCCGATTCCAGGCTGGCCGCGCAGGCTTCCTTGTAGGTGGTGAGCTGACAGATGGAGGTGAGGGTCTTCACCGACGCGTTCGCCCCGCTGCTAGGGGTCGCCTCATCGCTTTTCTCCTTGCCTTTCATCACCACCACGGCTCCGATCACCACCCCAACCACCAACAGGATGGAAACCAACGGGATAGCAATCTTACCAATAGCCATTGTTCATATATTTTATTTTATCTTAATTCAAGTTAGCTAGCTAGCTAAGGCTAAGCTTCACTTCCTCCTTTATTAATTCAATTCAATTCAAGAGAGCATTAAGAGGAAGGGGAAAAAAAAAGGAAAAAATAGTTAAATGAGAAGCGACCAGATCATCTGGTTTGGGAGGGATGAAATGGCAAGGGCAATTTTTTATAGCAGGCGAACAAATGGATTAGCAGGATTATAGTGAAGAAATACGTGCGACCATCAACCACAAACATGATTTTTACCTCCAAATTACCTCCTCCCCTCCCATCTAAATTTAAGAGAATCATAATCACTCATTATCACATATCTAAATATACATTATGGTTTTGCATTCATGGCCAGCAGCGAAGCCAATGAGAATGCACCACATAACTCTTAATTTCTAACTCATCATTTCTCATATACTCCATATTCCATTCTTCCCTCCCAACTCTTTACTTACAGACTCTATTCAACCAATCTTATTTCTATTCTGGAAACACCCACTTGCCTAATCAATTACCCTCAATTTTACATTTTCGATTGCTTCTCTCTTTCTTCCCATTCTTCCTTTTCCTTCACCACTACAATTTGATTATTTATCATGTCAGCAAAATAAATTTTAATTAATCAAATGAAAAAGGGTATGAGGCTTACCAAACAGTCTTCTAAGTACAAGATTAGAAATTAACCGCAATATATACAGAGCTAGATTTCTTAACCACCTCTAAGAAATAGTCTGCTCATAAACTGTAAGTTGGTGTCCGTCTCCTATTTCCTAATTCAAATACCTTTTGCTTCTCCATGATTCCATCTCTGAAAGACTGAATCATTTACAACGCACATCATCAAAGAGAGAATGAGCCCTATCCCTTCTTTCAATCCCTTTCTCCCTTCAAATTCACATCGCGACATACTGAACTGTTTCATTGTTACATTCACGTTCAAATTTAAGAATGTTTTTTTTTCCAGTACTCTTTCATTGCATCAATGTAGATCATCAAAAAAATCATGCATTGGATAGATGGGATAATAGACACGTTGCACTGAAAAAGAACAAGCTGCACACGCACTAATATGCAATGCCTGCTTCACCAAGAAAAACCATACAGCCATAACCACTTCTAACCATAGTTTCCACATTATCCCCCTTCGAATAAACTCCAAAAATGTTGTACTCAATATACATTCAATAATTGAGGCAGGCCACTAACTGGCAATAAAAATCGAAAGTACAACTCAAAATCACAGCCCTAGCTCAAATAAGGATTGCCCAATAAGGAAAAACTGACTACTAGTTAAACCTCAAGAAAATGTGTAGGTCCAATATGGATTTATGTACCAGCCAGAATGATGAAAGCGGCTAGAGTTTTACAGGTTCACTTCTGAAAGAGTAATAGTGATAAGTTGCCTAAATCAGATACCATTACCAGTATCATCACAATGTTGAGCGTCTAAGAGAGTGATAGATACAGGTTGCCATCCCAAGACAGCTGGCTTGATCCATTGCTTTGTGGTAATAATCAAGTTCAAGATACGAATTACCTCACCCAAAGAAAATGTTCTTAAGCATGAGTTTTTAAGTATCAAAGCTGCGTCATACCTAAAACAAAAGCAAGCAAACACGTAATCAGTCGATTCAGCCAGCCCATTACCTTTCTGAAAATAAAAGCTATTGCATAATTCGTCAAACTTTACCTGCATTCAGATGCTTTCAGAGCACGACTCCCAGCAGAGGAAGTTATGAAATCTTGAATTGCAGCCCAGGTACCACTTTGGTACTGCCCAGCATTTCCACCAACAGGATTCTCGCATGGCCACAACCGCTCTGTCCTGCCAACATAAAGTTCCATCATACCCACATGTTTCTTGACTATCATTTTTTGGTCACACGCACATGCTAAAGCCTTCCTCACATCAATTTTGCGATACTTTGGATCACCATAACGAATACAGTCTGTTATATTTGTTTCTGTAGGAATAATGTTCTCAACTTTTAAAGTATTCAAAGCTATCAAGATTACACCTACGAGGCCTTGAACATAATTAGGTGGAGGATGGAATTCTTGGCTACCATGCACATCATTCCCAGGCACATTATTAGGGGGAACAGCAGAGGTCGAGGAAAGAGAATACTTCCCACTCACATTGTCAGAGAAAATCAACCAACTCATAGGCTTATTACCACCGGTGTCATTATCTTCTCTAAACCTAGGTCCATCTGATCCCAAAGGAAATGACTGAAGATTATTAACACTGAAACTGGTATCTGGAACATAAGGAGTCAACTCATACTGCAAAGTGTGAGCAATATAATTCGAACTGCTAGACGAGGTATCATTGTTTCCAGGTAATAGATTTGAGGAAGAACTGGTTAAAGGAACCGCAGCACTAAAGAATTCATGAGGAGCTTTCATAATCTTTTTTGCAGGTTTACTTTCACAACTTTCTGGTTGATCTGTAAACTCCTTCTCTTTATTTCCTTCAAGATTAATACGCAAACTTTCCTTTTTTGGGCTTTGTGGAGCAGATGGCACCTGAAAGCCAAGCGTGTATGCAGTTTGATTTGAAGGAATCTTATCATCAACAGAAGATTGCACAGGTAATCCACCATAAACAAGGCTTGTCCAATTCCATACACACTTTGCAGCCGCAACAAGTGCTGCAGATTTCTTTGCAGGGTGGGCAACAAGGATGTTGTATCTTCTCAAGCGTAATTGATGAAGAGCATTTGAAAAATCTCTGTCACCCGATATAAGCAAATAATTTGCTGGGGCTGGATTGTCAACTGCCCAAAACAGCATGTTAACTAGAATTTTCTTGTCACTTGCATCTTTCACTCCTGTTCACATTGTGAGTGAAACTATATAAAAATTCCATACATTCCATAGCAAGAATCTTTCAAAAAATTATAACTCAACACCACTAATATTGGCATTTGGGAACAACAAGGTTCACCTGAATAACAAAAAGAGGAACTCACTAATTGCAAAATTTTCGCAACTTTCACATTCTGATGACAATTAAATCCAAATTTCCTTACATCTAGAGCAAAATATTCAGAAAATTCAAACACTTAGTACGCTATATGTAAATATAAAAACCGTGTTCATATAATTAACCCAACGATGTTTCTCCCTGATTATTTAAAAAGAAAAAATTATTAAAAAAAATGAAAAAGGAAAAAAGAATTCTCCAATTCACATAGATTTGAAAAGGCTAAAATAAAATAGGAACTAGGGCTTGTTAATCTGATAAACGGGAGCCAATAGGATAATTTGGAAAAATACCAGCAGGAACATGGTTGAGAGCGATGCCGGTACTGGAGAGGGCGTGTTGGGCGGAGGTAGGAATGCGGGTGGTGTCTCCGTAGGCGGAGATGGTGATGGGGCCACAATAATTCATTTTGAGGAGGGCGGAACTGATGTTCTTGGCAATGGCAAGGGGATCGCACCCTCTCGGCACCTGGCAGTTCTCAATGTCCCACCAAACAGACGTCTTGGCGGCGGCGAACTCTTCAGCAGCGCCGCCCATTCCCATCGAAAGGGTGGCCTGACCGTCCCCCATTACCACGGACTGAAATAGAACCCAAACATTTTACGCTACCCTACCCTACCCTACCCTACCACTCTATACCAATGAAATCATCTTCCCATTTCAAATGATGTCAATATAGTTTATTTTGCCTTCCCGCCCAAAAACACACTCCGAATAAAATAAAAAAATGTTTCAACCAAATTAGCCTATGTTTAGTTTCAGTCTATGTGATTTTAGGAGATTAAAATTTAGTAGTTTTTTAAAACAAAAGTTTTGAGAAGTAAGGTATTTTTTAATTTAATTTTATTTTATATGTTAAAAGATGTGCTTTCTTATAACAAAGTATATATTTTTGTTATTCTGTCTATCCAAAAATAAATTATATATTACCCTTTTTTACCCACACCTAATTAATATATATATTCATATAGGTCACTCACTAAACTAAGTACATTTACTCACTTCATAGTAGAATAGTGTAACTTTGGTGAACATTGGTAGAACACGTGGTCCCACTCTCATTAATTAATTTCTCTTCTTTATTAGTGTTGTTTTATTTTTATTTTTTAAATTTATTATACTTAAATGACTATTATATCTTAAATCCTAGGAGTAAAATATACACTAAAGCACAAGGATTAAATTACAATTATACCCTAAACTTTAAACATTATGGGTAAAATATAACCTAAATCACAAAGGTACCCTAAACCCTAAACTCTAAGATTAAATTATACCTTAAACTGGTAAAATTACAATTATACCTTAAATCCTATGTATAAATTATACCCTAAACTATAAGGGTAAAATTACAATTATGCCCTAAACCCTATAGATAAATTATACTCTGAATCAAAAGGGTAAAATTACAATTATATCATAAACCATAAACCTTATGAATAAATTATATCATAAACTACAATGGTGAAATTACAATTATATCATAAATTATAGGGATAAAATATACCATAAACTCTAAAATTAAATTTTAAAAAATAACCAAAAATAATACTAATAAAAAATAAAAAAATAAGGAAAAAAAAAAACAAATACTCCTGGTAGCTAGGGTGGCAACGGGTAGGGTACCAGCTTATTTTGGGATACCCGTACTTGTATCCGATTAAAAATAACTACTCGTATCCATACCCGTCCCATTTAAAAATTTTATTATGTTCTCGTACCCGACTCATACCCGTTTATCAATATTCATGGGTACTCGTACCCGTTTAATATTTATTTATTTATTATTTAAATAAATATAATATAAATTTTATTATTTTAAATCAATATGTAATAAATATTTAATAAATATGATTAAATAAAATTTATAACTATTAATTAAATACATAAAATATCTCTTAATACATGAATTATATAATATATACTCCCTCCATCCCGATCAAAGTGTACCATTTATTTTTTGCACGTAGATTAAGGAGTATTATTATTTTATGTAAAGTGGGTAGGTGTATTAGAGAGATGTGATGGGTAGTGGTGGGCCATTTTTACTAAAAGAAGAAAATGGTGCAATTTGGACGGAACGCCCAATATAGTAAAATAGTGCTATTTTGGTGGGACGGAGGGAGTATTAAATTTTATATAAAAAAAGGCTAATACTACAATGCACCTGGATGCACCCCATGATACGGTGCATTCACTTTCAGATCATATACAATTATGAATAATAACATATACAATTATGAACAAAAATGTATACAATTTGTTTGTTAGTTTTTTTTATGAAAATTTGAGTGTAAAAAATATACAACTATAAAAAAATATGTATATACTATTGAATAAAAAGTTATACACATATGAATGCTAGTTTTTTTATGAAAATTTGAGTGTAAAAAAATATACAAATATTAAGAAACATGTATACAAAATAGAATAACATGTATACAAAATAAAATAAAAAGTTATACACATATAGGTGCACCATTGCACCCAGGTGCACCGAATATCAACTCAAATATATATATATATATATATGGGGTACCCACGGGTAATGAGTCATTATCTGCACTCGTCCCAAACTCTAATGGTATTTTTTCACAACTACTCGTATCCGTCCCAAACTTATTTACAACTACTCATACCCTATCCATTATGATTTGGGTAGGCCGGTACCCAGAAATACTCATTTCATTGTCATCCCTACTGGTAGCATGGCCTAGTACAGAAGCGAGAATTTGGGTTGAAAATTAAGTTGATTAGGGTAGGCCGGTACCCAAAAATACTCATCTCATTGTCATCCCTACTGGTAGCATGGCCTGATACAGAAGCGAGAATTTGGGTTGAAAATGAAGTGGGGCCCAACGATTCTATGAAATAATAATAAAAAAAAAAGACGGTTCCATTGTAGTCTTTGTCTTAGTAAAATATTATAAGTATCTCTTAACACATTATAAATTTCAATTACATTATTAAATTGGTTTACCAATTGATTAAAAACGGAATTCGTTGATAAAGTATCATTTGATAAATTTTTAGCAACGAAATTTAGATTCCGTTGGTAATCCGTTGTTAATATTTCGTTGGTAATTTATAGTATAATAATAGTAATTCATTGGTAATTTCCAACAGATTGAATTCCGTTGGTAAAATAGAAAATAAATTTGTTATTATTCCATTGCTAAAAAAAAATTCTTTGTTAATATGCTGATAATTAGCAATAGATTGAATTTCGTTGATTTGGTTAATTTCATCGCTAAAAATATAGTTTTTTTTTAATGTAATGGAATGCATATTATAATTATACAAATAACTCAATAAGTCAATTTTGGAACGGTTTATGAATGTAGTGGGTTTTGAGTGAATTTTTATGGGGAGGAAAAACTATACTCACTCCATTTCTCCATATAAGTAAATATTCTCAAATTTGAGCGTCACATTTTAATGATCATATTTTTCTTTTTGTGTATAGGATCCAAATAAAATAATTAAAATATCTTCATGGACCTACTTACAATACTAATACAACAACCTCCTATTATACATTAAAATATTATATTCCTTAATTATTGTGAAACAAAAACTATATACTCCCCTTAATTACTTTGCAAAATGCAAATTTAGCTATTAGGACGGTATATGGGGATTACTCCTTAAAAACTTAACCTAAATTGACAACTATACGGCCCCACCCTTGATTTCTCTCTCGTACACTTCACATGACAATTATTGTGGTTTGAGATAAATCACCATCTAATACAACTCAAATACACAACTTTATCACTTATACTCCACGTAACGATTTAGTTCAAATTAGCGACAAGCACATAAATTATATCCAAAACATAAATTAATAAATAATCTAAAAAATTATCTTAATTTCAAAAATATTATTCGCAAATCGCACCTATATATTTTATATTTTATTTATTATCTAAATATACAATAATACACTAAAAAAGTTGATAAACTATGTACCTATAGTATCAGCACAAATAAATGTAATGTGAAACAAAATGAGTAGTATTCACTATGTTCTATCATAATGTTTATGCATTTTCATTCTAAATATCCCATTATAAGGTTTACATTTTTTTAATCCACGCACAATATTAATACAATTATTTAATATATATTAAAATATTATTTTTCTCACATCACTACACATTAAAATACTACTCCATATTTTTTAATCATCGTGAAAAAAATAAATATAAGCATTTCGGATGTGACTGTGTGAGTAACTCTTACTAATATTGGTAGAATAGTAGACGAAAACATAAAATTGAAAAGTATACTACACATTAAAATATATTTTTTAATACTTGTAAAAAAATAAATGTAAACATTTCGGATGTGACTCTGAGAGTAACTTTTATTAATATTGGTAGAATAGTAAACGAAAACATCAAATTGGAAAGTAAGTTTAAAGTAAAATAGTGTATTGCGCTGCAATAGCTAATGAGGAGCCCATAAATTTGACAGACCATTTCAAACATGGGTGGAAAAGTATAGAGCTTTTTACAATGTAGTACTCCATATCATTGTTCATAAGGTTATTACATTAAAATACATCACATTTTCTTTTATTAATTGAATCACGATTTTTTTTATAAAAAAATAGTACATGATATTTCCATCTTCTCTCAATTATTCATAAAGTATTTTTTATCAATTAAATACACAATCATTTGTATTTTTTCAATTTAATCATGAATTTTTTTATTTTTTAATTATTTTAGTCATGAATTTTTTTACAAATTATTTTATAATTTTTTAATATTTGAAATATTTAAAATTTTTATGTTATAATTTTAAGAATAAAAGGTAATGTAATTAATCTTGTTTATATTAATACATTGTAATATATGTATAATACTACTATTTTTGAATGAGAGAGAAGAGAAGAAAATTAATAAATGGAATAAATTCTGGAACTATGGTTATATAATTAATGATAATGATTTAGAAAACTGAGAAAAATATGATAGAGAGAGAAGGGGTGGGGGGATGGGAAGGAGGTTGGGATTAAGTGAGAACTTAGGAAAGGTAGGGCCAGAGCATGTGCATTGGATACTTTCAGGATCCCCTGCCCAGCCCAATATTATCTCTTCTCCCACTTAACTGTCGGCTCATATATTTCCTTTTCTTATTTTTATTTTTTAACCAATTCAAGTGCTACTTTAATTCACATTGATACTCATTTTCAAGAAGTTAAAAATTTATCATTTGTCATATTTAAATAAATAGAACTCGTGTTTAGTGTACTAACGTATACTCTTATTCTTCTTTTTATTTTTCTTTTCTTTTTATTTATTAATCATGTACTCCCTCCATCCCATAAAATCTTTCACACTTTCCTCATTTGTTTGTCCCATAAAAACTTTCACACCCAAAAAAAGGAAACAACACTTTATTTAATAACAAACTCAAAAGTTCATTTAATTTCAAATTTGTCACTCCTTTTGTGAAATTGGTAAATGATATTTCACTGGAAACAGTTACAGAGTACTTGCGTACAATGCGAATACAATATCTACTCATCCTATCCAACCTACCTAAGCCATGGGCCTAGGGTGAATACAACTCAAACCATTACATCAAAAATTTAAATACAAAGACGCTATCTGAAGTTTGACTTTATCAGCTATATGTCTCGGAGCTAGCATCCTCGTACCAAAATATAAGGCATTTCTTTCCATCCAAGTATGGTAGATCATGGTAGCAAAGGTGATGAAAAGAAGTCTTCTTGCCTTGTTGCTTATTCGGGTTCTGCAATAATCTTACGGAAAGCATCCGTGACTGAGTTGATCCTTCCAAATCTGATTGGTATATGAGCAATGAAAGAAGAGACGCGATGTAGTTTCAAGATCGAAGCAAAATTCACATCGTTTATCTTCTCCTGTGCACCATATTCTGTCCTTCGTAGAGAGCTTTTCTCTATGCACTAACCATATTCGGAAGCTATGCTTCCTCACTATCCATTTGTGCCAGATTTATTTGTATACGAAGCTTGAGTCCTCCATGTGCTTACTCCTCAAGTGTGTATACATACGGTTAACTCTAAAGACTCCATTCTCGCTGCATTTCTCCATAATACAGTCAACCCCTTCATCTCCTTCCGCCTCACTTACTGATTAGCCATAATATAGTGGGCATGACCAATTAAAGAAATTATCGAACCACAGGGAGGAAGGTACTAGAGTTTAAGCGATCTCAAGTTTATCGTGATTTTATAAGGACGACGGAAGAGAGGATAGGAGCAAATGAATGCAATTATGCTAAAGCAAGAAATAAAGATAAAATGAATGCAAAGATAAGATGGTTCCAAATGATGCAAGGATGAGATTAACAACAATCATGGCATAGATAATTAAGTAATTATGCAATTAATTCTAATCTCTCATGGACAAGGTATAGAAGCGATCACTAATTACACCTAAACTCTCTCTCGAGATGGATAGGATGTAGGCCCTCAACAAGGTTCCCAAACGCACATAGGATCGAGACAATAGCAAACACCTCCCACTAGGTACTAATTACTCTATGAGTTCCCTAATTAGGTACTAAATCATAAGCAATATTCCCTTTTAAGGTACTATGAATTCACTAATTGTTTGGGTCTCCTCATTTAATCAACCAACCTCTCGATTAAGCTAATCAAATGTTCTATCAAAGGGTTCTAAATCTAGAAGGATATCTCTATCTCATTCTAAATTAATGCACATGAAGTGTATGATGAAATGATTCAATGAACTATCCTAAACACATAATTGATTTCTCAATCTAATCACATGCCCATGACAATTAATCACACAAATCATCATATACATCAAGCAATCAACAATCAATGATAGAAATAACACAAAGCCCATTCAAGATTAAAATCAATTTGCATAAAAAAACTAAATTATCCAACACCAATCATGGAGCTAATCTCACAAAGGAGATTAGCCTCTCATATCCATAAGAAAATTAACATAGACATTAAGATCCTTACAAAACATGATCAATCTATAAAGAAATGCACAAAAATTAGAATTAGATTCCCCCTTTGAAGTGCTCCAATGGAGATCTCCTTCTTCTTCTTGTGATCTCACTCTCCCTTGCTTCCTTGATCACTTGGATGGTGGATTTGATGGAGGGGATCAAGTGTAGATGGGTGGATGAAGAATGGATGAAGATGATGGTGGAAAATGGAAGAAATGGTGTGTGAGGTGTGTGGGGAAGGTGGAATTTCGGATCTTTTTCATAAAATCTGAATTGAGGGGTATTTATACTCCTTGACAAGCTTCTAGAAGGATTCTGAATTTTTCTGATCCCTGACACGACACGAGTCGTGTGGCGCAACACGGCCATAAGGTGCCCGTGTTGCGTGAACTGATGCTCCCGCACGGCCATCGCTTACAGGCCCGTGTTGGCTACACGGGTCGTGTGCTGCAACACGAGTCGAGCTCCGCAACACGGCCAAGTGGTGGTCGTGTTGGATGAATAGATGTTGCCGCACGACCATTCTGGACAGGCCCGTGTTAGCTACACGAGTCGTGTACTGCGACACGGCTCATGCCACCGACACGGCCAGTCGTGTTGCTGCTGCCCTGATTCCTTCACTGTTTTGGCTCGTTCTCCCTCGTTTCAACTCCAAATTGAGTTCCGCTTTTTTCCTACATCTTCCTTATCATATTTAGCATCAAATAAAAAGTGAAAATAGTAGGTTTAAGCTCATTCACACATATTTCCATAAAAACACAAAACACAACCAAATAGTACATAAAATACGGGTAAAATAATACGAAAACACATATAAAAAGACACAAAATCTAGGTGAAAATATCACTCATCACACCCCCAAACTTAAAGTGTTGTGCGTCCCCGCACAACGAAAATGATAAACCAAGGAGAGTGATTTTCACCTAGGAAAAGACTAAACGAACATAAGTAACAACACATCATTAGCAACAAGAATTACAAATTATGCTAAGGCATCCTACAACATTAAACTCATAACATGAAAAATTAACAAGTTCAATCTAAAGAGAATAAAAGTGTAATATAGTCCCTTTTAGTCCAAGCCTCACATAGGTTATAAATTTCACTCAACACTCTTTAAAGTAGGTAAATCAACACTCATCAATCGATTGGCTCGACTCGCTATAAGCTTGCTCGTGGACTACATTCACAAACCACCAAAGTTTTCATTAGTGATCAAAAAGGTCTTTTATTAAGGATGTAATGATAGGCTCTTTGGTAGGGTAGGAAGAGTACGGATAATAGTGACTAACAAGTGTAAGTAATCGAAGAGATGATCAACTTCCTCAACTTCTCCACTTTTCTTTCTTCCATTCTCAACTTTGGTACTCACAAGCACTACTCATCAACATTCCTTTGGATTGAGCTTCTTATGATGCATGCTTCCTTTCTTTGAATTTTTATTTCCTTGAGCATCTTGTTGTTGCTTTACTCATTTTTCTTGTTTTGAGGTTGCATGTTCATTCTTTTTTATGCTCTTTTTCATCCTTTTTCTTGCTTGTTTACCATTTCCTTTTTCTTTTTCTTCCTTATCAAACCTTTCTAGTTACCATCTCCTCAATCACCCACACAAATGGTATATATGTAAGGCTTAAGTGGGTAATCATGGCTTGTAATGTGCTATATTCACAATAAAAAGGCTTAAAGGCTCAAAATGGTTAACTAGGGATGATGTACATGGTAGGAAAATATATGGCAATGACTATGAATAACAAGGATGGCCTAAGATCATTTCACTAATCTCCACAAATCGGGCTCGTTCCTATAGTCCTTGAGCAAATTCTAGCTTATCAAACACAACCAATCCACTCATGAAGAAAAATACCATGTATGCACAGTTGAGGTTCAAATACTCACAAGCTTATGCATTGGACCTTAAGAAACTTATTACACCACATTCATCTCAAAATTGAACAAGTTAAATAAAACATGTCACAATTCGAAAGTGTAGAGATTCTTAATCATAACTTGTCATCACTTATTACCACAACATATCACCACTCATGTTCAAAAATGACTCACAACATCCCAAAAATAATCCACCAAACACTCCTTAAACAAGAATAAAAATGCACACGAAACATAAAATAAAGACTCAACAAACAAGAAATAACCAAAAACACATAACATGCAAGAATAAAAATCACCATCATAAAATAATGAAGCACACATTCAAATCATCTATAATAATGTAAGCTCACAATCATCCCAACCTTGATTGAAAAGAAAATCCTAATTTACGAAAATAAACATCCCAAAAACATAACACATAAAGTAGCATGCTAATCACATCAATACACATCAAAATATGTCAAGCAACTAGAAGTGATAAGGTGTAGAATACTCCCTCAATGGGCATTTGGTAAAGAAAACGTTAGCTCCAAGCTCCATTCGTGCTTCCAATACCTTTCACTCATGCTCAAACACTTAACAAACACCGTTAGCTCAACAATTGCATTTAACAAATATGGACTATCATGCACTTCAACACCACCAATCATACCAAAATCAAACCAAACTCATGAGAAAAATTTTAAAATTAGCTCAAAAATACGAAAAGTATATGCTTTCAAGACAAAGTATGTCACACCACGCCATATCCCCCCAAACTTAAATTGAAACAAGAGTTTCGAGGTAAGTTTGCAAAAAAGTGGTGTGACTTACTTTCACACTTCAAATCAAGCACTTATCGTTTGTCCAATACACATTCTCCTCATGAACACAATCAATCTACATGCCAAAAATGCAAACAAACAAATCCATCAACCTTATTGAAAGCATTAAATAAAGCAATAAAAGGTAATGATGGGTTGCCTCCCATCTAGCGCTAAGTTTAACGTCTTCAAGCCGGACGATAGTCTTTAGCTCATGGTGGTCTTGAATAGTCCTTAGGCACTATCATAGGTTTCTTCTTGAAGTAGTGCCTTGTGCTCTCCCGTTCAACCACTAGAACGGTTCCCTTCTTGTTAAATAACTCAAGTAATTGGTCTCCGAAGGCGTTCTTCACAAGGAATGGCCCTTTCCACTTGTTCCACTTTTTCCATGGGGCTTTATATGCATTTTGAACTTCAACCACATCCCCCGGTAAGAATTTGGGCATTGACAAGTGTTGGTGCCCTCTTGCAACCTTTTTCCTACAATCACCAAATAAATTTTTATCAATGAAATCATGGAAGTTCTTAAGAGAATTTGAAATTTCAATAGAATGAGAAGGTTTTGGCTTGTGGGGAGTAGAATCCATGATCTTAGTTTCCGGAGGTTTCCTTTCTTCCATAATGGCATGAATCTCTTTTTGATTTTGAATCTTGACTTTCTCTACCATCTCTTCAAGAGACTCGACAAATCTATCGAATTCCCCCTTCAACTCTTCTTTCAACTCTTTAGCTTTCACCCACTTAGGCATCCTTTCTCTTCTTTCCTTTATAACCTCATCAACCCCCAAACTAGTCTTGTTCTGATCCTTAATGACCATGCATTCACTTTTCGTTCCGGAGGTAGAAGGCTTGTTGTTCTCTTCTTGAAGTTTCTCCACGGTGGACACTATTTGACTTACTTGGTGCTCCAATGAATCCAACTTAACATTGAATGCTACCATTGTATTCATCATCCTTTCACACAAGTTTCCGATTCTATCAATCCACGCTTGATTAGACTTACTATCCTTCTCCATACGCTCCATAATCTTTTCGATCAACTCATCTCTAAGCTTCTCTCTATAGTCAAGTTGGGCGGAATAAGAGGTGTTGGAGTCTTGAAAATCTCCCCATAGTTGTGGTTGATTTCCATCTTGATTTCTAGAAAAATTTCCTTGAAAACCATCTTCCACACCTTGAGGGTATACTTGATGATGCATTTGATGAGGAACTCCAAAATTCTCATAACTTTGTTGTTGGAATTGCATATCTTGTACTCCGTAATCCGGTTGCAAATTAGGCTCCCAATTTGGCATTTGAAATCCTTGAAAAATTTCTTGTGTGTTCATAGCGGAATGAACACTTCTATTCACCATATCTCGAAGAGTATCCATGTAGCTCATATTTTTGGGGTTGCTCTCCTTCTTCTTCCTTCTCAAGGTATACACCTATAAAAGAAAGAAAAATTAGAACAAAATTTTCCAAAGCAAATATAAGATGCAAAAAAAAAAATGTCCTTATTAAGACCACTCTAAACAATCATTCGTCAAACTACTAGCGACCGTTACCTCCCCGGCAGCGGCGCCATTTGATTAGCCATAATATAGTGGGCATGACCAATTAAAGAAATTATCAAACCACAGGGAGGAAGGTACTAGAGTTTAAGCGATCTCAAGTTTATCGTGATTTTATAAGGACGACGGAAGAGAGGATATGAGCAAATGAATGCAATTATGCTAAAGCAAGAAATAAAGATAAAATGAATGCAAAGATAAGATGGTTCCAAATGATGCAAGGATGAGATTAACAACAATCATGGCATAGATAATTAAGTAATTATGCAATTAATTCTAATCTCTCATGGACAAGGTATAGAAGCGATCACTAATTACACCTAAACTCTCTCTCGAGATGGATAGGATGTAGGCCCTCAACAAGGCTCCCAAACGCACATAGGATCGAGACAATAGCAAACACCTCCCACTAGGTACTAATTACTCTATGAGTTCCCTAATTAGGTACTAAATCATAAGCAATATTCCCTTTTAAGGTACTATGAATTCACTAATTGTTTGGGTCTCCTCATTTAATCAACCAACCTCTCGATTAAGCTAATCAAATGTTCTATCAAAGGGTTCTAAATCTAGAAGGATATCTCTATCTCATTCTAAATTAATGCACATGAAGTGTATGATGAAATGATTCAATGAACTATCCTAAACACATAATTGATTTCTCAATCTAATCACATGCCCATGACAATTAATCACACAAATCATCATATACATCAAGCAATCAACAATCAATGATAGAAATAACACAAAGCCCATTCAAGATTAAAATCAATTTGCATAAAAAAACTAAATTATCCAACACCAATCATGGAGCTAATCTCACAAAGGAGATTAGCCTCTCATATCCATAAGAAAATTAACATAGATATTAAGATCCTTACAAAACATGATCAATCTATAAAGAAATGCACAAAAATTAGAATTAGATTCCCCCTTTGAAGTGCTCCAATGGAGATCTCCTTCTTCTTCTTGTGATCTCACTCTCCCTTGCTTCCTTGATCACTTGGATGGTGGATTTGATGGAGGGGATCAAGTGTAGATGGGTGGATGAAGAATGGATGAAGATGATGGTGGAAAATGGAAGAAATGGTGTGTGAGGTGTGTGGGGAAGGTGGAATTTCGGATCTTTTTCATAAAATCTGAATGGAGGGGTATTTATACTCCTTGACAAGCTTCTAGAAGGATTCTGAATTTTTCTGATCCCTGACACGACACGAGTCGTGTGGCGCAACACGGCCATAAGGTGCCCGTGTTGCGTGAACTGATGCTCCCGCACGGCCATCGCTTACAGGCCCGTGTTGGCTACACGGGTCGTGTGCTGCAACACGAGTCGAGCTCCGCAACACGGCCAAGTGGTGGTCGTGTTGGATGAATAGATGTTGCCGCACGACCATTCTGGACAGGCCCGTGTTAGCTACACGAGTCGTGTACTGCGACACGGCTCGTGCCACCGACACGGCCAGTCGTGTTGCTGCTGCCCTGATTCCTTCACTGTTTTGGCTCGTTCTCCCTCGTTTCAACTCCAAATTGAGTTCCGCTTTTTTTCTACATCTTCCTTATCATATTTAGCATCAAATAAAAAGTAAAAATAGTAGGTTTAAGCTCATTCACACACATTTCCATAAAAACACAAAACACAACCAAATAGTACATAAAATACTGGTAAAATAATACGAAAATACATATAAAAAGACACTAAAATCTAGGTGAA
The DNA here is from genome assembly GCA_023678885.1 of Pogostemon cablin. NCBI lineage: Eukaryota > Viridiplantae > Streptophyta > Magnoliopsida > Lamiales > Lamiaceae > Pogostemon > Pogostemon cablin. The sequence goes on along the minus strand of CM043005.1, from coordinate 27,974,542 downwards.
AATATCACTCATCACTTACTATCACATTCCTAATGACAATCAATGTTCTCCATGAGTATGTGGAATTAGCTCCGGGAGAAATCACCATCCACTGAGAAGATGATAGGTAAACAGAATAAATCCATTTCAACCATAGTGATGAGGCTTCCTTGTGTACATCCCACAAAGCCACCGATAATAAGACTTTGTTCCAAGTATTGATTTCCTTCAACCCTAGTCCTCCAGCATTCTTAGGTTGAAGGATATCCTTCCAGCTCACCGGGCTCACCTTCGTTCCCCACAAAAATCTACAAATCAAAGCCTCCACCTTCTTAACTACCACTACGGGGATTTTAACAATACCACACCAAAAAGATAGTATTCCATAAATTCCAGAAGTAATAAGTTCCAATCTACCCATGAAGGACAATAATTTAGAAGACCAACTCTGAATCATATTATTAATATCATTCAATAGAGGCATGAAGTCATATACCTCTATTCTCTTACTACAAATAGGTATACCCAAGTACTTGAAAGGAATTGTACCTCTATTGAATTGTAGAATTTGAGCAACTTGATCCCGTATGTGGTTTGAAACCCCTGAAGTAATGAGGTTGGATTTCTGAGGGTTAACCATTGATTAGTCATAATATAGTGGGCATGACCAATTAAATAAATTATCGAACCACAGGGAGGAAGGTACTAGGGTCTAAGCGATCTCGTGTTTGTCATAGTATTATAGAGATGAACGAGAAGGGGAGATAATCAAGAAATGACAATAAAATAAATGGATAGATAAATGGGAGATGGATGAATGAGCCAAGTAGATAGAGATGAGATTAACAATACTTAAAGCATGGAAAATCTAGGTATCATGCAATGAATTCATATGTGTCATGGGAAAAAGGCTAAGGGCCAACACTAAGATCACATAAACTCCCTCTCGGAATGAATAGGATATGGAATGACATTCATTGGATTGGTTCTCACTCAAACAATTCCAACTAGGTACTAAGCTTGAAATGAGAGTCCCTTCACATAATCTATTGACTTCTCAATCTAATAAATGATATGTTCTATCAAAGGGTTCTAAACTATGAATGACTTCTCAATCTCTTCACAATCTATAATGCACATGAAGTGTTTGATGAAATGATTCACTTAATTATCCTAAATATGCAATTGACTTCTCAATCTAATCACATGCTTAAATCAATTAAACACACAAATCATCATAAACCTCAAGATCTAAAGCATCAATGATAGAAAATCAATTAACTCAATCAACATAATAATTCAATTGCAAAATACCAAAAATTATCCAACACAATTCATATTGCTAACCTCACAAGGGAGATTAGCCTCTCATATCCATAAGAAAATTAACAAAGACATTAAATTCCTTACAAAACATGATAAACAATAGGTTTCAATACAAAGTGTAGATGAAAACTCCCTTGGATGTCTCCAATGGTGATCTTCTTCTCCCCCTTGCAATTCACCTCTCTTCCTTGCTTCTCTACTACTTGGATGGAGGATGTGATGGTTGGATCAAGGTAGATCCAAAGGATGAAGAATGAATGAAGGTGAAGGTGAAGAATGGAGGAAAAGGTGTGTGAGGTGTGTGTGGAAGGGGTGGAAATCGGATTTTTTTTTCAAAATATTGAATGGATTGGTATTTATACTCCTTGACAAGCTTCTAGAAGGATTTTGACTTTTTCTGATCCCTGACACGACACGAGTCGTGTGGCGCAACACAGCTATAAGGTGCCCGTGTTGCGTGAACTGATGCTCCCGCACGGCCATTCTGGACAGGCCCGTGTTGGCTACACGGGTCGTGTGCTGCAACACGAGTTGAGCTCCGCAACACGGCCAAGTGGTGGTCGTGTTGGATGAATAGATATCGCCGCACGGCCATTCTGGACAGGCCCGTGTTAGCTACACGAGTCGCGTACTGCGACACGGCTCGTGCTACCGACACGGCCAGTCGTGTTGCTGCTGCCCTGATTCCTTCAATGTTTTGGCTCGTTCTCCCTCGTTTTAAGTCTAAATTGAGATCCGCTTTTTCCTACATCTTTCTTATCATGTTTAGCATCAAATAAAAAGTGAAAATCGTAGGTTTAAGCTCATTCACACACATTTCCATGAAAATACAAAACACAACCAAATAACAAAAATACAGATAAAATAATACGAAAACACACATAAAAAGATACTAAAATCTAGGTGAAAATATCACTCATCACACCCCCAAACTTAAAGTGTTGTGCGTCCCCGCACACGAAAATGATAAACCAAGGAGAGTGATTTTCACCTAGGAAAAGACTAAACGAAAATAAGTAATAACACATCGATAGCAATAAGAATTACAAACTATGCTAAGGCATCCTACAACATTAAACTCATAACATGAAAAATTAACAAGTTCAATCTAAAGAAAATCAAGAGTAATAAAGTCCCTTCTGGTCCAAACCTCACAACGGGTATCAAAATGCACTCAACACTCTATGGAGTAGGGTAATTTTCACTCATCAATCGATTGAACCCGACGCACCATAGGCTTGGGTCCCCTTTTAAGGTACTATGAATTCACTAATGATTTGGGTCCCCTCATCTAATCAACCAATTTCTCGATTAAGCTAATCAAATGTTCTATCAAAGAGTTCTAAATCTAGAAGGATATCTCTATCTCATTCTAAATTAATGCACATGAAGTGTATGATGAAATGATTCAATGAACTATCTTAAATATATAATTGATTTCTCAATCTAATCACATGCCCATGACAATTAATCACACACATCATCATATACATCAAGCAATCAACATTCAATGATAGAAATACACAAAGCTCATTCAAGATTAAAATTAAATTGCATAAAAACTAAATTATCCAACACCAATCATGGAGCTAATCTCACACAGGAGATTAGCCTCTCATAGTCACAAGGAATTCAACATAGACATTAAAATCCTTACAAACCATGATCAATCTATAAAGAAATGCACAACAATTAGAATTAGATTCCCCATTTGAAGTGATTCAATGGAGATCACCTTCTTTTTCTTGTGATATCACTCTCTCTTGCTTTCTTGATCACTTGGATGGTGGATTTGATGGAGGAGATCAAGTGTGGATGGATGGATGAAGAATGGATGAAGATGATGCTGTAAAATGGAGGAAATAGTGTGTGATCTAGGTGTAGGAGTGAAACCCTTCGAAAATTCTCATCAAATATTGAAGTATTAGGTATTTATACCCATTGGAAAATATCTAGAAGGGTTCTGATATGTTTCTAATCCTATAGCAACACGACTCGTGTGCTGTAACACTCCTCTAGTCGTATCACGGCACACGAGTCGTGTGCCACAATATGGCCAAGGGATGGTCGTGTTGTACGTTCTGATATCGTCGCACGGTCATCTCTTATAGGCCCATTTGCAGTACATGGCTTGTGTAGCACGACACGGCTTGTGTACTTGAAATGGCTAGCCGTGTTCTTGCTGCCCTATTTTTTTCTTCCTTTTTTCGTCTCCCTTCTCCATTTTCGCTTCGATTTCACCTGTTTTATATACGATTAAGTTCATTCACACTCAATTCCATAAAAACACATAACTCCACCAAATAGCACATAAATAGGGATAAAAATATACGAAAACACACATAATAAGACACTAAAATCTAGGTAAAAATATCACTTTTAATTCAAATAGAAATTTCCAATGCTACGCTTTAAAAATGTCAACTTTAACTGTCATCCTAGGGGCGATATTCCCATTCCTTCTCCCATAGCCTCTAAAAATCTCTTCCGCTAAGAAGACACAGTCCCTTAATTTTCTACCTTTAACAAATCCAAATTGCGATGGAATAATCAAGGTAGGAAGGTATCCACGAAGACGACTAGCCTAAACCTTTGAAATGATTTTATAAACTGTGTTGCAACAAGAGATTGGCCTATAGTCTCGGACTCCTTTCTCGGAATTAAGAAAACAAATGTAGCATTAATCTGTTTGAGCAATTTCCCTTTCCGAAAGAATTCTTTAACTGCCGCTACTGTTGGATTGTATACTAAAAGTCTAGCTTTAGTATGAACAATGTCATAACAATATTTGTAATGAGAATCATTGATCAAATGATTGCATCTTATAATTTATTTTATATGCATGATGCAATAGTCCATTTACTTTATACTGTAGATAATATGTTGTGCGACAACATGCGGAAGATCATATTATCGGTTTCCTTATAAAGTATAAACAGATGCTCACAACTGAGATAGACGGGGACTCTCTATCGGTATGGTTGTAGTGTGGTTTGGTATTAGCTTATCTTGGCTATAGAATCACATTAGTGCACTTGTGTGTATTGAGCAGGACCGCCTGAGATCGTTCGACTTATACTGACTTATAGAAGAACTTGATCTCTGTTATTATGGAAGTTCGTGCTCTTAATCCCTATACAATAACCTCGACACGTAGGGCAGTATGTATTTTTTTGATTCATCAATGGGTGAGATTTATAAGTATTAAATCAACAAACTTGGTGAGTTGGGAAGTAGTGCTGTATCTATGGTGTGCTGTTGATTGTAGAAGGAATCCATGTCCGTCATAGGTTGATGATGTCCCCTTGAGGAGCTCATAAGGTTTATCATGTAAATCTTGCAAGTGGATTAATTTCTGGCATGATAATAAGATTGAGTGGTACTACTCTCGGATGAGATATTAATTAATTTGAGTTGTCAGTAACTTAATTAATTAATGGGCATTGTATATCTTAAACATGGGGAGACTATCGGGTTTATAATAAGAAGGAGCCCAGAACATAATTTTGGGATTGGACGGGCAGTGCAGTAATAATATTTTAGTGGACTATATTATTATTATTGGATTTAATTAAAAGCTTTGGGCTAAGCTTGGTTAATTAAATTCAATTGAGGCCCAGCCCAATTTCTCCTCCTGGTCCCTGCTGTAGCCCAAGTATATAAGTCATCTCAGTTCCTGTTAAACCTAAGTAACTGCGCCTCTTTCAACGTGAGTTAGGGAAAGAAGCAGATTGAGAGAATCCTGCTGATTGTTGCCCACACAACAGCAGGATTCGACTTGGGTCATACAGCAGAAGATCGAGAGGTGGTTCTCTGCAACGATCAACCTCTACACCAACCCAGAAGTACGGTAAACGGTTTATTTATGCTTCCACTGATTTGTTTGCCTGTTAATCCTAACGGATCACGTTGAACCGCACGATCCAATTGCCAACAATTGGTATCAGAGCGTTGGTTTCATGGTGAAACGTGAGACGTTAGGTGGGTTGTGATTATATGATTAATTATTTTAATCTGGAATAATTGCATGTTTGTAAACCCAGAATTATGTTATTGATTAATTTGATTATGTGATATAATCTGGAAATTATTTCATGGGTTCTGTACTGCTATTTTTTCTCCATGGAATCCAATGTGGTTTGTGTGATTGTTGTTGATTAATATTGCTGGACACAACACACACACTGCGTGAAACCTATCTGTTTTCTATCACGCTGGACATCACTTACACACGCACACACGGTGATGGCTGCTGGTCTTGATGGTGAGCCTTGGCAACGCGTCGGCCCGACAGGGCATTCCAATGATTCTCGGCGGTTGATTGACGGGACGATGCATCAAATCGAGTTCGAGGCAGATTCCAGGCGAGTCGAAGCGGGATGGTTAGTTAAGTCCTTCCATGGTCGAGGCGCTGGCGGTCGACGACGGACGACAGCGTGTGATGGCTGGAAGCCAATGCGGAGATGGCGACGATCTCGATTGACATTAACTGACCGGTGCTGTTGGCGGCGACGCTTGATTGAGGGAGAAGTCCGGATGGGCGATTCGAGATCCGACGGCGCATCAGCAGTGGGTTCCAACGAGTCAGGAGGGATCCGATAGAGTCCCACCCGATCCCGATCGGATCGGAGCAGATCGGCACGGATCTGGCGGATTGTGTGCTTGGTCAGGGGTGCCGGCGACGTTGCAGCAGTATCGGCGACGGAATCGAGATGACTGTTGGCGCTGAAGGATGCGAGTTCAAGACGAGACGTCAGCGGTTTCTAAGCCAATTGAAGGCGGCGCTGATGGAGGGTCTCGGTTTGGAACCACACACGACAGGTGGCTGGCATCACGATTCCGGTTGGGCTGAAGCAGCGACGCCGGTGGATAGCTACGCGTGACAGCTGCCGTGTGGTTTCGGTCGTGGCTGGATGCTGCTCGGCGGCGGGCTCACGACGAGATTTCCATGGACTGTCGGCGGCGCCACCGGCGGCAGCGGCGCCAGGTTGCGCCGGTAATCGCCTGAGAGGATGGAGCTTCAGCGGCTCGAAGGATAGGGCAACATCAGATGGCAAGGAATGGGCTGAAATGTTGTGTGTGGGCTGTACCAGCTGGGCCCAATTTTATTTTAATTTGGTTATGGGCTATTGGGCCCATATTTAATTAAAATGTTGTGGGCTGTGGATTTGGGCTCCCCCTTTGGACTGATTCAATTTCGTTTTGGGCTGGATTTAAAGGCCCAATTTTAATTGAAACCTTAAGGGCTACTCATTTTTTTAATTAAATAAGTTTTGGGCTGTGGTTATGGGCCCAATTTTAATTAAATGGTAATGGGCTGCTGGGCCAAATCCTAATTTTGATTAATTGTGAGTAATGGGCCAAGCATAATTAACTAATTTTAATTAATGGACTTTTTATGCTAGTGGGCTTGGTGGACTTAATTTAATTTCGGGCTAAGATTATGGGCCATGGATAATGGGCTTGATTAATTATTTAATCTGATACTCATTTTGTGCTTATTTGTTGCTCTTGGGCCCAAATTGATTGATCCACGAATTATGCAATTAATTAATGTTATATAACTGATTAATTGATTTAATTGTTAATTATTATTGTATATGTAAAAGGCATGTTCTATGTGATTTATTTATTTAAATTGCTGTTAATAGAAACATGTCTAGGTTGTATATTTTATTCAGAAATATTATATGCATGTTAAAAACCCTTGGTAATTAAATAACTAAGTGGGAGAGGGGATTGATAATAAATTCCCGCGGCCTCCATTATTGGTTTGTAAGTGATGTGAGTAAACTTGCGCGTTAGCAATAGAGCCTTCCTCCCTAACGGATGAGTTTATTCACGGATTACTGGTACAAACTTCTTTAAATAATTATTGTTTGTAATGTGATGCATATGGACTTACGCGTCGGCTATAGTGCCTTCCTCCCTAACGGATGAGCTTATATGCGGTTCACTAGCACAAACTTATATAATTGATGATTGTAGAAAGTTATCTGAGCGCGTGTGTACTTCTCTAACAGTAAGGCACATAAGCTTGGGCAGCGGACTTGGGATCAAATAATGGTGTACACTTAGATGTGAATAATTAATATCCGCCCCAACGGAGTCACTGCTATTATTTGCATGGCTAAAGAGGAACCGACTATTAATTATTTTGTCATAAAGTTAGGTTGACAAATGAAATTAATGGGTAAAACCTTCTCTTGTAAATGTTCGGGTTTGTAAACGTCCACCCTAACGTGGCTTGCAGACTCACGGTGCTTGAGATGTCGGTGAATTTTAATTTTATATTGTTTTGAGGGAATCAATATAAAAGGATAAAATTCGAAGATTTGATCGGAATATTTATTTGTGATTCTCTGAATTTCGAATGGTTTTATTTCACTAATTGTTAACTAAAAGAGATTATATTTACTTGTCCAAATTAGATGATTAGAAAAGAATCTTGGTTTTGAAAATTACTGCTTAAGAAAATACATGTGTATTCTCACAAAGGACGTCTCATGATGCCTATTAAAGTCTCTAGTGAAGAGATGAGAGGTTTATAGAAATATGATGATCTCATGTAACTCTTCGGATACTTGAGTAAATTAAAAGGCAGAAGATCATGGTCGAATTGATGAATGAATTGGAAAAGCTTGGAATAGAAATTGAAAGGGAAACCTAAATCAATTTATTCTTCACAATTTGCCTGGATGTTTTGAGCAAGTTCTACCTGAAATACGAAAGGTTGTATATGGTGGGAAACTTCTAACAAAACATGTGGCAAAAGAAAGCCAATTTTCATCATGAACTGAACAAGGTTAATATCTTATTTACTAATGGTTTAAACATGATTAGTGATGGCATCTACTGACACGAAGTATGTAGATACTGGAATCACTAAATGTTTATCACTGAGTAAGGATAAGATTGTTAATAACATGGGTAAAACTACAAAGGTAGTGGCTATTGCAGTGGGAGTTGTTTATTTATCTCATGATAAGAATAAACGATTGATTATGAGAAATTGTCTTTACGTACGTTTCATAGAAAGAATTTAATTTCGGTTTCTATGCATTAACGGATGGATACTTCATTTCATTTAAATGACATGGTCATAGAAATGAGGAATGAGGCTATAATCCGTTAAAGTACGTTGGTGGATAATTTGAATACTCTTGAATCATGCACATCCCACAGATGCAATAAATAGTAATTAAATAATGCATCTTCTAATATTAGTAAGAGAAAGGAACCTTCGGAAATGAACTAAACATACATTTGGCGTCTATGACTAATTCATTTTACTTGAGTAGGATTCAAAAGTTGATAGCCGATAGACCGTAAGGTTTATCTGAAGTGGAAACTATCAGACTTGCGAGTCTTGCTTGGAAGTAAAATTGATTAACTGCCTTTTCAAGGCTGTGGGGTGTAGAGCCAAAGATATATATGTTGGAATTAGTTCATTCTGATTCAAGCGAACCTAACAATATCCAGGCGAGAGGTGGTTATGAATATTCAAAGATTATTCTGGGAACCGATATATTTATTTGATGCACTGCATGTCTAAATTCTTGGATTAATTCAAGAATTGTAAGGCTGGTACAGTGAGCGTCATGGAAAATATATCACATCATTACGATTCAATCGTGATGATGAAGACCTCTTAGGATAGTTAGGAACTAATAATCAGAAGTTGAGATTAAATCTCAAGTTGACTACACCGGGCATGCCCCAGCTGAATGGTGTGGTGAGTAGAAGGGATAAGGCTCTTATAGTTATGATTAGATAGATGATGAATTATTTGGAATAATTAAATTCATTTTATGGATATACCCTAGATACAGTAATTCGTGAAACATTTGTCTGTATATGGGATATCCTAGAAAAATGGAGAGTGATTTATTTAGTCCAAAAGATCGAAGGGTGATTGTCAACACAAACACTAGATTTTTTGGAAAAGGACTATGTAATAAATCACAAGCCCATGTATAAGTTGTTCTAAAGGAAGTGAGAGGAAAACACTAAGTATAAGTACCAAGTGTACAAGAGGATATACCACAAGGTAAACTGCAACGCGTGTCACGTCTGATACACAATTACATGTAGTGCCTTGTCGTAGTGGGAGGGTTGTGTGACAACTCATAAATATATGTTTGGGAGAGTCGTGAGACTTGATCCCTAGTGAACATGGTATTATCCCACGGATACGACATAGTACTACAAGATTAAAATGCGGAATCTTAGTAAGTTGCAATGTATGTTGAAATAGAATCTACGGATTCTATATTAAGTCTGGGAACTTGTATGACCACTAAATGGTGTAAAAACCATTGCAAGTGATCATAGGAAATAAAAGAGGATCATACGGAAAGGTGAAAATCTTGGAAGCAAAGCTTGTTGCAAAAAGATGTACTCAGAAAGAAATGGTTCGATTATGAGGGAACATATTCGCTGGTAGCTATGCTTAAATTGATCCGGATTCTTTTATTTATTGCTGCTCATATTAAATTATGAGGGACATCAAATAGATGTCAAGACAGTTTTCCTGATTGGAAGTCTTGAGGAAAACATCTATGTGAAGCAACCAGAGTAATTCATTGCAAAGTACTAATAGCATTTTGATAGTAAGCTTAAAAGTGTCCAGCGATGGACTAAAGCAAGTTTTAAGATCGTGAAGCATCTGTTTTGATCAGATAATCCAGTGGCATGGATTTAAATCAATGAGCGGATGAGTCTTGTGTGTTGTAAAGAATGACGGAAACGTGATGGTGTTTCTTGTACTATACGTAGATAGTATCTTGCTCATTGGAGACAATGAAAGAGTATTATCGGGCGTATGGGTACGGTTAATAAAGCGGTAGTGATGAAGGACTTAAGAAAGGCAAAATACATCCTTTTGATCACGGTAATACGGATCACAAGAAAGGATGTTATGCTTATCTCAAGTTTCATAAAATGATACAGTCCATACTCGTTTAGCATGTAAATTTATCTAAGTGAATGTGTCTTTGAGACACAAGAAGAAGATATAGTAGATGAAAGCGGTTCCTTATGCTTCGGCGAATAAGGAAGCTTAATCTAAAGAATGCTATGAACGAAGTTGGATATCTGTGTTGCTGAACGCATGAACAGAAGGTATCAACGTAACCCGGAACAAGAATGATGAACTGTAGTAAGACATATATAAAGTGCCTGAGAAGGACTGGAAATTATATGTGAATTTACTAAACTGATTCACTGCTTCTTGTGGATTACGTAGATTCAGATTTTTTAGTCAGATTGGACGGCAGTAAATTCTCCTCAAAGGTTATGTGTTTAATCTTAGGAAGTAGAGTCATAATGTGGAGGAGTGTTATATAGAAATATATTTCAGACTCCGGACTCCATCATGGAAAGATGATGAATTGGAGCCTATGAGGCAGCCAAAGTATCTATATGACTCTAGAGACTTCATGATGGACTTTGAAGTGTTTCTAAGTTTACCCAAGGTAATCACAATTTACATTGATGATATGGGTGCAGTTGCAAACTTGAAGAAATCACAAGTCCATAAGGCAATTAAACACATGGAGCGCGAGTACCACCTGTTACGAGAAATCGTATGATGAGGCGAAGGTTGTTGTCGCCTAGATTGCATCGGATGATGACCTAGTAAACCATTTACAAGGACCTTAAGGCGAGAGCTTTTAATGGTCATATAGTGGAAGTAGGAATCAGATGTATGGCAGAAGACATGACAGCATAGTCTTTTAGTATAAGTGGGAGATTGTTGGATTGTATACTAAAAGTCTAACTTTAGTATGAACAATGTCATAACAATATTTGTAATGAGAATCATTGATCAAATGATTGCATCTTATAATTTATTTTATATGCATGATGCAATAGTCCATTTACTTTATACTATAGATAATATGTTGTGCGACAACACGCGGAAGATCATATTATCGGTTTCCTTATAAAGTATAAATAGATGCTCACAACTGAGATAGACGGGGACTCTCTATCGGTATGGTTGTAGTGTAGTTTGGTATTAGCTTGTCTTGGCTATAGAATCACATTAGTGCACTTGTGTGTATTGAGCAGGACCGTCTGAGATCGTTCGACTTATACTGACTTATAGAAGAACTTGATCTCTGTTATTATGGAAGTTCGTGCTCTTAATCCCTATACAATAACCTCGACACGTAGGGCAGTATGTATTTTTTTTATTCATCAATGGGTGAGATTTATAAGTATTAAATCAACAAACTCGGTGAGTTGGGAAGTAGTGCTGTATCTATGGTGTGCTGTTGATTGTAGAAGGAATCCATGTCCGTCATAGGTTGATGATGTCCCCTTGAGGAGCTCATAAGGTTTATCATGTAAATCTTGCAAGTGGATTAATTTCCGGCATGATAATAAGGTTGAGTGGTACTACTCTCGGATGAGATATTAATTAATTTGAGTTGTCAGTAACTTAATTAATTAATGGGCATTGTATATCTTAAACATGGGGAGACTATCGGGCTTATAATAAGAAAGAGCCCAGAACATAATTTTGGGATTGGACGGGTAGTGCATTAATAATATTTTAGTGGACTATATTATTATTATTGGATTTAATTAAAAGCTTTGGGCTAAGCTTGGTTAATTAAATTCAATTGAGGCCCAACCCAATTTCTCCTCCTGGTCCCTGCTGTAGCCCAAGTATATAAGTCATCTCAGTTCCTGTTAAACCTAAGTCTGTGCCTCTTTTGACACACGGTAGAGAACAGAGAGCAGATTGAGAGAACTCTGGGGATTGTTGACCACCCAACACCAGAGTTGACTTTGGGACATACGGTAGAAGATCAGAGGTGTTCTTCACTGCTGTTCATCCTCTACATCGACCCAGAAGTACGGTAAACACGTTTTATGCTTCCGCTGATTTTGTTTACCTGTTATCCTAACGATCACGTTGAACCGCACGATCCAATTGCCAACAGCTACCACATCTCCTCCAACTACGCTCCAGATACTCTGAAAGAAGGCCGAACTGTATCCATCTGACCTGGAGATTTGTTCTTATTAATAGACCATAAAGCTTCTTTAATCTCTTCTTCCTCAATCGGACCCTCTAGTCTACTTGCTTCATCCACACTCAAATGCTGCCCCAGCTCCAATACTTCTTGTTCCACACGATCATTTACTTGGCCTTCTTCACCAAGAATTAATTGATAATAAGAGAGGAAGTTATCAACCATTTTTTGGTAGGAAGTAGTGGGGCCATGATCAGTGAAGATTCTGTAGATACCATTCCTTGCTCCATTACTACGGATAAGAGAGTAGAAATACTTGGTTGGACGATCCTGGTTCTTACTGTGTTTGTTTTTAAGAACCTGCAAAAGAAAGTCAGATTCGCAATCCTCTAAGTGTTTCTGTTTGTTGATCACATCACCTATCTCCAAGTGAAGCTCCTGATTCATCGGATCTGACATGAATAGAGATTGGAGGTGGATCAAGTGTCTCTTCCTCTCTTCACCCTTTCAAAAATGTGATTGTAATTCTCATGATGCAGCTCCTTCAGGGTTTCTTCATTAATTTCAATTTTTGACAAAGTGCATATTGTTTTGTACCTGCAATTGCCACTCATTTTTCACACACATATAATTACTTTATATTTTTATTATTTAAAAATACTACAATACCCTTCAAAGTCAATAAAGTTGGTCAAAAAGTGTACATTTTCTTAAACAACGTGAAACAATAATCTTGAAAAGTATTATGGGACGGGAGTATTATTTTTAATTAAAAAGACAATTATATTATTAATATAAAAATAACAATGTAAAAATTAATACTACTAAACTTCGAAAGAATAAATACTCAGTGAAACACTATAGCTACTGTTCGTGATCTATTTCATAAGACTTTTTATGAAACAATTATAATTTTTCATAATTTTGTTAATTCACTTTTATTTATTATATACTGATTTTTTATAAAACAGTTCAATTAGAAAACCATAATTTTTAGTCAATCATGTATAAGTTTTATTTAAAATATTATCAATTCTTAATTTTCTTACAAAGTTATTTTATGATACGGATTCAAGTATATTCCATATAAATAACAAAAATTTAGATGCATACAAAATAGAATAATCATATAAATAATTTTAATTTAATCCAATTAAATTAAAAATAATTGATAAAGAATTGAAAATAGTTATTAAATCAATAAAAAATAATTAGCCCACCAACCAAACATTGATGATCAATATGCCTCGTATTAGTTAGTCCCATTACTCCAATTGAGCCGCTTTGCAATTGTCTGTTGACATCAATTTGAAGAGTCCGACTATGGTTCACCGGTACACCGGTATACTTGAACAATTGTAATCGTTAGATTACTTTATCATTCAATTTTCATCATTGATTAAAATAAAATAATTAATTTTATTTTTATAAAAAAACTACCAACTCCCCCATTTTACTTATAAACTTGGGGGTGTACCGGTGCATCAAGTGCACCCCAGAATGACCCCAATTTTAAATGGCAATTTAAAAGACAAAAGCTCTTGCGCCCCTGGGATACGGGAACACGGTCCGTGTTCCCATGTGAATACAATCCTTCCCCTTCCTATGTTATTTAAACCTATGTAGTGCTAAGGAGTTTAAATTGTAAAGTGGCACGTAAATTGCAAAGAAACACAAAACTAAATCCGTGTGTCGGGCGCATAAGAGACTCACTCATTTAAAATCATGCGAACTTGATTTTATGTGGATTGAGTTCTTACACTTAAATTTGATCCGATCCGTTTGGTTTGGAATATTCAAATTAAGCCTTGAAATCCTGATTTTCATGGCTAACTAACGCCGCTCTTTTCATTTTTCTTTACAATTATCCACGCAATATTATTCTTCTAAGTTCTACCTATGAAACTGCTCTTTCAATAATGGCAGAACAATCCGCTAAATAGTCTCATATATTAGTCTTTTGTGGATCCTATTTTACATTTCGTATTTAATATCATAAAGATAATTACTATAGCGAGACTCTCTTATGAGACGGGTTATTTGTGAGATGTGTATGAGACGGGTCGACTCATCACTAGGGATGTAAACGGGTAGGGTATGGTACGGGTATGCCAAATCCATACCCTACCCTATATCTATTTCCTTCATCCATACCCTACCCTATTACCCTCAAATGTATCATCGGGTAGGATACGGGTATTATCCATCGGATAAACGGATATCCACCGGGTAAACGGATATCCACCTATTTTAAAATGACCATCCTAATTATCTTACTATTTTCATTTATCCATATGATGCCGATACTTCTCTTTATCTTATTCGCCTCAAATAAATACAAATGTCTAACATATAAATAAATCATCACTCTTAACCACACAAGAATCATGAATCAAAATACAAAATAAGGCTTCAAGTTATACTAATAGCATTAAAAAAAACTCAAGTAGCACGATAAAAACTAATCAAACTAATCAAGCAATGTTTATAAAATCATCTTCAACTGTTGCATGGCTTAAAGTTTACACAGATTTGATAACTTCAAATGTAACAAAGATCTTCATAGTTTCATAATCTCAAATTTAATTGTCAACAGATTCATCCTAAAAAAAAATACATATATAAATATTAAAGGACATATTTTAATAACTATCATTATAATAATAATAAGTATAAAGAAATAAATAAATAAATAAATATATATATATATATATACACGGGTAAATGGGTAGGGTAATCGGGTAGGGTAGACGGATATTTTATAAAAACCATACCCTACCCCTACCCTTAACATTTTAAACGGATACGGGTAATACCCTACCCGATACCCGATTATACTCTACCCTACCCTTACCCGATCGGGTATTACCCGTCGGGTACCCGAACCCGCGGGTAAAATTGACACCCCTACTCATCACTAAAGTATGCTTATTGTATAGATAAAGTTGCTTATTTGTAATTAAAATATTCTAATAATAAATCATATTATAACACACTAAAATCATACTTTAATGCATAATTCAACATAATTTGAAAAACATACTTTAACAACCATTAAATATACTTTATCTATACAATAAGCATATTTTAATGATGAGTCGACTCATCTCTCTCCCATCTTACAAATAATCCGTCTTACAAGAGACTTTGTTACATAGGAGTTTGCGTCTATAAGATTATAAAACTTTCAAACAATATTAAATTTTAGAAGGCATTATAATACCGTTACACACTTGTTTGCTTCTATATAAATAGTCTCTATTCTTAGGTTTTGTAACCAAATGTATATATTCTAAACTATAGTGTATTAAAATACCTAATGCAAATTTTAATGATTACGTGGAATTATGAACTTATAGTTAAATTCATAGTTATAAGAATGTTAGTACACAAATAGTATGGAGTAATTTTAAGTGTATAAATTTTTATTAACAAATATTTTTTTAAAAAAAAATAAGTTTACTTGGGAAAATGTATATATCATAGTTAACTACAATCAATATAATTAATTATCAAAATGTGTATTAAAGTTATAAATATATGTGTTTATTTAAATGTTTTACTTTCATTATTAAATTGTATATTAATATTGCACATAAAAATTAATAATAAAATTTAATAAAGTTTTTATATACTCCATTAAATATGAAAAATAAGTATACCAAATCAATTACTAATTTACTATTAACTATATAAAATTGTACTCTAGTATTTAAAATATTTAAAAGAATAAAGTATAACAAGGTATAGAAAATGATTATTATTATTTTAATATACTGTAGTATATAAGAGTAAAAGAATATAGTTACAGAAATGAGATGAAAGTGAGAGGTAAGAGGATAGTAAATAGAAGTGGAGCAAATGGAGTAGATGGGTCAAAGTAAAGGAAACAAAATAGAGTATGATAAATGATCCCATATTACTAGTTTTGTTGCTTTCCACTTTTCTGTGTTTTATTTATTAATTTTCTGTTTTGTTGTTGGAAATGATGAAAAGGAATCATGGCACGCAAATGGGACCTCACATCCATTCAATCTGGATAATTTTGTTTTTTAGTATTGATTTAAGACCAATATTTTGGCGCAACACTCTTACTCCACTGTGGAGTATTTTCATTGGATTCGACTGCTGTTGCCATCTACAGTAATTTTTTTTTTAATATCAACAATAATTACAGCAAAATGAAAAACTGGACTTTAAATTATGGGAGGGGGGAAACAAATAAGAATTGGACAGAATAGAATATTGAATTGAATTAATAATGCAATGCTCCTTTTTACTCACATTATTATAAAGCTAAGCATCTTTTTTCCACTTCTTTCTTCAACCCTGGACCCAACGCACATTTCTCTTTATCATCTTTATTTTAATTTCTACTCCTTATATTCATACAAAAAACAAAGAGTTGATATGGTGCAACCATATATGTATAATTTTTTATTCTATTTTGTATACATGTTATTCTATTTTGTATAGTACGTGTTTCTTAATAATTGTATACTTTTTTCACACTATGTTTTCATTAAAAAAACTAGAATCCATATGTGTATATTTAATACTGTATACATGCTTTTTAATAATTACATATCTTTTTACACTCAATTTTTCATTAAAAAAACTAACAATTAAATTGTTTATATTTATATACATTTTTTAAAATGGGTGCACCCTATCTTAGGGTGCACACTATAATTAGCCGATAACAAAATATCCTAGGCTTATATTATTATCATTTTAACATTACGATATAGGACAATATATGCAACATGCGGTCCCCATTCTAACCATAATTAATTAATACGTGGTCCCATACTTAAATAATAATATTATTATTTTTATTAGTTTTATTATATTTAAAAAATCTTTATACTCTAAATTCTTAGGGTGAAATATATCATAAAATACAAAAGTAAACAATTATATCCTAAATCTTAAATTTTATACCTTAAATATACCCTAAATCATAATTTACCTTAAATCCTAAATCCTAATAGTGAAATATACCCTAAATAACAAGAGTAGAATTTCAATTATATCCTTATAACTAATCATAAACCCTAAAAATAAATAATAAACCCCTTAAGTAAAATATGCCCTAAATTATTAAGAGTGAAATATTCCTTAAATAACGAGGATATAATTATAATTATATTTTTAAAATTAAATTTAAAAAAAGTATGATAAAAAAAAATCAGTTGAAAACAACAGGAATTTGATTTGCGGGCAAGTTCCACACATGTTATGTCCTTTGGTTATTTTTATACGTATGACTTGAATTCAACAATTGACTCATTAATAAATGATATTGTTATTTTACCCAAAGGATTCATTTATCATTGTTCCATTAATTTTGGGTTAGTTTTGTTTTTGGTTTTCTAAAACGTGTTTAGGTTTACAAAATCTACTTTTATATTTAAAAAAGCATCTTTATAAACCATGTTAATCCTCAAACAACCAACCTACTATATACTATATATTATGTTAATTTTTTATTTTATAAAATTATTCTTTAATAGATAAGAAATATTTTTTGAAAAGATGAATTATTACTTTCTAATCTCTAACATGAATATAAAATTCACAACATATTAGAACTTGAGAAATAATATTTTTTATTAAAAAATGTAATAATTTATCACCTTAAAAAAGTAAATTTTCAATGAGTAATTTCGATAAATTAGAGTGTACACAAGTGTTTTGTGTATTAGGTGCATGCAAATTGGAATCTATCAAGTTTTTTAATAAGTTGATACTACATGAAATGAAAATTGTGTGGTCTCAGTATTTACAATTTGCAATTGGACAATTTTATTTTATCAGCATTTTAGTTAATTCATGACAAAATAATGGATTCGAAATAGTAGGAAAAAACCAGAGAGATCAATCAGAGTAAAAACGTGACTAGTTTGTTAATTAAATTTTTTTGAGTTTATAGAGAGAATAGATTTGGAGTATAATAATTATTGAATACGTAAAAAGGGTGACAGAGTTTGTTATGCAGAGGAGAGGAGATAGAGATAGAGATAGAGATAGAGATAGAGAGAGAAATACAATACATACGCATCCAATCCAAGCATAATAAAACCATGTAAAAAAATACCATACGCCGTCTCTCTCCCCTCACATTCATAACCCACCCACCGCACCTGTCGCCACCGTCCCGCCACCCAACTTGTCTCCACTTTATTCTTCTCTTCCTCCTTCCTTCCTTCGCCCCCTCTACCACACTCCTCCTACTTCCATTTCTTTACCTTCCAACACTTAATACCTTCCATTCCCCTCCTCCTTCGTTACGATGGGAAGCTGATTAGGTGCAAACTTCAACTCTTCTGATCTGTTTTCACCCTACGTATCCAGGCCTTCTTTGCTGTTTTTACTTAATGGAAGCTCAGCTATTTTGCGGTGCAGATTTGAGACCCGTGGGGAAACCGAACTTGGAATGGGATCCCAGCGATTGGAGATGGGATGGCAACCTCTTCATTGCTACCCCTCTCAAACCAACTTCGCCTAATTATGAAAGCAAACAGCTATTTCCCCTTGAGACTGTGAGAGATACTTGTTCAAATACTTCTTCCTCCTATTCTGATGACTTAACTACTAGGGATTTGGAGAACAAGAGGAGGGCCATCGCTGTTGAACACAATAATATGGGTGATGAGAATCTGACTCTGAACCTTGGTGGTGGAGGCTACGCCATGGCCGAAGCGAAGAAGACCAAGCTTACATCTAATCGAGCAATTTGCCAGGTCCAAGATTGCGGCGCTGATCTGAGTAAGGCTAAAGATTACCATAGGCGACATAAAGTCTGTGAGATGCATTCCAAGGCTACCAAAGCGCTCATAGGAAATCAAATGCAGCGGTTTTGCCAGCAGTGCAGCAGGTAATTTCTTTCACTGCTCTTTCTCAAGTCCCACTGGTACTCTGTGATCGAATGAATATGATTAAATTTTTAATTAAGCTCATGTTCGATACATAGGGGATTCAAAGGAACAATATGATCTAACAAGTTTACATTTACATGTTTGAAAATTATTAGAATGATAGAATTGTTTGGATATCACTACTCCAGATCTTACATTATGTGTTAAGTCCACCCACCGAACATTTAGGAAAAGGGACTCCCTGTGCTGTGACATATTTTTGTGTATTATCTCTTGTCCAAACACCATTGGATGACGGACACTACGGAGAGAGAACAATACTTTATCCTAAAATGAAAATATAGGAGATCCCGTGTACCTGATTTACGTTTTCCTTTTAGGGCACATATTCAATCTCTTGCCTACTAGTCATGAATCCATCGGTTATGAACAAGAGATGCAACACTACGATATATAAGGAGATCCAAACCAAGACATTAGTGAAATTTGTGTATGTGAGGTCTACGAATGCATTGTGTTATATTGATGTTACTTATTGGTTGCATCTTTAATTTGCTTTATCGAGACGTCTCTCAAATCAATTGTCTGTAATAATTGTCGTAAGCATCTGTAGGGCAAATTTAGTTAATGGTTTTATACATTCACATTGTATTTGGCTGTTTGAGTTTGAATCAATTCTGTTGAAATATTATCATAAGAATAAATGAAAAATGTATGACAACTAATTTTATGCTCTTGCCTCTTTGTATTTAAATTGATGTTTTGGATTTTTTAATAGACAACATAGACTACATGCGTCTATGATATTTTTGTTGGTTTTTGGGAGTATTTGAAATTACAAGTATTTCAATACGTTGAAATTGTTAGATTGTATGATTGACCTCAATGTTTTTAGATTATCTTTTGACTTACGTATTGTAGATGTTGTGCTTTGTTAGTAATTAATAAATTTATTCTGTATGTTGACTATATAAAGAATAAGATTGGCAATGGTATGAGGGTCCACATAGGAATAATGCCATAACGTTATAAAGACCAAATATGCATTAAGCATAAAGTGTAGTATACTTGAGGTGATTTGACCTTACTTACTACATACGGATAGTTTTGTACGATCATATAATTTACACAAAAATTCATCAGAGATATACACTCATAGATAGACCTGTACATATGGATGGTATCAAGTAGGCAATAAAATTAATCGTTTCTTATTTGGAATACTTATTTTTGTATTGTTATACACGGTTCTGATAAATGCTTTTTACTCTTGCATTATTTAGGTTTCATGCACTTCAAGAGTTTGATGAAGGAAAGAGAAGTTGTCGCCGGCGCTTGGCTGGCCACAATAAAAGGAGGAGAAAAACACAAACTGAATCTGTCAGCAATAGCAATCCTGTCAATGACAACCAGACAAGTGGTTACCTGTTAATGAGCATACTGAAGATACTCTCCAGCATGCATTGTAAGAAAACGGCATTCTTTTCTGTTCAAATAAATATGTATTCGTGCTATTTAATTTGCAGTAGGTTCATTATTTTGACATTTGGGCCCTTGGACGTCTCTTAGAATGATTGAATTCCCCCGATTTCAGCTAATAAGTCGAATCACAGAGATGATCAGGATCTCTTGTCTCATCTTCTTCAAGGCCTTGCCAGTCATGGATCCTTAAATTGGGAAAGAAACTTAGCTGCACATCTTCAGGAGTCTCAAAATTTGCTAAGTAGTTTACCTTCACTAGGAAACTCAGAATTAGCATCTATATTTATTGCAAATGGCTCTCTAGGACAGAGATCTAGACAAGAATATCGCATGAAACCTGGTGAAATGCCAAGAAAAAATGGTGAGTTACATGTCTCTTCTCAAAGGCCAGGCATCGTGCTACACACGC
Source organism: Pogostemon cablin (assembly GCA_023678885.1). Lineage (NCBI taxonomy): Eukaryota > Viridiplantae > Streptophyta > Magnoliopsida > Lamiales > Lamiaceae > Pogostemon > Pogostemon cablin. Next base: position 27,953,477 of record CM043005.1, on the reverse strand, counting down.
CCGCTGAATCTCAAATCTACGCTCAAGGCATGGATTCTGCTGCTGGACGGTGCAAACTGAATAATTTTGATTTGAATGATGTCTATGTCGATTCTGATGATGGAATGGATGAGATAGAAAGATCGCCGATGCCACAAGATCTAGGAACTGTTTCTATTGGGTGTCCTTCATGGGTGCAGCAAGAATTACATCAGTCAAGTCCTCCTCAGACTAGCGGGAATTCAGATTCTGCATCTGCACAGTCACCATCCAGTTCCAGTGGAGAGGCCCAGGTATTTTAAATTCTCCTTTAAAATCATGACACCTATTAGATAAAAAATTATGTGCTGATTGAATGTTATCATGCCTTTTGAAATTCTGGAGCTGCCATACTTTACTTTGCAGTCTAAGAAGGCGATCAAAATGCAATGTTCTGGAAATATTGGTATTAGCGGATCTATATTCACTTGCTGGAAAAAGTATATAGGGTGACCCTGCCATAGTGTGATAAAGGCTTAGTTTGTCGTATTTGCATTAAAAAGCATTCACAGCTTCAAGACACTTTACCTTCTGCGGTCATTTATCTTGCTGTCCCCTCTCTGATTCTTTCTTCTCACATATCTTTTAGTTTTTTTTGTTATGGAGCTACTGAAACTCTTTAGTATTTTTGAATTGTTTTGGTTGACTGACTTTTCTTGTGATTCTTAGAGCCTATCTATCACCATTTAAGATGACAACAAATATGATGGTTGACTAGTTAATAGTTACTATTTGATACTATATTTTCAATAACTTGGTAAATTTTTTATATCCATCAACCCTACTTCCTTCTAAGTTCAAAGATGTGATATTGCTAAATTGAAGTAACTTGGCCATAATTCAAGGATGGCCCACATTTAAGTTATCTTCTTTATAAATTGCCATTATTCAATTTAATTTCTTGAGTCGACTGATTTGTAATTACAGAGCCACACGGATCGCATTGTTTTCAAACTATTTGGAAAAGATCCTGGCGATTTTCCCATTGTGTTACGAGCACAGGTATTTTTAGCTTCACTTGTCAGCACCTTGATTCTCATTTATCCTCTGACAGTTTATCTTTTTAATTTTTTAATTTCCAGATTTTTGATTGGTTATCCCACAGTCCTAGTGACATAGAGAGCTACATTAGGCCAGGTTGTGTAATTCTGACAATATATCTTCGCCTTTCTGAGTCCACTTGGGAGGAGGTATTGATTCCGCCTAAAAATACTGAAACATGATTTTAAAATTCTGATGTGCAATATTCAACTCATGTTTTGAAAATTTAATTTTTCCTTTCTTTTCTTTCTTTTTTGGTAGCTCTATTGTGACCTGAACTCAAGTCTAAGTAGGCTTTTAAATTTCTCCGACGATGTCAATTTTTGGAGTACTGGGTGGATCTATGCTAGGGTGCAGAATCAGATGGCATTTGTCTACAATGGTTCTCTCCTACTGAGTTCTAATAAAATAAAAAATTATGTTATCATAGAATTTTTAACTCTATAAATACACATTTGATGTTTTTAGAGGTATATGTGATCTAAATTTATTTGGCAACGCAGGTCAGGTAGTTGTTAACACGTCTTTGCCGTTTGGGACTGATTACTGTACCACAATTGTGAGTGTTAAACCTATTGCTGTGACATCATCTGCGCAAGCTCAATTCATTGTCAAAGGCCTGAATTTATCACGACCCTCCTCAAGGTAACTGTGGCCATTTTACATTTGATGAGATACATTTTTTTCTTTGTGGATCTAATGTAGATCATGCAAGTTATAGGCTTTATCCTCCTATATTTTCCCAGATCTGTGAAATATTATTTTGTCATTACCGCTGTTAAGTAAGTCAATTACTTCAATATACTGTCATCCTCTGTTTCCAGGTTACTCTGTGCACTAGAAGGAAATTATCTGGAAGCTAATGACGAGCCAGTGGAACATGTTGACAACCTTGAGGAGCAAGTTCAATGTATTAAGTTCTCTTGTTCAATCCCAGCGGTAGTTGGAAGAGGTTTTATTGAGGTAATGAGCATTCTACTTTTAGTATGTTGCTCATCATATGAACTTGAGAGCTTATAGTTATAGCTCATCGTATTCTACTTACAGCTCATGAGTGATGACTGTCTTTCTAATTTTTATGGGGCGAGGCTATATGCTCCCCAATTAATCTAAAACACCCATATATAATTTACCAATTAATCTAAAACACCCATAGATAATTTAAGTTATGTACATATGTAAAATACCTCCTTTGTGCAGAAATTATACAGTTTTACCATTTTTTCCCATAAAGATGTTTCATTTTCATTTATTGTTTGTTTATTTATTTATTTTTGTATATAAAAATAAACATATAATCAAATAAACTTATGATCTAATTGTATTTCAAATTTAAAATTGCACAAAGGGGATTAAAGTTGAAGGTGAAACATTTGAAAACATTATATCCCTAATTTTAGATCTTAGAAAGTTTCCTTCTTGCTTACGTGGAAAACTTCAAATACTCAAAATCAATTCTCATTGAACAAAGTGCTTGGGTATATACCGTATATTTGCAATTTGTGTTTTTAGGTTTTAGAAAGTTTCCTTCTTGCTTACGTGGAAACTTCCTGGCATTCAGGTTGAAGATAATGGTCTCAGTAGCAGCTATTCTCCCTTTATAGTTGCTGAGGAAAATGTTTGCTCTGAGATTCGTACGCTAGAGAAAGAAATAGAAATGATAGTAGTAGATAATTTGCAGAGGGGGACGAGAACATATGCTGCTAGGAACCGTGCTATGGAGTTTATACATGAAATGGGATGGCTTCTCCATAAATATCAGTTGAAGTCCCGATTAGAACGTGATGATCCTAGCCTGGGTGTCTTTCCTTTTGATCGGTTCAAATATCTCATTGAATTCTCAATGGATCGTGATTGGTGTTCTGTTGTGAATAAGCTCCTGGATATATTTTTCTCTGGGACAGTGAGTGGTGGGGAGCAGCCTTTCTTGAAGTTGGTCTTATCTGAGATGGCTTTGCTCCACCGAGCGGTGCGGAGAAATTCAAGATCTCTGGTGGGGATGCTGTTAAAATATGTCCCGGGAAAAGTAGCAGATGAACTAATTTTGGATTACAAATCTCTTGTTGAAAACGATCATGATTATTTGTTTAGGCCTGACGTAGCCGGACCTGGAGGTCTGACTCCTCTTCATGTGGCAGCTGGTAGAGATGGATCTGAGGACATATTGGACGCTTTGACTGATGACCCCGGAAAGGTAATCCTGTTCTTCATCTGCAATTGTGTGTAAATGGACTAAATCATGGGTAAAACACGGGACCATCTACACTTAATGCACCAACGAGGATCCATGTTGGAGCATTAGTTACGGTACTGCAAAATTACCTAATAAAACATGAAATGTTATTGTCAGGTGGGAATTGAAGCATGGAAGAGCGTACTTGACAGCGCGGGATTCACGCCTGAGAATTATGCTCGACTGAGAGGACATTATTCTTACATTCACCTTGTTCAGAGAAAGATGAATAAGAAAGCCGCATCTGGGCATGTAGTTGTTGACATATCAGAGAATAAGAGCATTCCCCAGAAGCCAAATGCACAAGGCAGTGGTGCTACGTTTGAGATAAAGCATGTTCCTCGACCATGTGGTGCTTGTGCTCATGCCTACAGACCTGGAAAACAGACTCTTGTTTACAGGCCTGCGATGTTGTCCATGTTGGCCATTGCCGCTGTATGTGTGTGCGTGGCCCTTCTTTTCAAGAGCTCGCCGCAGGTTCTGTTTGTGTTCCGTCCTTTCAGATGGGAGATGCTGGAGTACGGCTCAAGCTAATGCTTTGTTTGTTTGGTTGTGCGTGTATTTGTAAACTTGGATACAACTAATAGTGAATTCATATTTCAATAGAATTAAGTGTGTAACCTGTGAATGGAATAAACTACTATTGTTACTCCAAAGTTTGTATTCCAATTCCATTAGGTGGGGTATGTATATGTGTGTAATCATATAAGCTCGCTAGTAATAAAACAAGCTCAATAATTTTATATGTTGGAATTAAGAAAGCAGAATCCACGATTACAAAAAAGTAGGTAAGAAAACAGCAGGATAAAAGATACAATCCAACGAGAGGTTAAGACTGGGATTTGCTGTACCATTTGAGGGGCTTCACGACCTCCCAAGTGAAGTCCGGGTCATCTCTTCCAAAGTGGCCATATGCAGCTGTCTTGAGGAATCTCCCATTCCCACCCCTCTTCAGATCCAGGTTTATAGAGATCATCCCTGGCCTGAAGTCAAAACTCTCCTTCACAATCTCAAGGATCTCATTGTCTGGGATCTTTCCTGTTCCGTAAGTATCCACGAAAACAGAGAGCGGATCTGGAACACCAATTGCGTAAGACACTTGCACAATGCACCTCCGAGCCAATCCATTCGCCACGATGCTCTTCGCAGCCTGACGCACTACATATGCCCCACTCCGGTCAACCTTGGTGGGGTCCTTCCCAGAGAAGGCACCACCACCATGAGCGCCCCATCCTCCATATGTGTCGATGATGATCTTGCGACCAGTGAGACCAGCGTCACCATGAGGACCACCTATCACAAAGCGCCCGGATGGGTTGAGGTGGAAAATTGTCTTCTCATCAAGGTATTTCTCAGGGATCACTGGCTTAATAACATGCTCCTTGAGATCTGCAGCAATCTCATCATTGGTGACAGTTTCATCATGCTGTGTGGAGATCAGCACAGTGTGTACACGAACTGGAACCATGGCGCCATTGTCATTGTAGTACTCAACTGTCACTTGGGTCTTCCCGTCAGGCCTCAGCCAGGGGCAAGTGCCATCCTTTCGAACCTCAGTGAGCCGAGCGCCGAGCTTGGTGGCAAGAACATGGCTCAAGGGCATCAATTCAGGGGTCTCATCTGTGGCATACCCAAACATATGGCCCTGGTCACCAGCACCAATCTCTTCTGGACGTTTTGTGAGGTGGCCATGGACACCCTGGGCAATATCAGGGCTCTGTTGCTCAATGTTGACCAGGACCTTGCAGTTATCAGCATCGAGACCTACATCATCAGAAACAAACCCAATGCCACGGCAAGTGTCGCGCACAATTTTCTCATAGTCAACATTGGCCTTGGTAGTTATCTCACCAAAAACCATGACCATGTTTGTTTTGGTGCATGTTTCACAGGCAACCTTACTCTCAGGATCCTGAGCAAGGCACGCATCCAGCACGGCATCAGAAATCTGATCGCACAGCTTGTCAGGGTGGCCCTCATTGACAGACTCAGATGTAAAAAGAAAAGTCTCCCTCTCCATTGTAGTGTAGAAAGCTACAAAGAAAAGGAAAAATCCTCATTATGCTAGTATTCTGCATCCATAGGAGTTACTCAAACAAAACTACTTAGTCAACATGAGAATAATAACATTTTTACGTTCAAACAACAAACTACTCATAAGTAATCAATTAGCTGAAGAATATCACCATAAAGAAATGCAGGAAGAACAACCTTGATATTTGTTGCTAGATGTTGTTAACTCGATAAAAAAACTAGTGAGATTTTACAGTTGGATCTACAACATAGAACAAAGGAACCATATTCCAAAAATATTTTATACAAACAAGCAACAGTATAATAAGCTTAAACTAAGAATTAAATTCGGAATATAACAGAACAAACATATGCATATATTTCTCAAATACTACTTATTCACACATTTAATTCCGATATATGTAGATTCAGGGCAACTGAATGCTCAATCTTTTCACCTTAACATACCAAATAATTCAGCAACCACAAAAAAAGCAGGAATCAAAAGGTAGATCTCCGATAAACCGTAAAAGTATCCGTTTAACTAGAAATCAACAAACGAAGCCAAATATGGAGAGCGAATCTTAAACATTTTCTACCAACAAAAATCAGCGAAACAAAGGATGGAAAATGAAAACCAGATCCGGAATATAGACAGATAAAAAAACGGGTAAGGTGATTAGAGGAGTAGAGAGAACACCAGTTATGCTTCAGATCTGAGTCTGCTATAGTCTTCAATGTAGAATCCAAAGACCACCACAACGGCACCAAATGACACGGAACTAGAGATTTTGTTCAGTTTTTATAGGCAGAACCTCGCGTGACCGGACACCGCCTCGCCCAGTCTCAGTCACACCAAATAAATAATTAAACAAATAAATATTATTCTGATTCTGTAACACTCACCTAATTTATTAATCCATAAATTAGGACTAGAGTCTGGATACACACATAATTCACAATGCATGAAAAAAAAGAAAAGATTTACATTAAGGAATTGATTAGATTTAGATTTGGGTAAGTATTCCAAAATTAATCCTTTCATCCAAGTAATTATGAATTTAGACACACTCTCTGACCTATTTCATTGAGGCACTTATAGCTAAAGGGGATTGATTTGAAGGAATTTAAATTCCTTTTCTTAAACTCCCAACAAAAAAAAATCTATCTATAAATTCAGTCTTCTTAATCCCATTCTAACACTCAAAATACAAATCGCATACTCCCTCCGTCCCAATTTCAACTTCAAACTTTCTATTTTGATCCGTCCCAAATTCAATTTCACACTCTCATAAAAGGAAAAAGTAACTAACTAATATCTCTATAAAATACTTTAATTTCAAAATTTTCATCACCTTTTTAACACACATAACATTCTTTATCATTTATTTATTACCCAAAATACAATACTACCCCAAAAGTAAGTCAAAAAGTGACTTTTCTTAAACTCCGTATATCCAGTAAACGTGAAGTTGAATTTGGGACGAAGGGAGTAATAAGAATTATTCTTGGAGCTTAAAGACTTCTTTCTTCCTCTTACATTCCAAACTCTTTAATGTGAGTAAAGATTTATACATTTACTAACATGTAAGCATATACTCCCTCTGTCCCACAAAACTCTTCACACTTTCCTCATTTGTTTGTCACATAATACGTTTCACACACCAAAAAAGAAAAAATCACTTTATCCAACAACTTCAAATGTTATTTTAATTTCAAATTTATCACTCATTTTTCACACACATACCATTACTTTATATACTTTTTTATTATTTAAAAAATTACAATACCCTCCAAAGTCAATAAAGTTAGTCAAAAAGTGCAACTTTTCTTAATCAACGTAGAACAGTAAACGTGAAGCATATTGTGGGACGGAGGGATTATGTTTTTTAACATAAAAATGATTACTCTCAAGTGAGTAAAGATTTATACATTTACTTACATGTAAGCATATATTTTTCTGACATAAAAATGAGTAATCTCTCCGTCTTGTAAAAAGTTCTAGCATTATTGTTTGACATTATTTAAGGAAAGTTTTTTTTTACTTTATTATCTATTGGAGGTATTTTTATATTTTTAGGTAATAAATAATGTGCAAAATAATGTTATGTGTATAAAAAAGGAGTGTGACAAATTTGAAATTAAAATAGCTTTTGAAGTTAAATAAAGTTTGGCATGTAAACCTAGTTTACATGGGTTAATATGTAAACCCTATTTTTTAAAATTATTCTTTAGTATATAAAAAATTACTCCCTCCGTCCCACGAAAGATTGCACCCCCAATTCCGGCACATAGATTAAGAAAGTGGTAACTTTTAGGGGTATAATGGTATTTTTTTTATAATAAATAAATGATAAAGTATGTTAGGTAGAGATGATTTTTTTGTAAATAAAGTGTATGGGGAAGGGTGGTTGTTTTTTTATTTTTTACTTTGTTTGGAATGTGCAAACTTTTGTGGGACAACCCAAAATGGAAAGTGTGTCATCTGAAAGGAGACAAAGGGAGTACTTTTTAAATAGTAATAATTTTTATAAAGAAGAGTAATAATTCATGTCTCTAAAGAGTAATTTTTCATGTACTAAAGAGTAATAAAAAATTCAGGGTTTACAAGAATTTGAATAATAATTTTTTAATTTTGAAGAGTAACAATTTATGTGTAAATAGAATAATTTTTCATGTACTAAACAGTAATAAGGTTTACATATAAATGTATGTAAACTCGGTTTACATAAGTGTTTGTGAGTTTATTGAGGATGAAAGGTACTGTGAGATGAACGAATGAGGAAAGTATGCAACTTTTGTTGAACGGAAGAAGTACATTTTTACAAGTGTTTTTCAAAAGTACTTGAATATGTTTACCTAGATATAAATGAATGTTTAAACATGAAAGTTCTTCCGACACGAAAAGTTAATATCTTACAAATATTTTCTGAGACATGAAAATTGAACTTTACACAAGTTTCAAGGGACTTGAGACATGAAATAAAAACTTTTAAAAGTACTTGAGACGTGTTAGGGCCCTAATGGTGCCGATATTGGGAGAGATCCTCGGGGAGTATTAGCAAACAAAATTTATATTGATTGATCATATAAAAGAAATATAAAAATACCATGGGATGATGTTATTTAAGACATAAAAAGTATCATGAATTAATTAGCGTTGAGACATAAAAAATATCTATGGCATGATTTGGCTTGTGATATAAATCATACCTTTTTTTTTTTAATTTTTTATCGAACAAAGCTAGTTTGATAGTAATTAGAAGTTAGTACACATATATTCTAAGATTATTCTCCTAGAATGCTTATAATTCCCTACTCCAATTCGTTCCAATTGGAATCGAACATGGGTCACTCACCTTAGTGAGGAGCGGTTGTGATATAAATAATATTCCCTCCATCCCAAACTTATGTTCACACTTTTCATTTTCGTCCGTCCCATACTTATCTTCACCACCCAAAAAAAAAAACTTTCACATTAACCAACAACTTCAAAAGTTATCTTAATTTCAAAAATATCACTCCCACCTAACATATATAACATAGTATTTTATAATTTATTTATTACCTAAAAATACCATAATACCCCTAAAAATCCATAAAATTGATAAAAAAAATTTTTTTCTTAAACTTCAAATTTACAATGTCGGCGAACATAAGTTTGAGATGGAGTGAGTAGATATGATATGATTAAACTTATTTATTTTATATTTAAGTTTATATATAAATTCTCTTCACTAAACTTAACTTCTCAAACTTAAACACTTTCGGATTGAAAAGGAGGCGGTAGAATACTTTATGTAAGAACTAAATCATATAGTTCTTAGACATTTACGATTGTAAAGTTTTAAATAAATTTGATTCTTCCGCTGTTTATAGATTTAAAGTTCAGATTCTAAGTTATAAACCAACCAAGTATTTATGAACTATTACTCCACTATTTACTCACTTCTTTCTCCAAAGTCCAACCACGGTCTCAATAAAATTATATTTGAGTTGATGTTAGGTGCACCTTGTGTACCTACATGTTTATAATTTTTTATTCTATTTTGTATACATGTTGTTTTATTTTGTATACGCGTTTCTTAATAATTGTATATTTTTTTACATTAAGTTTTTTATTAAAAAAAACTAACATCATATGTGTATAACTTTTTATTCAATAGTTTATACATGTTTTTTAATAATTGTATATTTTTCACTCAATTTTTCATTAAAAAAACTTGCATTTAAATTGTATAATTTTTTTTTTTATAATTGTATATATTTTTGTTTATATTTGTATACATTTTTTAAAGTGAATGCACAGTATAATTAACCTTACAAATTTTTGCACTCTTACCCAATTGCACGATACTATTTCTCACCTTCATATTCAATTTATATATATAGCTATTAATAAAAATATATACACTAATAAATAAAAAATATTACAGGGTCGAATTTACATTTATTAAGAAACATTTATATAGTTTAAAAAAAAAAAAAACTGGAGTATACGCAACACTCCATATGATTTGGAATATTATGATGAAACACACGAGGCTAAATTTAATTAATAACTCCATTAATGTGAGATAACCTTACCCCCTTAAGCGATCTACTTTGGATAAGATACCAAAGAAATAGGAACTCCAAGACATTAAATTTTATATTTCGAAAACATTGTTTTGTGAAGATGAACGATATATTTTGTTTTCTGTTTATAATAGTGAGTACGCCTTTAATCCTTGAGTGCCACTTGTGTGACCCCCACAAGAATCACCCTTAATACTTGTATTTTTAGATGTTATATCGCTTTCCTTGTAGGTATGAGGTCAGACTACAAATGCTAGGGTTGATGTACTCCCAAATTTTATTTTTTTACATAAAATTTGATTAGATATTGGAATATACTATGTTGATTGATTTTTATTTTTTTTAAAAATCGAAATCTTAGTGTTAATTTTCTCTATAAATAGGAGGAGAAATGATTTAATTGATGAAAAAGAAAAGAAATTTATTGTTTAGGTAGGTGAATGGCAATGATTAGGAGAGATGGATGTACATGTAATATAAAGCAATGAATAGAGAGAGAGAGAGAGAGAGAGAGAGAGAGAGAGAGAGAGAGAGAGAGAGAGAGAGAGAGAGAGAGAGAGAGAGAGAGAGAGAGAGAGAGAGAGAAATTAGGTTTGGTGGTAAGGTAAAACAAGGCATTAATTGGGGTAACAAAGTTACATCAATCTAACCAAACCTAACCATAGCATGTGGTGAGTTGGATGGAGGAAGGAATTGTATGATTTGCATCCCTCTTCCAGCGACTGCAATCTGATACCCATTTCTGAATATGCAATTGATTACAATCTCTCTCAATCAAACAAAGCAAAGAAAAACAAACAAACACTAAACTCACCTGCCGCAGCCTTTTACATCCAATGCTTCTGGCTCCGGCACACTCGTGATTATCTGCCCACGCTCACTAACTCCATCACCGCCAAACTCCCAACACCTCACGCGCTGATCAACACCGACGGAAAATACCCATATCCCATCCGTCCACACACCTACAACAAATGTTACCACATCAACACGCACAATAAAATTTGAAATCAATCTTTCTCACTTACCTTTGACAGCAGAGCTGTGTGCTGATGTGATCTCCTCATGGTTTTGGATCACAAAATGCTGACTGCAATTATCCTTCTCTCTCCTTTGATCCCTTTCCAAATCAAATCGAACACAATTAATTGACTGATCATCACCCCCACTTACAATGCTGAATGAATACACAGTGTCCGCGACTCTATCATCTTTAATTTCACAGGCACTAAGGCAGTTGACCCCAGACTGGTGGATATTATCTAAGACCTTAGAAGCCATTAATACACTTGTTTGTGGTGATAAATTATCCTTTTTTCTCCCAAGAACCTGATTGCCAGCTTGCAATGGAACATCAATATTGCCTTCTTCAGAGATACATGATTCTAATGTTCCACGTACATGGTTTTCCACATCATTGCCATGGATGTTAACTTTTTCTTTCATTACGCTGTCCCCTGGTTTCCCTTTTGCACCATGATTTTCAATGGACCGCCACCATCTACCCCCTTGGCTTCCTCTACCAGTACGAGGCCGCTCCTGGAATTCCATGCTGTTCTCCAGTGCAAGACCTAATATTTGCCTCATAAAGCTTTCAACACATGAGGTCAAATCCCATATAGCAATACTTCCATCAGTAGATCCAGCAATTGCCAAATAAAGATTTTCAATTGGCAAATTTCCTGAAAAGACTGCATAGAGGACCAATTTAGAACATCAAGAATCTTCTAGAAGTAAGACAACAAGAATAATGCCCACTTCAAAGAAAGATTCAGAGAATAATGCAAAAAAAGTGAACTAAATATAAGGCCGCATTGGAAATAACAAATAAGAAAGATGGTCCTCAAATATATAATGTCGAATCAACCCATCAACTCTCCCACGCAGACTATACTAATTAGCTAACACATGCACATGTTACCCCGAAGCCTACCATTTTCACTAATTATAATATTGAATATCCAAACAGGGCTAGGAAATTGTGTTTTTCTATCCATTGAATTTTACAATGAGATGTAGCCATGTAAGTAGGATATTGACACAGAAAAATTGCACTTCGATTCAAATGGTGTTGTCTAAAGCAACAACTGTAATTGTCTCAAAAATAAGTGGGTCGAAATTGGAGGGCATCACTGTAATCATTATATTCTGAAGACCAACGCAGATTTTTATTAGATAATTGATAACCAACCTTTAGGAATGACAAGATGCTGAAGTGCTAGCACTGGTGATGATAAGGGAGCCAAATAGGCAACATCAAACCTGAAAAGAAGTTGAGAGTTGAGACAAACATTCAACAAGAAAAAGAATTGCAGAATATCATACAGCGGCAACACTCAGAAAATAGAAAGAGAAATAGCATTTAGGAAATAATATTAATGCTTATGAAGTTATTTTTGAAACAATGCAGCACGTACCAAAGCTGAAAAGGCAGCACAAGTGCCCTAAGAGTCACTGTAGCATCAGAACAAGCAACAATAACAAAACAAATTGAAATTCTGCAAAAGAAACACTTTACATAGTTACATTTGAAAATTAACAGGAACAAATTACTGAATGAGATAATCAACAATGAAAATTATGGGAACAAAAAAACATAGCATCTATTTATGAGAAGACCTGGAGCCAGCCTCTTTAACAAGGAAAGCTGTAACATCTAGGTATCTCCAATCATTTTCGAGATGATCTTCAGGGCAAAGGTTTGGTTCACGTGTCCCATACTTTGGAGAAACTGATTCACTAAGAATAGCATTTGACTTGGTCCTCATAAGATCTCCAGCGGTTTCAAGAACTACTTTGGTGTTTTTTTGTTTTTTCATGTGATTAGTATGTCTGAATGGCATATCAGTGGACAGCCACCGAAAAGATAATGAAGACATAGTTGCTGCTGATGTATCTATATAGTTGTTTTCATTCTTCTTCTCCACCTCGTTGCATATACTATCCACCCGCTTTTTGTTCATTATCACTATTTGTTTCCATGCAGTCACAACCCTTTTTGCACCAACAGATATTAAGATAAAAGGATCTTTATCTTCAAACTTTCCTTTTTTTGCAGGAAATACATTTGGCATGCCAATGGAATCAGGCATGAACATATGCATCTTTGATACAGAACATATTGACCGTATGGCTGATCCACCAACATGTTCACCAAGATGTTGGGATGATGACCATTTCTCCAAGCCTTGTTCGTACCTGAAAAGTTTACCAGTTTAATGCTTTGCACTAGATTTACAATTGAAGTATATAATTTACATATTCCAAGCTGCACTCTTGAAGATTATATCAGATGCATTTTGCCTGACAAAATCAGAGAAATTATTACTTGGTCAATCGCACAGTTCCATCTTCACAACCAGTTGCAACCCAAAAAGATTCAGCGGCTAACCCCTGATTCATATCTGAACCACAAAATGACTGTCCAGAGATAAAGCACAATGAATGTATCTCCCTCCCATGAAACTGCACATGAAGATTCTGAGGATATATCTTCCTATCATTATCTGGCACCCAGTGCCTATGAATATGTATGATATCATCCTGTCAAGTTAATGAGATTGCATTTTATTGTATCTGAGAAGTTATAAACAGAATTAAATTCAATGTCAAGAACGTCCGCACAAAATTGCACCATTTAAACAAGATAACATTAGGACAGGTGAATTAGCAGAGAAGTGACCAAATGAGAAAGAGCAAAACATTTAAAATTCAGATTCAAAACTAACTATTGTCTAGTAATTGGATATCTTAGAAAATATATACAATTCCAAAAGTTACCTTAACAAAAGAGAAGCAGTTCATCATCTCTGGCAGATGACCAAGATAGTATGAATGAGGACGCCGCCAACCACCACATATTATTTGCAAGACCTTTTCAGGCAAAGATCCAACATTGACAATAAGATAAGAGTGAGTAATAAAGATGCAGGAAAATCAGTATGAGCACTCGTGCAGTGGAAGCTAACCTCACAGCTTTGTGGGTTAAATATAAAATATTTAAATCAATATGTTGGTTGGTAAGCTATGTTGGAACTTCAAGCTTTTCTTGTAAAAATGCGATTTGATAAGTCTTTCAGAAGATATAAGTTTCATACCTCACATTGACAATAATATATCAAAAGGAGAAAAAAAATCATAGACAAGTGGAAATGACTAAAATCAGTGAAACTGACGACACAAAATACTTCATCTTTTGTACTAGACATAGATTCTAAAATTGCCAACAATTCCACTGAGTCTTTAGTTGTTAATACCATTTTTAACAACTCATTCAATTCAACAAGAAAAAATTGTTCGAGGTTGAATGAGAAACCCTCCACTAAGACAGGGAGGTTAACTTTTCGCATCTGTCTTTGCAATTTTGTTTATTTTTTGCTTCTTCAAATGTATCCCAGAGACTCAGAGAGTGTGTGTGTGTGTGTGTGTGTTGGGGGGGGGGGGGGGGGGGGTGTTTGGGGGAGGAGAGAATGACAGCACCTTTGTCCCTGTTGTTAAATTCCATATTATAAAATTTTCTGATGCAAAACCAACCACATAATCTCCAACAGCAGATTCATCGGAATGGTCAGTGTTGAAGATGGATCGGATTGTGCTTAATTCTTTGACTTGCTTCATCCCTATGAATTCCAACTTCTGTAGATTCCTGTCATGCTGCAAGTAGCATATGCAACCGTCTGCTCCTGTCTGTTAGTGCATATGTGTGAGTGTGTTTATGGGGGATGAGGGGATGTGGATTAGATGACCAACTTAAAAAAATAAAAGTCACTACATACAAAGGAAAAAAGAAGAGTTTCTGGAGTATCTTATGCTTTACAAGTAGAGCAACATACTTTACTTTTGTTAACATATTTGTCTTTTACCATTACTTTTTTTTTCGGCATCACTAATGAAAAGATAGAATTGAATTGTGATTTTCATAATCAGAACTCTCAGAATTTAGACCATACCGAGTGTATCTCAACTTGATCAGAAGAGAGACGTGAAATAGAAATACTATTAACACTTGATACTCCATGAGCACCTTTAAAATTATTCATTGGAGATGCAAAAACTTCAGCAGCATCAAAAGTACTGCACAGAAGGCATCTAGGCAATGGAAAAAGGAGCAGATTCCCACGAATATCCCCACACACTAGCAACTGCAAAGAAACATATGGCTGTTCACGTCCACCGAAAATGACAAGTAGTAACCAGATAATGTTAGTGTTGGGGTGGGTCATTGATGCATGAAGTTTCTAAAATGAAAAACTCATATCCTCCAAAAGATCTATTGTGCAGGATCTCTCTCAATAAGAGCATAACAGTCCAAAAGAAAAGTGGGAGAGGTCATAAAGGCATTCACCTCTTCCCCAAATGAAGCATCAAGACACAGTATTCTTAGACCAAAGCATGACGCATACTCTGCTATTAAGAATGCATCATAACTTCCTCTGGGGACTACAGTAGAAGAGTGGAAATTGTGGCATAGCTTCCATAGCTTTAATCTACCACCAGGGTCGGCAGTGAAGATAAACCTGTACAATAAAGCCACGAGTTGTAAAATGCTAACATTAAAATTTTACAAATGGTATTAACGAGCCTATCTTATGGGAGATAAGCAAGCCCCTTTCTACGTTTAATTTGACATATTCCAAGAGGGATAAAATAAATATTATTATTGAAATAAACTATATTTAACTATTTTAGTTTCTTAACATAGACAAAACCTCTTAAGTCAGCACCGAACTAAAGGAACAAAATTTATTGTTAGCTAGTTTCCAAAAATTATTTATTAAGATATAATTGTCCTTATAGTTGTGACAAATGCTTGTTCTTGAAGACTTGATCTGTAATATTGAATCATTGCTAAAAAAAACTTTAAACAGAATTATCCATTACCTAGTTTCTAGTGACTTGCACCAATAAGTACCCAATAGATGCCTTTCTTTTTCAGCTGGCCAAGTAAGAGTAGATTCAACTCTCAAGTTCCAACAAGTTCTAACCACTAGGATAACCGTCATTCTCCCTTTACCGTCTCCAAGGGCAACCCAGTCTTCAAATTCGCCTGAGGGGTCAGAACAATTCGACAATAAGTCCATACAGACTATTGGTGCTTCCTCACTGACGCGAGCAAGTTCAGTCCATTTAACAGCATTGTCATTAGATAAACTGGCATGGTATAGATATCCATTGTTGGTAGCCACATAAAGTGAATCTTCACGTGAGAAGTTCAAACAGCGGACATATTCACTTTTGCTGCATAAGATTTTAAGAAGTCAGTAGCTTCAATGCAAAATATAAAAATAGAAAACAGTATAAAAAATTAAAAGATATGAAACCACTTTATGGAATCCCAAATATACAGGTACAGGATGGGAAGTACTTAGCCAAAAAACATGTAATCAAATCATTTTACTCAGCTCAATCCCTATAGCAAAAGAAAAACTTATAGCATAAATAGTTCCATCCTTTCTTTGGTGTTTTGATTGCATTTGAGAGCTTATAAGCATGAAAGCTTTTGTATTGGTGAAAATTACCTGTCCATGAGTCCACTGTGCCCGGATAAATTGGGTATCGAAAGAGCAAATACTTCTTTTCTCTCACTGCAATCCTCTGATGCAATCTGTTTTTCTAATTTTTTAGCAGACTTACAAAGATGGTGAACCTTTATAGCAGCATCAAAGCCAGCAGTAACAATAAGCGATGAGCTGGGATCATACAAACATCGCCAGACTCCCCTCCCACTACAGCAGACAGAGTAGTCAAGATTTAAGCATGAGATAAATTAGTGTACTATTAAGTGGCCATGCACTTAGAGCTTCACCAGATTGTAAGGGGGAAAAAAATAAGGAGAAGAGAGAAGAAAAATACAAATCACATCCACATACTACATACTACAATGCTGAAGAGCATGACGCTTATGATATCTCAACCAATATATTTTCCAAAATAAAGTTTTCTTTTTAAATATTTCTTACAGATAATTTCTCAAATGGAACAGCAGTAAAAGAAAGCAAGCAGCAGAAAACCAAGACTAAAAACTGCAGTAACCAAATCTTGGTGAAATTTTTGCAACTTACATGTGCTCCTTGATCTCGTAAAGTTCTCTGCCATCATGATCCCACACACGGCATGTACAGTCCTCACCAGCTGTGATTATTAACTGAACAATTTGATACAATATATTACAATTTGACAAAATGACAGTGAATATTGTATGATATATACATATATATATATATATATATATATATATATATAAATGTAGCCTTTTAGCAGATTTAAAAAAAAAAAACAGACAAATTGATGAATGATTGGAATAAAGGAACAATTTATGAAACATGAGTATTCATTCCTCTGTCAAGATTCTGAAACAAAAGGCTATTGTAGGTGGTATGGCATTTGGCCATCAGTCACCAGCCAGCTAAGACTTGCTATTTGAAGGAACACTAGATGCTATACAGTATGTTTTGCAAATTATAAGTAAATATCTTAATAGGTCGTAAATGATAACAAAAATTTATTTATTTTTTTATACATAACATTTATAAAGATTGAAGATAAACGGAAAAGAGAGAAATTATGCATCAATTGACTAAGCTTGTAGGTTATCAGCTCTCAACTACCAAATATGACGGTCAATCTTTTATCAATTCAAGAAAGCACTTTTTAGATCATTTCAAAGACTACATCTGGCAAATCTAATCACTACAATAGCTTACTACAAATTCCAAAATTCTAAACAAAAGGTTTGCTTGCTATTGAGGGAAGCCTCAATTTCATAAAATACTACCTGGAAAAGACTCAAAAAGAGTAAAACAAATCAAAATCATTTCATAGCATGAAAATTATATTATTAATGGTGTATTTACATTTGGAAAACAAACTGATACATGAGATATTGAGATTGTACAAGCAATGCCAAATGAATTTTAGTAAGAGCCTTATTTTTTCTTCAAGTTCCCAAGCTATTAATGAAGATTCTTAATATAGCCATCGTGTCAGGCTGCTTCCAGAATCAACAAATTTGAGTAAACTTTCAAGATAATATCAATACACAGAAACACAAAAGACAAAAGATTTAGTGCACGTGAAACTGACCCTTTGTGAGAAAAAGTATTTAATGGGTACTGTGTACACCAATCCAAAAAAAAAAAAAACCCTAGAAGCATAAGCTGGTTTTAATTAAAATGAATAAAAGCTTATCCTCAAAACAAAATTCTAAATTTGACTATATCTCACTATGTCATGAATAGCTTACTGAGTCAAATATACAGCAGTCCCAAATTCTAGCATTGTGTCCAAATAGAACAGGACCAGCCAAGTGATTAACCCCATCCTGCTCCTGCAGAGTATTGCATGAAATTCCTCTCTGTGTCTGAACTTCCCAAATGCGAGCACTGAATTAATCAAGAAGTGGAATACCACAAAGAGTTTTTGCATAAGTATTCTTTTAGTTTACCAAGTAAAATAGGATCAGGATCAAGTAAAAAAATAATTTCAACCTGCGATCATCAGACACAGAAAGAAGTTTCTTTCCATCAGCGAACCAGGCAATACGGAAGATTGAGCCTTCATGCCCTACAAGCCTACTTATCAGAGTATCCCTGTAGTTGGGACCAGGTAAGAAGAAGTCACGATCGCTAGTCAGTACATGGTCTTCTGCATGACTTCCAAGAATTTTAAAATGACTCCGAAGTGCCATTTTCCAAACAACTATCTGCCAAACCCATAGAGTTTTCCCAGCTTCATCAAATTTTGTTATTTGCACGGATGAAAACCTCAAATAAGAGAAATTTTTACTCCATGATTTTGGAGTCAGGGCAATGAATAACGGCATTATGTAATTACACAGCAAAGGGAGTTGCGCATACAGAAACAGGAGATTTACAAGAAAACAAGAATATATATATAAGTTCCAATTCATTGACAAGACACAGATCATTGATCACTGACAGACAGCAATGTCATGTCTTATGGATCTTCAAATGTTTACAAAATGTATCCTTTTACAGTTATGCACGAAGAAAGCTATGTTATATAGAATCATACTGCCCATTTGAAGTTGTCAAGATAATATGCATGTTTAAACCCCAAACATGAATCTCAAGATTTAAATAGCAGACCTTTTGATGTGCCATCAGTTAAAATGCTGTTTTTAATAATGAAATTCTAAGTGGTGCACAATCCGTTAAAATCCCCTACAAACCAACATTGAAGAGTTGAACAAACCAAAAGTAACAAGAACAAAGAGCAGTATAAGTTCATGAGAACGCAGAGGCATGACCAAAACATTGATTGCCAAGAAAGATTGATTGAATCAACAACTGAGAGTGAGAAGAATAGGTGGGAGCAGAGTAGTACAAAAATGAAGAATAAGACTGTCTTTAAGTTACCTCATTGAAGATTGTGCCAGATGCAATTATTAGAGAGTCAATTTCACTTCCAAATATCCTCATGGAGTATAATAGACACCTCTCTACAAGAAGAATCACCGGACAAGAGAATACAGTAAAATGGCAGTCAACTTCAGCTAGGTAGCAGAATAATGAGGCATCAATACATCATTCAAACATTGGCAAGTCGTAAGGAAAAACTAGTCATCTCAATATTCAACCTTTTTCTGGAATTCCCAGGTTAAATATCAGCAGAAACAACTTGCACAGGCATAAAGTATCTCTTGTATTTGCATTCTCTACCATTAAAGTCCAACAATGCATAAAAGAAAATTCGAAAGGTGAATTGGTGAGATAGCAAGACTAACCTTCACATTTAACTAGAGAAAACATTTTGCATCTCGAAATATTCCAGATGCATACAGAGTTATCACTACATCCAATGGCAAGGTAACAATCGTCATTACTAGCATTTGCACCATTCTACTACAAAACAAAAAGAAAACGAATGAAATTACTCCAATCAAATATAAGCTAAGAGAAGCCAGCAAATATATGAGATATTGATTGATTTTACACCTTCAAGAAACAAATATCCAAAACCCAATGACCAAATGTGGGCAGCGAGTAAATAAGAGTCAATTGCACATCAAGAAAAGGGTTTTGATGGCTGTCTGAGCTAATTCGCAAGCTGAAAAGTTTAACTCTCCTTTCCCCATAGATAGAAACTCGGAAATCAAGAGCAGAAGCAGCCAAGTGTTTGTGAGAACTCTCCAAAGAGATCCCATGAACGCGAATCCCCTCAAACACTTGAAAGGACCTTATTATCTTTCCACTCACCAAATCATGCACCAGAATCTGGGAACCCGTTCCTGTGGATACAACTATGAGGTTAGCATGAGTTCATCATGAGTTTGGCAATACAATAAAGTGGCAATGCAGGGAAGAACCAGCGAGGAGGAGAGGGAGAGAGGAGAGGTGAACGGGAAGATGGAGGAAGCAAAGGGCTGAGATCTCGCCGAGATACTGCCCTCGGCGGAGCTGACAACGACTCTGCGCCGACGCCTCAAAGGTCATGGCCTCCAAAATAGACAACACAAGTGAGAGTGAGTTGAACTTGCGGCGGAAGGGTTCAATTATATATACTGTACTGAACTGTACAATATTAGATTTAATAAAATTATGGTATTTCAAAAAAAAAAAATATATATATATATATATATATATATATGTATATATATATATAATAAAATTAAAATGCGGTGAGCGTGGATCTAACACGCGACCTTCAGATCTTCAGTCTGACGCTATCCCAACTGAGCTATCCCCGCTGATTTGGAATGAGGTCAAGTTTAAATAAAGTTGAATACTATTATTTCTTAATCCAATTTGGCAATTTCCCATCGACCATATCCAATAAATTGTTGAAGTTGGTGATCTGGTGTGTATTTTGATCGGAAGATAAAGTTGAAGATGGGAAAGGCGAAGACCCAATCTTTCAAACAACAATATTCTTTAGGTTCGTGTTCCTTTTCCTCCTTTAGGATGTCTTTCTGTAACGCCGTTTTCTTAATTTTCTTTTAATTGCAGAGGAAAGAGTTGAAGAATCACAAGATATCATCGCCAAGTATCCCGATCGAGTCCCTGTAGGTGTTTTTGATTTTTTTTTTTCAAAGTTGAATCTGGATTAGGTTAACTGAATTATCCTCATCATCGGCTTGATTAGAAAAAAAATAGGATTCTAATTTGTTGATTACTTTCTGTTGTTGTTGATTTGGAACATCATATGAAGTAATCAACAATTGTAATCCATCTGTTGGGTTGAGGTAGAAGAATCTTAAACTAAAGAGGGGTGTAGTAATATTAGGTCAATATTTCCTTTTCCCTGTCTTTAATTTACCTGTAAATCACTTATCTTTATATTTAGTCTAGTTGGAAGAGAGCATTTTTTATTTTATTTTACATTCAAAATTCGTAGTGGAGAATATATATATATCTTGAAAAGAGCATATTAATGAGTGCCTGTGGCTGTTAACCCTTTACTTATTACAGGTGGTTGCAGAAAGGTATACAAAATCTGACCTTCCTGAGATGGAGAAGAGGAAGTAAGTTAGTTGAGTTTATTTAGCAATTAGCAATTCATATCATTTCATTTCATTTGATGTCCAATGGTATCAGATTCCTGGTGCCACGTGACATGTCTGTTGGGCAATTTATCCACATCCTTAATGGAAGGCTCCATCTGGCCCCTGGGAAAGCCCTGTTTGTATTTGTAAAGGACACACTGCCCCAGACAAGTAAGACCACAGTTCTGTAATACTGTTTCGATTGTTTCTAACATCAATTTCTTCTCCCGCAGCCAGCTTGATTGAAACGGTTTACAATTCATTCAAAGATGAAGATGGGTTCCTGTAATTGTGAGAAGACCTTTGGAATTTCTCTTGCCTAATAAATAATGATATAGTTATCAGTTATAGTATATGTTCTTTCTACAATGTACATTCTCCACAACAATATCTTAATATCCTATCCTAAATAAATTCTGTATTCTCTTTCCAATTATTTGTCCATATATAAATATGTGAAAATTAACATTAAGCTTATAAAAAAATTATTGAGTGCACGAGACTTTTTTCCATATTTAAAGGAACATGCGATAGCAGATGGTAAGAAACTGGACGTGGTGTATGTGCAAAAGTCGATAGACATCATATTATGACGTCCAAATACAAACTTCCATTCATAGCATACAAAAAAACTGCATCAGGCAAAATCTTTGCTTCCACGCACTCCACTCATAAATATGCCAATCCCGTCCAGCAAATCCACACTATGCTCAGTTCTTTGACCCTCTTGAGTTCATCGACAAAAGCTTTTGACCTCCACTGTTTCTCCACACACCACGAACAGGCACGCTTCCATTCGGATTACTCGCTTCTAGATTTGGACCAGGATCTGGATCCGGGTCAGAATTTCTGACATCTAACAGTGCTTCAATGGAGCCATCGCCAAGGCGAACCCTATGAAACTTTGATGTTTTCTTCCGTTGCTTACCTCTCCCATCGTTATTTCCTGGACCTGCAACTAATGATTCAATCTGCCCTTTTGCTTTCGTAGATTCAGCAGGCCCACTCGTCTCTTTTGATTTCCCCCTGGCATCCCGATATCCATCCTTTGACAACACTTCGCATTCTTCTTCTGAATGTTTATAGCTCGACTGCAGTTCCCTCACGGTGCTTATGACATTATCAGCCAACTTATTTTTACTAGTGCCATTGCTGGAATCTACTGACTTGCCTTTCTCTTTTCCCTTTCTGGTGCTATTACCATCCTTTAAGCCATTACTCCAACCATTCTCTCTAGATGCATTGTACGCCATATGAAGATCATAGGCTTCTATCAGTTCTTTCTGCTTATCAGCATTAGGTAGGAGTCTAGCCAAGTCAATAACTAGATGAGACAAACCAAACTGCACTACACAATCTAGGTAAGTTGCAGCATCCATCGAACCTTTGCGATATTCACCAGATATGTCTTTGAAAGCAGTGAACTTCTCTTCGTCGAATCCCAGAGCAACACGCATTTTCTCCACCAAAGATTTGTTTGCTGTGTGAACATCTTCTAACTTCCCAATAGCCTGGTCCCCAGCGATTGACTTGCGTGTTTGAACTACTGAAACTGGAGGAATATCAGCACTGCTTGAAGGATCAACAGACCAGCGTTCCGAGAGATTAGGAGCTGATGATGAATGACTGAGGCGATTACTATTTCCTGAAGCCCTAGTTGACATCAAAGAACCAGCAAACGATGAAGTTGAGACTGATGGCGGGGGAATCTGAGCAGAAGATGAAAAGCTAGATGACACAGGTCCAGTTTCAGGTATCTGTCTGCTCAGTCCAGAAATAGACGCTGATCCAGAAACAGCAGTTATCGAAGGCCAAGCCTGAGAGCTACTCATTGGCTGTGCGGGTGTACGATTTGCTGCTGACCACGCAGGAGCAGAGATTATGACATTCACCTTTTTGTTATTCTGGCCACGGAGACGTGCGGCCATAGTTTTCTTAGAATGAACATCAGGATGAGAACTCTGCTGGTTACTTCCGGGGACCACTGCCAGAGGTGGAAAGGCAGAGTCCCCAAGCGTTCCACTCATTGAACTATGAGACACAGCTTGACGGTATCTTGAAGATGGCTCAGAGTCTGTGTGACCTATAGACTCCAGAGGTGGAATAAGTGTATCAACGTCAATAATTTCTCCATGATCAGGGTGTGTCCGAGAACTAGATGGTGCAGGACTTGCTGTCTCAAGACTAGCTTGGATGGCCAAAGAAAGTTCATTATCCGCAGGATCCCGCCGAAATGAACGCCCTCTTCCACGGCGATTCTCATGCTCACCAGTTCGTCTGTAACGAAAACTGGTGGGTATCTACACAAAATTCAAAGTATATGAATACAATATAATGCAATTAGGGGAAAAGGTCAGTTAACAGAGATGGTGGTTCCCAAAAAGAAAAATTACGAGAAGCAAGCATTGAAGTCCTTTAGTCTCCCCAGTCCATCCACCAAATTGTTCATTGCCCAAGGAAAAAAAAGGCAGAGAAAACACTCAATGACAAATCCAACTAGTATGAATAGAAATTTACCTGAAGAGCAGCACTGCGCTGTGAACGAGACATACGTCCTCCATGCTCCATCGCATTATGCCTCTGAAATGTAAGCAATTAAAATGAAAAAAACAAACAATGAAAGAAATATAAATGTTTTGTTTGCATTGAGCACACCCAAACAGCTAACCTTCAGTTCAGATTCGGACTGAAAGACAATGAACTTTTTGGCAAGACAACCTTCATCCTCACAAAGGAAATGATCTCGACGAAAGTGGATCTAAAAAAATAATAAAGCCATTTAGATTAATAAGGTGTACTAAAGATGAAACTTCAGAAATATTAAGTCAAGAGATGCTCTACCTCCAAGTCATCATAGTTCTTGTAGTATTCATATTGTCCTGGATGCTGCCTGCACATAATGGAATATGTTACTAGTTACTACCTGGTACATATGCATGCCAGTCAAGACACCTTGTATCTTCAACTAATGAGAAAAGATTACCTTTGACATATATGGCAAGTAAAGTGTTCTGTAGACATGTGTGTATAAAGCTCATTGTCCCCATAAAATGGCGTTTGGCAAAATTCACACAAAGGATGCCCCATGAAGCCACCTCTTTCACTTTCAGTTCCATCCACCTCTGAATCACCAGTATGTATATGTTGAGTCAGCTGGGATCTTGTATACAACTTTTGCTCACAAATGAAAACCTGAGAAGCCAAGAACGTCATGTCAGGTTGTTTAATCTACAAAGAATCCCAGTTACATAAAAAAAATAATTTGATCATGTAGTTTAGGAAAAGGGCATTTTCCTTTTCCTTTAACTTTTCAGATTAACTCCACCTGCAATTTCCCAACAAATTCATACAAGCAAAACTTGGAATCCCTTCATTTCATAGCTTACTCACCAGGAAACACTTACGAGTCATTTTCGTTTTATCCCTCCTTGGATTTAGAGCAATTTCAATTAATTGATAATGAAACCATAAGTAACACACAATGCTACTAATCCAATACACTGATGGTATAGAATAATAGAATCACTTCCAAAATGACCTTATTTGCCTCAATAATGTCTATAAACCCAAAGTGGGATTAGAGCCACAACTTCTGCATGCTGGAATAGTAATTTGTAAATATTTACTTATAAATTTTACCGCAACAATAATACAAAAGTCTTTCTCAAAGCATATTTGAACCAGATAATTGAACGGTGGATTAGCACAAGGAACAGAATCCTTTGACTACAACAGGTAAAGCAAGACAAAAGCTTGTTACCAAAAAACTGACAAATTATCTGTCAAATGCAACTACATGAACCATAAATGTTCATTATAAAGATACAAGAATTCTCAACTAATAATTTGGGTTTAAGGGTGGATTTCTTAGCAATATGTAACACTTATACCAATCCATATGCTCAGATTCAAATTTTACAGTCTGAAAAACAGTCATCAACAACCATATTACATAATGCTTATCAGATTGATTAAATGTCCTGAAGATGTATAGACAATGTAAGCCTTAAATCAAAAGAACCACCGACATAAATGGCTAAAAGTTTGAAATTCAATGATAATTGCATATAAATAATGCAGTATCATTTAAAAAAAAAACACTCATAACTAATAAAGTGCGGAAAATCAGGAACCTATAACACACCTTTCTTCCTTCCAAGCACAAGCTACACATGAGCAGCCTATGCTTGTGAAATAAATGACCCTTTAGCTGCTCGATGTTTCTAAACTTTGCCCTTCTCCTGGAACTGTCCTCTGCCTGGTCCTCCATTTTATCACAAACGCTGCAAGAAAGTCTGCACATGGCCTTGATCATCTTGTAATGATCCAAATCATCAAAGAAAGCCTGTGTATCCTCATGATACCAATACTGGCCCACTCTGCCCTCTTTCACTTCAGAAGGGAATTGCGAAAAGTCACTGATAGTGTTCGTATAATTACCCATAGCCTGACCAGAAAGATTGGATTTATTAAGGACTTGCTCCGATGCACGATTCATATTATTCTTAGTATAGTTCGATACATCGTCACAAAATTGTAGGATATCAATATCCAATTCAACTACACATAAAACTCAAAATTCACGAGAATTAATCAAGTGAACCGACTTAACTAAATCTGTAACAGCGTGCGGAAAGATCAAAAAAATTGATAAATAAGAAAAGTATAAAAAGGGACCTTAGTGACAAAAACGACATCGGTTTCGGTCTTGCATATACAGCATCGACGATCATCACATATAAATCGGAGGCGAGCAACGCAAGTAGAGCAAACATCCTTGTGCCCGCAAGCACCGTACGCCGCCCACTCCAAGCTTTCGGCACAAACGGCACAACAATCATCCATTGCCTCTCAAATCCAAATCGAATGTGTAACAATCGAAAAGAAGAACAGATAAATATAAGGTTTGTAGACCAAAAACCTACGATATCAGATCGTTAATGGTGATATGCAACGTTTTCGTAATCTTTACTGCCTAGGGTTTGTGAATTGGGGATTTTTGAGCATGAGAGAGAGACATATATCACTAATAATTTTATTTTTTAAAAAAATTTACTTAGAAAAAATAACTACAAACAATATATTATGAACTGCAAACATCAAGCACCCCAAATTTGAATAACGAAATAAAATAGAATTGTGGGAGGGATACCACATACGAGTAGGGTCAGTTCTATATTTTTTTTTTTTTTATGATCGAGGTTACAGGCTTACGCCCGACTAGTCCTCGAGGAAACAATCCCGGTCCCTCAGAACTGCCTCCAGGTAAACCGCGGTAGCCACACAATGGATCCTCAAGTAATATCTTTAACTACTGCGCACAAGGAGTCGATCCTCCACCGAGTTTCAGCCTCCCACACTGCCGCTTCTAGCCCTCAATATTAATTGTTCCACCATTGTGCTCCGGGGGACTACCTCAATGTTGACCCAGACAACTAGGTCAACACATCATTGGTGGAAGGCATTGGGGAATAAATTCCCCTTGCCATGTCCCGCACGCACGAATTTAGATCCGAGTCCTTTTGTAATTTTCGTACTCCTTTACAATTTGGCAAAGACTTGGGTGAGACCATTTTACGGATTCTCTTATGTGAGACGGATCACCCTTTAACCCATTTAGCATATTTTAAAGGCCATGTTTAATTATTATTAAATTAAAAAATTTAAAAATTAATTATAATAATAATTAAAGCACGGCCAGAAATTGAGTGGAAGCTGTGGGCCGGTGGCTTGGCCGCTTGGGCCTTGGTGAATAAGTTTCGAATAAGAATCCAAACGGCCATTCACTATATTATTTTTTTTTTAGTTTTTTTCCTTTATTTTTTTATTATTTAATATTTTAATAATCTAAAATTTTCTATTTATTTAATTATTTTAAAAATAAAAAATGTGATATATAATTGATAAAAAGTGATAATATGAATTATTTCATGAACAATTTATAGTATAAATGAGAGGTAATTCCACTTTGAACAAAAGTGATAACATCTTTAATAAAAAGTAAAAACTAATTAAGAAAATATATTTCACGTACAATTTATTGGAATAATAAAAAGTGATAGCATTTTTTATAAAAAGTGATAACTAATTAAAATAAATAAATTTTGAATAATTAAATTACTGGAATAATAAAAAGTGATAAAATTTTTTTAAAAAGTGATTCCTAGTCAAAGAAAAGTGATATTCGTGTAATTAAAATATTTCACAAATAATTTATTGGAATAAAAAGTAATAACATGCTAAATTAAAAGTGATACACGATAAAAAAATGATAATCGTTTAATTTAATTATTTTATGAACAATTCGTAGAATGAATAAAAAGTGATAGATATTTTTAATATAAAGTGATACCTGATTATTTTATGAACAATTCGTAGAATGAATAAAAAGTGATAATTAAATAATTGAACTAATCTAATGAAAAATGAATAATAATAATAATAATAATAATAATAATAATAATAATAATAATAATAATAATAATAATAAATAATGTATAATACTTTTTTTATTAAAAGTAAAAAAAAAAAAAAATTGACGTGAATGATAGACATATGAACACTGCCGAAAATTTCTTAATTTAGTAGAAAGGATATTTTGATTTGTTTGGCCAAACAAGCCCTTGTTTAGCTTTAAATTTTATTTAATTTAATATAAAATATATTGATTTGGGTTAATGGATAATCCGTCTCATGAATTAGGATTCGTGAGACAGTCTCGCACAAGACATATCCTTACAATTTACACTCTCTAACAATACATAGATTTAAACTATAATAAAATTTGTGTTAAAATTAATATGGGTATACACCTATAATAAAAGGGTAGGTCTTACGTGAGACCGTCTTACATGAGACTATTTTATATTTTTTAAAAATAGTTATCACTTACGCTATAAAATGTTATCACTTTCGCTATAAATGCTATCACTTCTCATTTACACTATAAATTGTTCATGAAATTGCATTATCATTTTTCATTAATTTTGTATCACTTTTCGTTATGAAAGTTATCACTTTTCGGTCGTCTCATGTAAGGGCTTACGTGAGACGGTCCCATACAAGTCTTTGGCAATAGGATTTTGAGAATTTTTGTGAGACAAGTAAAAAATATATAATATTTTATACTCAAATTAATGAAGAATAACAGGGGCAAAGTGATTTATTATGAAAAACATATGATAATTTTTTTTAATAAAAATAATAATATATTGGCAAAGACTTGTGTGAGATCGTTTTACTTCGTGAGACGAGTGAAATGTGATAACTTTTATAACGAAAAGTGATATTAATTTATAAATAATTTATAATAGGAATAAAAAGTTAAACAATCTCACGCAATGCCATTCAAATTAATATTTTAAGATTAAAAATTAAATTACACTTCCTCTTTCAAGTGTTAGTATTTATATTTGTTTTCTACTAAATTAAATTATATAATATTTAAGGTAAAAACTTGTGTGACATCTTTTCACATAAAGAATTATGTGAAATGGGCTTACACAAAAACCACCCAATATTTAAATGTGTGCAGAGCATTACATATGGGATCTAGATTCATGTATCATAAATCTAATTTTGTACAAATTAATATAAAAATTTAAATCCTTGATTATTAGTATTATTCATAACTTAAGGGATCATGTATCCAAATTTAATTTTATACAAATTAATATAAAATTTATATCCTTGATTATTAGTATTATTCATATCAAGCTGACATACGCAATTAAAATAATATTCTTATCAATTATTCCATATTTATATCATTTAAGACAAAAATATTATACTCTTTAATATTATATGTATCTGGACACATAATAGACCAAACTATTAGGGTAAGTATTGCGTGAAAGCATTTCACATGAGACTATTTTACACCTTTTAAAATAGGGCAATTTATAGTATGCACCGGGGTGCACCTAAAGATATGGTGCATCCATATACAAATATAAAAAAAAAACATATACAATTAAGAGTAAAAATGTATATAATTTAATTGTTAATTTTTTTAATGAAAAATTGTATATAATATTCAATAAAAAGTTATACACATATGGATGTTAATTTTTTTAATGAAAACTTAATGTGAAAAAAATATACAATTATTACAAAACACGTATACAAAATAGAATAATATGTATACAAAATAGAATAAAAAAACATACACATATGGGTGCACCCTTGCACTTGGATGCATCCAATATACACTCTTAAAATAGTTATCACTTTCGCTATAAAATGTTATCACTTTTATAATAAAATGTTATCATTTTTTATTTATATTATAAATTGTTCATGAAATATCATTATCACTTTTTATTATAAAAGTTATATTACTTTCTGTCCGTCTCACATGATGTGAGACGGTGTCATACAAGTCATTTCCAAACAATTAAATAACTATTTAAATATATAGTTAGTTAAGAGATAATATAATATTTTAACGTGTTGCGAGTAATTATATTAGTACCATGTAAAAATATTAAAATTGTTTTTGCGTGGGTTTTAATTGTGAAAAAATAAATATATACCTTATTATGTATTAACAAATCAATATGGTAAAAGGTATATATTAATTATTACCTTAGGACAGAGGAACTATATAAAAAATGAATAAACATGTGTAAATACAATCGCGCCATAATAATAATAATTAAAGAGTGAGTAACTGTAGACTTGGGCAAAGACTCGTGTGAGATCGTTTCACGTAAGCTCTTACGTGAGACGATCAGAAAGTGATAATTTTTATGAAGAAAAGTGATAATAAATTAATAAAAAATGATAATGTTCTCTTATGAACAATTTATAATATAAATAAAAAAGTGATAACATTTTATAGCGAAAGTGATAATGGTTTATAGCGAAAGTGATAAATATTTTAAAAAGTGAAAAATGGTCTCACGTGAGACGGTCTCACACAAGACTTACCCGTAGACTTATACCTGAACTATCGTTATATTAAGTTTTAATTTAATCTTCATCATTAAAAAAATAATAATAAAAAAAATTAAAATAATAACTACTCACTAACCCTTAATTTACATATATAAACTATAGGTGCACCTTATGCATTCTAGAATTACCCCAAATTCTAACATGCAATTTATTTTTATAAAATTATTTTATAATACATAAAAATTTACTTTTTTTTGACTCTTTAAAATAAAAAAAATACTCATTCATCCCAATAAAAATATAAAAAATCACAACATATCATTATTTAAAAAATAGTTAATTGCGTAAAAAAATTATGAACTTTCACGCAAATTAATCATAACTTTACTAAAATGATAAAAAAGATCATGACCTTTAATGTTTGTGCAAATATGCCCGACCACTGACATGACATTATACTCCATAATCTTATTTCTTCCAATTTATATGTAATTATAATTAAAATTTATATTTAAAAGCAATTTAAAAGGTCACCGAATATTTGTGACACATTAATGCAACATTCCATGTAATGTCTGCTTATGAAATTATATGGTGGTAGGTTGAAAAAATCAAATACCTCACCCTTGAATTTGTTAACTTAGGATTTAGTTTTTCTCTCTTATACGGTGGAGGGTTGAAAAAATCAAATCCCTCGCCCTATAATTTATTTGTTAACTTAGGATTTAATTTTTCTTTCTCTTATATGGTGGAGGGTTGAAAAATCAAATCCCTCACCCTTGAATTTATTTGTTAATGATTTATTTTTTCTTTCCCTAATATGGTAGTGGGTTGAAAAAATCAAATCCCACGCCTTGAATTTATTTGTTAACTTGGGCTTTAGTTTTTCTTTCTCACTCCAAAATAGTAATACATGAGATGTCATCCAAAAGAGTAAGATAAGAAGATATGACACAAAAGTGATATATAGAATATCCAAAGCCGTTTAAAAGTGAGTGTGTATCCACAAGGGGTGGATTCTATCCTCTCCCTTGGCATCGGCGTTGGTATTCGTTTGATAAAAGTCTGTGTTGGGATGCCAACCTGGCGTTCCATTCTCATAGCCGTTCCACGTTAGCCACTGCAATCCACTCCCATCCAACCTCACCATGTACAACTCCCCGTATGGCTGGAATTGGTTGGGAAGCGCCACCGGCTCAGCCGTCACTCCACCCAAATTGGCGGTGAACAGCAGCCACTGTCCGTCAGCGCTGAAGCACACATGGTTCAACCTCTCCCTATCCTGTTCAAACCCACATTGTCCGGGTTGTGTCGATTTGAAGAGAAGGCGATTAGTTTTCCGTCAGGTGACCAGCTCGGCATGGTGTCCATCCATGGGCCCTCCGTTAACTGCCGGATTCCACCCTCAAACTCTCCAACCACGGCGTCCACTATGTAGAGATTTTTGTTTCCAGACCGACCAGATCGGAACACCACCGATTTCCCGTCGGGGGAGGAGGAAGGGAAGGCATTGTTGCCTGTTTCTTCTTTGGTGAGAATCTTGATATCCACGGGGATGGGAATGCTGTGGGGGTGGTGGTCATCCGACAAGTGCGATGGGTCGAAGGTAACTCGAGCGACCTGCACGCTTGCCCCCACACTCTCGAAGATGGGGCCAATTGAGGTGAAGATGACGTTGTCATCAGCTGGGCTCCATGATTTGTGGAAGGCAGTGCGATTGTGGAAAAGTGTCCACCTCCGGGAGCCGTCAGATCTGACGATTTTGAGACCCGAGTCGAGGTCGGCGAAGTTGCCGTTGAAGGCGATCAGATCTCCGGAAGGTGAGAAGGCGGGGAAGAAGCCGTTGAGGCGGAGCATCCGAATCCCAGGGATGGGGCTCCTTACTGGCTCCAGGTGCGGGATCCATCCCTCCCCTTCTCCTTCTCCCCTGAACCGATGATATCCCAAAAGCTCGCCTCTCACAAAAGGATTGTAATGGTGGAAAGGCGACTCCGTCACGGGATAGAACTCCTGCGCATCAACATCGAATATCTGTATGTGGCGATGCTCCTTCCCCTTCCGCCTCGTGGCCACCGCGATTTTGTTGCTATTGGGCACTGCTGCAGGTGTGAAACAGTGGACCCCCGGGGGAGTGACCCGAGCAGGCTCCACGGAAACCGCGCCGCCCAGATCCAGATGAGCTCTGAAAATGCTCCACCACCCATCATCCGCTTGCCGATGGAAGTAGAGAGTGGAGTCCCCGGAAAAGGTCGGCCAGCCGCCGTTTCGGCACACCAGCACGCGCTTTGCCGGATCCGACTCCTCAAAAACAAGAATATCGGTTTGGAGGTGGTGGAACTCACCGAGCCAGAGCCGGCCCCGTAAGAGGCCACAGCGATGAGGGGGCTGTAATCCACGTGGCCATGACTGGGACTGCAGCTTGGTGGAGTAAAGCGCGGACCAGCTCCTGAAGGGCTTCTCCGGGCGCTGATGAGCCGAAATGAAGTAGAGGCGGTGGTTGTGGTTGTTGATGATGGGGCGATCGAGGAACAGGGTTTCCGGTGGAGAATGAAGATCCGGGGCGAACCGGTTCGTTCGGAGATATAAACCAGGGTTTTGTCATCATCAACAAATTGGGCGTTGAAATTGATGGAGACGCCGTCCGTGAGGCGGTGCTCGGAGAGGAGAAGGTGGAATGAAGGTGAACGTAGAAGACATCGAAGCCGTAATTGGGTCGACCAACGGAGGCAAAGGCTATTGTATTTGTACCAGTGGGTTCCATTGAAGAGTAAAAGGATTGAGAGTATGGACTCTAAATTAACCAAATCTTCAATTTTATTTAAAAATAAGTAAAAAATAAAAAAATAAATCGGAGTGGGCATGCTCGGTTGCAAAGATGAACACGATTTCTTTCTTTGATAAAGCGTAAAGTGTGAACAAATAATATGAGTAAGAGATGTAAGTTGAATTAATGAATTTTGAAAATGTTCGTATACAATTTTCATACGGAGTTCTTGATTTCAACAAATCGAGTCAGTTCAGTTTGATGCGAATTCAGCGTTTCAATAATAATTACTAAAAAATCTCGAACAAAAAAATTGGTACCATTATTTGATGGGCTGACCCACAGAGCCACAACGAACCAAATCCTATAATTTGTTGGGTATTCGGTGGCAGGAGGGCTATGTCATTTGACTAGAAATAACAGAAAGAAAGCGTACAAATATTAATGAATACCACGAGCTGAAATAATAATTAAAAAAAAAAGAAAAGAAAAGTGACGAGTTGAAATAAAATTGATAAAATGAATAAAGTAGATAAAAGTTGACGCCAAGCTAAGCAGAAGAAATGATCATCCACACAAGATCATTGAATCTTGTAGAAGTAACCCTCAAAAAATATGCTATTTCAATGCATTATCCATGCACAGTTAGTTACATATGGTAATGTGAATAAATGATGGACATCACACTTACTTTCTTCAAGTGCAATCTCAAAAAAGGACATTGAAAATGTAAGAGCTGCAATGCTACATCACAGCACCATATATCACCATGCAACCAAGAGACGATTTTCAGGAGAAATGGTAATAGGAACATACTTGACAAGATCAGATTTGAATCCTTGTGCCTTCAACCACAAAAGCCTCCCAGTATCAATAATATCTTTGCACATAAAGCCCAAAACTGCCAGATCAATGGGCAGCATATTTCTCACTATATCTTCAACTCCACCTAATTCTGAGTTCAGGAAGAAATCTTTCTTCTCAATCCTAGAGAAGAAATCTCTCAGGAAGATATAGTGATAAACGAAAAATTTCAGAATGAGCATACTAGACAGCAACAGTGACAAATGGGAAGAGGGAGGGTGTTTACATGGATTCAAGCTGAGCAGAGTTATCTGTAACAGCCAAGTCTGAGCCATGATCTGCATCAACTGCCCAGCTGGTAAACCAGGAAATCGCATGGAAATCTTCCTTTGTAAAACCAATTTCATAAATATATCTTTTATCTGTAGATTGAAAGATTTCATTGAACCAGCCACATTCTTCACAAATAAAATATATGATTCTTTCAATGACTTACTTATATAATTTTTCCACTGGCAGAGATGATGGCAACATGTGGTAATAGCTAAGCCTCTTAGGTGACAACTTTCTCCGGAACAAGTAGCAGTATTTTCATTGGTGGGTTGCGGAATGCAGCATCTTAAGGTCATATCTGGATCAAAGTTGCATGAATGTAATAGCACATCTACAATGCAATATTCGTGCAGGGGGTTTTACCTGTTGCAGGTCCGCAAAGATGCTTGCCAATTGAGATATAGCCTACTCCTTTTAGTGACTCTATGGCATTCAAATTTAGATCCTCGACTGCAATTAAAGGTCTTAATAATATCAAAAAAGTTCTAACACTTCATAATTGGTATGAAATAGCATTCCTGCAGTTCTATGTATGTCTACAACACTCAAGGAGGACGCCATTCAAGATCATAATCCAAAGTACAATCACATGTGCCTTAAACCGCATTTATCTGATATCTTATATAGTCGACACACAAACGAAAGTTATGAAAAAGCAAATCCCTTATTGGAAAAGATAGGAATATATTAACTTCTTAAACATCTGCTCATGTGAATTTAAATCTTGATATGTTATATATATCCACAAGTTCTACATGATGAAAATGACATGCATTTGTTTTTACAAAAAAAAAAAAAAATCATTTTCTAGATATTTTAGATCTAATTTTAATAATTGAAAATACATTAATATCCTGATAATGTACTTAAATAAACTTGAACTTGAAAGCCACAAATGTATATTTACAAGATCATTTCTAGATGGAACCATACATTGCACATTCTAATTCTACATAGCTGCGATTTTGATAGAGCTCTCATTAGCCATTCCTCGTGCAGTGTTCAATCTATAGGTTTCCACATCTAGTTCTTCTAATTTTCACATTCCATTCTCAGCGTCGGTTGTGGCAGCAGTATGCATAAAGTTATAAACAAACAGCAATGTGAATAGCAATCAAAATTGCTCCATATTATTCTATTATCATCTTGATATAATCATTGGATGTTCTACGAGTAAGTTCAGCGTTTACTTTATGGGACCAGTAATTTTAAACCACTCACAGCATAGCAAGCTATTTGCTGCCTGGAAGAACAATATCAAAGCTATTTTCCCCCAGAAAGTACAATGTCAAAAACGCCAGACAACAGGACACTCTAATCTGCCACATGACTAACTTAGAAGTCTGGTGACGATTAAACAAAAACTAAAGAATACGTTTTGCAGATATAAAAGCCAGAA
This sequence comes from Pogostemon cablin, assembly GCA_023678885.1. NCBI lineage: Eukaryota > Viridiplantae > Streptophyta > Magnoliopsida > Lamiales > Lamiaceae > Pogostemon > Pogostemon cablin. The sequence goes on along the minus strand of CM043005.1, from coordinate 27,917,893 downwards.
TAATTGTGTTAGCCACTTGAATTCAATCATGCCAATCTTTTGGTGAAAATTTTTGAATGATTCAATTACCAAGGGAAGATCCTCATAGGCACGAAACATAGGTGGTTTAAAAATTATCCATTCCCCGACACATGATAAGAGATTGAAAGAATCCCAAGTAAAAATACAAAATACATATCAATTTTCAACAAGAGGAGAAACAATGAGATGGAAAGAATTCCGAGCAAAAATGCAAAACACATATCAATTTATTCAACAAGAGGAGAAACAAGGATATGGAAAACTTACTGTCAATTTTTAACCTTTCTACTACTAAGTTATTTTTCTGCCGCAAACTCCGATCAGCCTATAAGTACCAAATTAACACGTACTCAAATTAGTAGAAGGCATCAAGGATGAAATATAACTGAAGCACACAGCAAGTTCATGATTAGAACTGCAAAGTACAATGATGTCGGTTGAAAGAAAGGGATGAAAAAAAAAAAAAAAAAAAGAGGTATAGGGAAGGACCTTCAACTTATAAGACTTCCGCTCCACCAATAACACCTTGTTGATCCCATAACAATCTGCAAGCACGTGTGTCAAGTACCCTCTTCCAGCACCAAACTCGACAACGGCAGAAGCACTGGTATCCCCGTCTGGCTCGGTTGTTGCATTGGAAGTCGAAGAAGAAATTTTCAACACCCCGATCTTCTCTAAATTCCCAAGGATTGATGCTTGCTGTAAAACATGCTTCTCCTGATACGGAAGACACCTGAAATGGATTAAAACCAGAGTTTTACTGAACTGCTTGTGCACACAAAAATATAATTTGACAAACTTAGTGGAATACTTGTCAACTTCTCTATTAGTCCAAATACTACAGGCATCGGGAATCTTGTAAGACTCGGGAATGGTGTTGCATGCCGATGCATGAACTGACTTGATCTTAGCAATCAAGTCCAAGAATTTTGGCAGAGACATGGCATATACAGCATTTCTTTTCATCTCCGAAGTAAAGACAGATGCCTCTTCTTCTTCTTCATCTCTTCCAGTATTAATGCCTTTCTCATAGAAAGGTTGGCGTGAAAGAGAGCGCGCTTGTTTCACGGAGGGGCATCTATTTAAGTGGCTGTCGAGATTTTCCTCAAGCACGGAGCTATAAACAAAAACAACGATCACAAGAAAGTGTTGATTCAACACTAGTAAGTAATGTGGAAGAGGAGGGATTACTGAGACGGATCAATTGGGCATGAAATCCACCGCGATTCGGTCCTCTCAGTGTGGTTTCCGCAATACCTATAGCACTCCAAATTAAGATATACATTAGCAGAGTCGAGGAGGAAAGACAGAGAACTTACCGAAAAGAAAATCAAACAAAAAGAACTACGGAGAATCAAGGAGAGTGAAGTTTGAACAAAATCTCTTCTTCCTGGAGAGCCAGAATTTGCAGTTACTTCTCATACTTTTCGCCCTTGCACTTAAACCCTAAAACCATGTACTATTATTATCTGTAGAATTTTTTTTCCCATTTTTAACACACCGTCAAATAGATGAGTCGATTGTACTGCTTGATTATTGAAAAATAATAATTCAATTAAAAATATTTTGTTGACTAAACTATAACTCCATTATGAGTTAAATTAGGGTGCGTGCACTTAATTAATATAAATTATTAGATTAAAATTTTAAAAAATTAAAATAATTATATCATAAAAAATTACACATTAACCCAAGTACACCATGCACTACAGAATAACTTTATATCCTAAAAAACTATTCATTAACCCAAGTGCCCCACAGAATAACCCCTCCATTATATATTGTGAGATGTAAACCTTAATGCATCACATTGAAGTGTTGGGAGAAGGTGGCCAGAATGCAGCAGTGCATGGTGCAATCGGTGCATGGTGAGTAGGGCAGTTTCAGCTGATGTTTTGAAGGGTTTGATGGATCAGTTATGGTCAGTTATTTGCATGGATTTGTAACTTGACACACAAGCTTTGAGATGGTGTCAGTTACAACAACTTAACAGGCTGTATACAATCTGATTGGGTGCCTCAAATATCAGCCAGCACATAGTCCTATAACTTTCCATGTAGTATGAGTGTGTATATATAAGCTCGTCTATCTTGCTTATTGAGATGTACTCTTCTTCAGATTAAAACGGATCAATAAATAAACTCTATACTCTACAGTGGACGTAGGTCTTTCGATCGAATCACTTAAATTCACGTCTCTTTCATTCGTTGAATCACACACTACACAATCATCTTTTATGAGCACTTCTTCTTCTATCTTCACAACTTAGAGTGCTGGGATCTTCGTTCCTGATATATATATTTATTACCTCCATTATATGTTTTCAAACACATATGGAGAAGGTTATTTAGGCATTTTCAACAATAAAATTAGTATCACAAAGGGCATTAAAAAATTGTTAATTCGGGTATATAAAATTTTGACCCTTAGGTTGTGTTTGGATCGAGTCATTTCAAATCCAATGGATTTGAAAATCTATGGATTTTAAATTTCTTGGATTTTAAATCAATTCATTTGAATTCTACTGTTTGGATAAATTATGAATCTTTGGAAGGATTTCAAATTCATGATTCAAAATTTATTTTTAAAATAAAATTTTATATATAATAAATAAAAATAATAAATTTTTATTATAGTATTAAATATTAAAATTTAAAATTTTATTAAAAATAATTTTTTTTGTAAGGAACTCTACCATCCAACCTATCCCCTACCCACCCCCCACCACCCCACCCAAATTAATATATATATATATATATATATATATATCAATTTTTATACTATTTTTATATGTTAATATAATCAATTACACAACAACGAAAGGATTTCAAATGATACGGTTTGAGTAAGGATTTGAAATCCATTAAAAAACAACTAAGAAAATTCAAAATCAAATCCATGATTTGAAATCCATTGATTTAAAATCTTGTATTTAAAAATCCGTTGATTTCAAGTAGTATCCAAACATGATGGATGGATTTGAGGGATCAAATCCATCCATCCAAACACAGCTTATATTATTTAAATATAAATAAATTAAAAAGTTGTTCTTAGTGGGCATTTGGTAATATAGCCCAACTCGGATATGTAAAGCCCATTTGCTCAAAACCCTAATCTATTTAAATCGCGGCTCTGCTTTGTTCAACTCCACAATATCAATTCGTCCGCACTCAAACCCTAGCCGTTCCATTCTCCGCCGCGAAGATGCAGATCTTCGTCAAAACCCTAACGGGGAAGACCATCACCCTGGAGGTTGAATCCTCTGACACCATCGACAATGTGAAGGCAAAGATCCAGGACAAGGAAGGCATACCACCGGACCAGCAGCGTCTGATCTTCGCCGGAAAGCAGCTGGAGGACGGCCGCACGCTCGCCGACTACAACATCCAGAAGGAGTCAACCCTCCACCTTGTTCTCCGTCTCCGCGGTGGCGCTAAGAAGAGGAAGAAGAAGACGTACACGAAACCCAAGAAGATCAAGCATAAGCATAAGAAGGTTAAGCTCGCGGTTCTCCAGTTCTACAAGGTTGATGATTCTTTTAAGGTGCAGAGGCTGAGGAAAGAGTGTCCCAATGCTGAGTGCGGTGCTGGAACCTTTATGGCCAACCACTTTGACCGTCACTACTGCGGTAAGTGTGGACTGACCTACGTCTACAATAAAGCCGGTGGGGATTAGATTAAACTATGAAAGTTTGGTATGTTTAAACAATTTATGTTACGTCGTCATCGTTTGAACGATTTTTCTATTTTCATTACAGCCGTTGACTATGGATTCTGGTTTTCTGAATTATGTTCTGAGATTGCATTATAAGTTTTGATTTATTCAGCAGTATTATCTTTAATTATCTTCCATGGTTAGATTATTTTATTTTATTTCTTGAATATCAGATTCATGGTAGATTCTGGTTTTCTGAATTATGTTCTGAGATTGCATTATAAGTTTTGATTTATTCAGCAGTATTATCTTTAATTATCTTCATGGTTAGATTATTTTATTTTATTTCATTTCTTGAATATCAGATTCATGGTAGATTACATGTTGATGTTGTGTTTATCGTTGTGTGTTGATGATATTCAGTTATGTGTCCCTAATTTAGCGTAGCATACCAGATTTCACTGTATCAGTACCAATATTGTGTATGGATAATTTTGCTCTTGGGAAATTAATGTTTTTGAAGGGGTCCTTTAATGTTTGAATTCTTTCTTACTATGTTGGGAGTAGGTTTGATACCAATTATCTTATCGTCATGCTATAGATTGGACTATAGGTTACCAAGTTTTTCTATGGGCACCTTCAATTGAAGACTGTTCTATTCGCTCGATGTGTGGTTTCAAATTGTAAGGGAATTACCGTTTTCCTGTTTATAGGCGACAAGTCTTGTGTAAAACGCCTTTCTTGATAATCGGATAATTAATTAGTTTTCATAACTTCTTTTTATACATTTCTATTAATACTAAACATATTTACTTTCTTTTATCTCACTCATCTCGTTACTTTTAAGCAAATCAACATGTAGCTTTTATATATTTTTTGACATGAAAGCTAAAAGTTATTCTTCAAAAATCCATGTATTTTCGAGTGCTACATTGATCGTGTTATGTTTAAAATTTATTTTTAGGATTTAAGGTTTTTAAATTTTAATACTCCTTCAATCTCGAGTAATTTTTAACGTTATTGAGGGTCATATTTTTTACTATATTTTTTGAGGTTGAATATTGTAACGAGACAAACAAAAGGAAATTGTGAAATGAAACTAGAGACTCCACACAGACATCGTGTGATTAGTGTCGGCATTAAATACTATCTCAATAGCCCTGTTGTGTTTGATGTCGAATAATATGTAAAGTGTAAACACCATACATTTTTTTTATTAATCTGAGCAAGTTTAAATTGTTTACAATTTACGATAGCAATGGTAGTTGCGACACTAATGTCTTGCTAATATTCGATAATTTAGTACTTTTGGTTCATATGACACATTTTCTCTACAAAATGGTCTTAATATTTTCTCTTTTAATTTCAAATGATTTTTTCTTTGCAAACTTGGTCTCATAGGACTTTAACATTGCATAGTCCCATTCAATTGCACTAATAGTCCCAAAAATTTAAATTCATATTTTACTTTATGTTTATTTATTTATTTATTTTATAATAATTATTATTTTAAGCATGTCTTTTTTTAAAGTAAGAAAAGTTTAATAACATTAAAAATAAAAAATAAAAATACAGATAAATGAGTAAACAAAATAAATAAAATAATATATGAATCGGAATTCTTGGAATCAATAATGTCATTGTATATTCATATTTGATTTATTTATTATTTATTTGTTATTATTATAATTATTATTAATTATTATTATTGCTTTGAACATGTCTTTTTTATAAGCAATAAAAAATTGATAACATTAAAAATAAAAAATAAGATTTCGGTCTCATAAGACTTTACCTTGCATATTTAATCCTATACACCTTCTTTATTGATCCCTAAAATTTACATTCATAATTTATTTTAATATTGCCAAATAATTATTATGTTAAAAAAAGACATGTTCAATAAATAATAATAATAATAAATAAAATAAAAAATGAATATATAATTACACTATTGGTTTCAATAATTTAGATTCATATTTTATTTATTTATTTATTTATTTACTTATTTATTTATATTTTTTATTCAACCTTGCATATTTAATCTCATACACCTGCATTATTGATCCAAAAAGTTAGATTCATCATTCATATATTTATTTACTTATTTTTTATTTTTAATGTTATCAAATTTTTATTCTTTAAAAAAACATGTTCAAAATAATAATAATAATAATAGATAAATAAATAAATAAAATAAAATATGAATCCAAATTCTTGGAACTAATAGTATAATTGTCCAAGAATTTCTATTCATATTTTATTTTATTTATTTATTTATTTACTCATTTAGTATTATTTTTATTTTTATTGTAACTAAATTTTTATTACATTTAAAAAATACATGTTCAAAATAATAATATTAATAAAATAAATAAATAAATAAATATAAAATAAAATATGAATTTAAATATGGGACCAATAGTGCAACTGAATTGTACTAAATATGCAGAGTTAAAGTCTGATGGTACTAAGTTTTCAAAGAGAAAATAGTTTGGGACTAAAAGAGAAAATATTGGGATAATTTTGAAAAGAAAATGTGTCATGTGGGACCAAAAGTGCTAAATTCTCCTAATATCCCAAGTTTGGCAGCCGCCTAAACTTGTTTCTTTTCAGTTGAAAACCTGCAAATTGATCTGTTCCTGTCAAATAATTTATCTTCCAAAGCATTACAATAAATCCTTATTCTTCAACTTGGAACTAAGTAGACCTCACAAATGTACGTGGGAATATTCTAGAGAAAGCAGCTTGTTTTGCTTTGGTTAGCATTACATAGAATCCATAGCAGGGGATATGAGCCAAAGCTAGACCCAAATACCTGAAAATTTTAAATGGAATGCCCGTTTTAATAACAACACAAAGACAAAATTTGGAAAAATGCTCTTACCATAAAGGGGCCGTTTGAGTTGAAAGATCAAGAAAAGGATATGGCCACCTGCACGCCAACATCAAGCTACAAATGTTAGATGCTGATTGATTCTGCAACCTTACATTAAGAATTGTGTTTAGTGTAATTACCATGTGAAGCAACATGCATGAAGAACCCACTGGAAGACAATATAAGTGCAGCTCCAAAGCACAAAGTAAACAAGACCGAACCAAGTAAAGGGCTGAAAAGTACAAATTGAAATAAAAATTGAGTGCTTCATAATATTACATTACACGGTGAGCAAGAAGAAAGGTCGGAATTCTTACCAAGCGATTTATGGCTGAATCAAGAATGAGGAAAACTGCATTTACAGAATGCATACACGCAATCAACTGCCATAGATGTACAACTACTGAGAATGCCAGATATACTCCGAAATATTTTTAGCAAGCACGGTGAATGTGTTGCAAATCGGAATTTATATACAAAGGTTAATTGGATCATTCTTTTGTGAGATAGCAAGCCTAATTCATAGGAAACAAATAGGACCAAGTACCATTCATTATTGCATTTAACCTTTGAAATTATCAACTAGTTTAGCGGAGAATCGTTTTGTCTCAGAAAGAATTTAACAAAGAAAATAAGATTATAATCACACCAGGGTGAGCTGAAAATCTTCACCCGTCATGAATGGGAGCAGAAGACCCCAAAAGACAATGTCTGTGAGGACGACAGCACCGGCACATGCCTGTTTTGTAACATACATCCAGCATTAGTCAAAATCCTACAAGTACATATTACCACAGATTTACTCATAAGGAGAAAAGAATGACGGAATTCTACAAATACTCAATGAATACCTACTAATAAGTAGGTTAATGTTATATAAATCTATGCAAGTATACAACTAGGTGTAGGTTAGTTCCCTGACTAGATACTTAATCTTAGCTCCCAAGCTATCACTAGATTAGTAAGGCTCCCTCTCTCTCTCAGATTCACCTCTTGATACTTCTTTGCAGCCTTTGGAATTCTTTTGCGGCTGCTTATTTCCTTGCAGTGAAGGTACTCTTAGCTTCACCATGGAAATGAATTTTATGTTTTCCCATCAATACCAACTTCATTAGTCATCAAGAAGCTAAGATAAACTGATGGTGTTGGATGCTAATTTCATGGAAATCTGGCCCGTTATTATTTTGTTTGCATTTGTTTTACAAGGCCAATGCTGGGAGTGACCCTATGACCTCTACCTACATTGAAACATGAATAGATATTTGGAACCAAGAAACATTGTCCTGATAAAAAAGGAATCTATTTAGCCACATTTGTCTTGGACAATCAAAGTAAAGATGATGCATGGAAAATTATGATTTAAGAACTTTCTAGGAAGCACAGTAAGCATGTTGAGATTAATAGAAATCGAGTGGACTAACATGATAAACCATATGCAAAAGATTCTCCAGAAACCCAAGCTGTTGATGAGGGTTTGATTTTTGATGAATTTCCAACTTAATAAAGCCTTTGGTTTCTCTGGGTTCAGATTTTGAAGTTGGCTTTTTCAGAAACTTATCTCTCTGACTCTCCCCAGCCTGAATCCTGCATCCCCGTGTTGAAACAATGGTAGCAAGCTACAGTTGAACAAGTTATTATAGAAAAATTATCACATCCAGAAGCAGAAGCATTGCATTGCAGAAGATCAACAAATCGAAAAGGGAAAAATAACATACTGCAAAGTAGATCATGACAAGTGCAAAAGTCCACCTGGAAACCAAGTTGCACAAAATTAGAGTAATACAGCCCAGGTAGAGTAGATAAGTAGTATATATAAACGTTTATTAGTTTGAAACAAAATGAATACTCCAGGTGATAAGATAAGAGAGGATAAACTACACCGAATCACTACGTACGAATAGACGCAAACGTAGGGGTAGAACTAGAATGAAAAAGAGGAAAAACTTTCTTTAGTTGTAGAATAGTAAATTGGAATTGAGGAACACTTACTGGGTGTAGAAATAGAAAACGAAGAAGCCGAAAGCAGCAAGGGTTTGATAAAGCAAGTAAGCCATGGAAACAAAGGCGAAAGCACGGAAGTAGAGAAGAAATCGAGGATGGAGGTTTCTCCAGCAGGGGGCCCACAAGTCGACGGGCCGGAGTGGCTCCCTATCCCTCCAGCCTTTACGGAGGAGGCTGACCGCGATCGCCGTGGGGACTACCAAGATGAGTGCACAAACCAAAACTTGCCACTGCAACCAGTAATCCACACCTGCTACTGCTACTGCTGCTTCGGAGTCATCCATCGTTGCAAATTGCAATTTCTCTCTCACTTATGCCACCATGAAACACAAATAACTGTGGCCCATTCTGCCTTCACTAAGCCCAATTCATACAAGGCCCAACGGCTTTCATCCATTCAGAAGATACATGTTTTAAACTTTTATTAATTTACTATTTGGCCAAATAGGATATACGGAATATTCTATGAGAGTTGTGTTGGTGCATGTATAAACTCCTGTATTAAATGCGTTGATACTGTAAGTGATTTGCACGTCCATATTTATTACTCCTAATTGATTTTAGAGACTTAGAAATCCACATTTTAAAACCCGCTAGGCGGGATCATTTAGTTATTATATTTTATAATTGAATAATTAATTTAATATTATAGTTATTATATTTTATAATTGAATAATTAATTTAATATTATAATTATTTAATATTAAATATTGAAATTTTCTTAAAAAAGGAAAAAGCTTAACGAAGATCGAAGGAGTAATTTTTAGTATTGAGTTTGACATGTTACTTTTTTCAAATATATTATAACTTCTTACTCTTGAGTATATGCGACATAATATGGTGTACCACTGTTAGGCTAAATTGCGCACTCCAATTAAAATCTCCAAATATAGAGATGTCAATTGTAGAGACAATTACCCCAGTTAAAATAAAACATCGTTCCCACTGAGGCAGTTAATTATTCACTTAACTTGTATTACTATTCAACTAGAATTATCGTAACCAATTTCTAGGATTTGAATGAATTAATAACTAAAGAATTTAAATAAGAATTAACAAAATAAATAAAAGCAAGGAATATTCAAGATTGAATCAAGATAGAAGTAACAGCTCTAAGGTTTCAGGTGTAGTGCAATTGATTTGGTTTTCTAGACGTCTTATTGTTCATTCACGCTATTTCAATGAAAATACATCATAAGATGATGCGCGAACAATTTTTAATCTCCTTCCTAGATACTAATAAAACGAATTTCATAAAACTCCGGATGACCAATTCGACTAACATATATTTTCTGAAAGTAATACTCAAACTTATTCGCTTCCTACTTGATTTCCTAATTGCATTGTTCTACTAAGAATATCAAGTATCTTATTTATCAGCCCTTAGGATTATTGTGTTCACGGGCAAACTACTATAATCCCTAGCAAACAGACAATATTAAATACGTATGCACACAAGCTAACACAACATACCAAGCATCACGGGCAATATCAATAGCATGCTATGAAGATGTTACAAACATATAATATAATCTGAAATAAATCAAATAAATAAGAATCTTAATAGCATGAAATCACAATGCTTTGTCTAAGGTTCCAAATCAACTACCCTAACCTTCAATCCTTAGAACTGTAAAGAGTTTTTAGCCCATGAGGTCATAAACAACCCTCATGTCTATCAAATACATAATAAAATCACAAAAGAAGAAATTAAAAAAAGAAAATGAAATCCTAGTGTCACGTTGCTTGCGTCTTTCCTCCGTCTCTCAGATTGGATTGCTCTCTCAACCGCACTTGATTCTTCCTCCGGACCGATGGGATGAATGGATGGATGAATTATGATGTGAGTAGATGTGGGTGGATGGAGCGTGAATTGAATTCACAGTGTCTTTCTGTGGTGAATGATCGGTCGTCCTCTCAGGTGTTCTAATCTGTATATATATATCATGGGCTACGAAAACCGACTTGACTGGGCTATTTTTCCACTTTTTCATGCACAGGAAATTAAAAATCCCGATTTTTGGCCCAAAATAACCCAACTCGAGTTGGCAACACGACCAGTGTTATGTTGAAAAGTAACTCGAGTAAGCTAACACGAGTCATGTTGCTAAGTCGTGCACTCGCATGTCAAGTCGTGTTGCGATGCTCTGAAACTGGACTGCCTTCGGGACCCAACTCGACTCGAGTTGTAAGTCGAGTAAGGTCTTGCAACTCGAGTAAGCTCTCTGGATAATTTTTGAACGTTGCTCCATCCCCTACTCGACTCGAGTTGCAAGTCGAGTTGGACCTTGTAACTCGAGTAAGCTCTTTGGACGATTCTGGACACGTTTCGGACCCCAGCTCGACTTGTGTTGCAAGTCGTGTTGCAACTCAAGTTTCATGTTACAACTCGAGTTGGGTCTTTTCAGCCCCGTTTCTTGCTTATTTTCATTCCTGCTTCATTTCTACCCTGTTTTAACCTTCAAAACTCAATAAAACCCATTAGTAGCACCATAATCATGTAAAATATGTAGACTACGCAATCCGACACGAATGTATGGCCTTATTCTAATAAAAACAAGGTATTATGAGATCAAAAAGAAGTAAATTTCCACTCTCATTAATCCCCCAAATTACCATGTTGTTCGTCCCCGAACAACGAATTCAAGACAAGAGATAAATGAGAGTTGAAATTCTACATCAAATAAGGGATCACTTGCCAATCCAATCCAAGATAGTATACTCAAATGTCAAAATTCTATCAATTGAAAACACGCATTTCAAATCAGTAGCTCTCCAGTCCAGAATGCTCATCATCCACTCTCACGGATAGTGTTTACACTCATCGCTCAAGTGTTAGATGTACACTTCAAGGCTAAAATATATACACTCAAATCAATTCACATGCACGCGTAACCATAAGCTTAACAATTATCTAAACTCTCCACTAATTTGAAAGACTTATGATGGGATCACAAAAGACTTGCTAAGGGTTGTAACGTTGGCTTTTTGAAAAAGGGTAGGTAAATATGGGATAAGTGACTCAATCACTAATAGAGAATTAAAAGTAGAGATATATCTTCAATACATATACTTGGCAAATCAATCTCATTTTTTACCTCTTTCAATTTCTTTTCATCATTTCAATCCTCCCATTACTTTCAAGCTCAACGTCTTTTTTTCATCTCTTTCTCTTTCTTTTCAATTAGGGTACCTGTTTCAGGCACTACCCTATAATTGGGGTACCAATTTCGGGCACTACCCTACTTTTTTGCAAGATTTTAATCATACTTCATCTTCAATCACTTTCCGCCAACATTCATCTTTCCAGATTTTATTTCACACTACACCAACCTATCTCCTTTATTCTCTACTAGGATAGGTATTTAAAATCTTTTAAAGAATTAAATTGGCTATCTTTATAGGCTTCCAACAAAAAAGGCTTACAGTCTCAAACGGGAAACTATGGATTAAATTTCAAGGTAGGATAAATATTTGGCTCGTGACTCAATTAAGAACAAAATGGCCTAAGATCATTTCCCATCATCTAATCAATCATCTAGTCTTAAGCAGATTAAGAGTCAAGTTCTAGAATACACGCATGTGAACGATGCTCTCAAGAATAAAACCAATCATGTGTAATTTCATGATCTATCAAAGCTCAAACCTCACATGGGTTTAACGGAATAACGAGCACTCCTTCATAGGTTTATGAATCAACTTTAATACATGCAACAATCTTAAGTATTCCAACATCCAAGTACACATCTCTAACTAGATTATCACTTTTCATAACATCACATTATCAATTAATCACAAATTCAATTCAATCAAGTGCTTAGGCAAAATAATAAATCATCCTCAAGAACCATAAATATAACCACATACACTAGGATAAACACGCAACAAAGACAAAGTACACGACATATACCTGGACAATCACAAAAAATCGACCTCTCAATATAATCAAAGTAATCAAAAATACCGAAAAATTATAAAAAATTAATCATCCAAGCACACAACACAATGAAGCTACTTTACTTTGGTACAGCAAGACGCATATGTACACGTATACCCCCAAACTTAGATCAAACGAAGTGAGAGCATAAGTTTGTAAAAAAATGTATACCATAATCGAGCAACACCTAATAAAATTACTACATTGACACAGACTCAATAAAGCAAATAAAACGGGAGGGTCGGTCCCCAACAGGTGCTCATGTTTAATGTCGGAGAGTCACGATGGATACCTCTTTCTCGAACTACTGAATTGGAGCACAGTCCCATCGCATTTGTACCTTCAAGTACTTCATTCCTCTATCATTAGCCGTTACAACCACCTCACCTTTCTTCGTCAATAATACAGGATTCTCAATGTCAAAACACGGGCTGAACAAGTTAGAATCTTCAATACCCATATAAGAAGAAAATTCCGGAGGTAAATCCGGAGGCTTCAAATATGGATCATCCATGATTCCTGCAACCAAAATATTATCAAACATAATAGCAGAGTTAGTAATAGGAAAAGTAAGAGATCCACTTGCTTTGTCAATCTCCTCTACTACTTTAACTCTTTCCTCCTATATTCAACTTCCTCTGCCACAGGTTTCCTTCTCTCTTCATCAATAGTGACCATCTTCTTTCGATTCACCATGTAAGTTGTGGTCTTCCTACTCCTTGCTGTTGACGTTCGATCATTTGGTTAACATGAACCGTTAGGGTTCCATATGATTCTAACATGCAGCAGAAGTAAGAAAATCAAGAAACGTATTACCTTTCACCAGGGTATGTTGAAGAAGATGATTCTAGCCGGTAGCCTGTGCAGCGTCACGAGAATGGCCATAACTTCTTCATCTGAACTCCGATAGGAGTGATCTATATGCTCAGACGATCCTCTCTTCGGCAGCTTTCCGTTAATTTATTAAACATCAAATTCGGAGCACTGTACAATTTTATATGAATTTTGCAAGATAGCAGACAGCAGCAGCAAATAACCTTCCGGTCTTCTGCTGTATTCCCAAGTCCAATCTCGATGTCGTGTGGGCGACGATCCTCAAGATCTTTTCAATCTGCTGTTCTCTCACCCCTCACAGTGTTAGGCATGTTATTAGGGTTTATGGATAGCTGAGATGACTTATATGTGGGCTACAGTAGGGACCAGGAGGAGAAATTGAGTTGGGCCTCCATTGGGCTTAAGTATCCAAGCTTAGCCCAAAGCTTATACTTAAGTCCAATAATAATAATATAGTCCACTAAAATATTATTACTGCACTACCTTTCCAATCCCAAAATTACATTTTGGGCTCCTTCTTATTATGAGCTTGTTAGTCTCTCCATATTTAAGATATACAATATCCATTAATTAATTAAGTTACTGACAACTCCATTAATTAATATCTCATCCGAGAGTAGTACCACTCAACCTCATTATCATGCCGGAATAAATCCACCTGCAGGGTTTACATGATAATCCTTATGAGCTCCTCAAGGGGACATAATCAACCTATGACGGACACAGAATCCTTCTACAATCAACAACACACCATAGAGACAGCACTACTTCCCAACTCACAGAGTTTGTTGATTTAATTACATGTAAATCTCACCCATTGATGAATCAAAGAAATACATACTGCCCTACATGTTGAGATTATTATATAGGAATTAAGAGCACGAATATCCATAATAACTGAGATCAAGTTCTCCTATATAGTCAGTATAAGTCGAACGATCTCAAGCGGTCCTGCTCAATACACACAAGTGCACTAATGTGATTCTATAGCCAAGACAAGCTAATATCAAACCACACTACAACCATCCCGATAGAGAGTCACCGTCTATCTCGGTTGTGAGCATCTGTTTATACTTTATAAGGAAACTGATAATATGATCTTCCGCGTGTTGTCGCACAATATATTATTTACATTATAAAATAAGTGGACTATTGCATCAAACATATAAATAAATTATAAGATACAATTATTTGATCAAATAATTCTCATTTCAAATAAATTGTTATAACATTGTTCATGCTAAAGCTAGACTTTTAGTATACAATCCAACACTTGCTTCCCTGGCATAACCTATGCAAGTAACTTCTCAAGATAGTCGATACTTGCATTGTTAGACAAATTCTCAAACTCTGCATCAGATAAGATAAAGTTCTCATCATGCTTTGTATCCACTACTTCCAGAGACTTGCATTGTTGTTGATCTTTAGGCCACTGCATCTCCTTATTCAACAAGAAAATCCACTTCTTTATCATCGGCTTTAAGCTTCAACTTTCCATTGAATACATCTATCTCAGCTCTTTCAGTAGCATGAAATGGACGCCCTAAGATAAGAGGCGCACCATCCCTGTCATCCTCCATATTGAGTACTATGAAATCCACAGGAAAAATCAAATCTGACACCTTTACCAACACATCTTCAATCACTTCCTCGGGGTATGTCAACGATCTATCTGCTAACTGTAAAGTAACAGATGAGGGTTTCAACTCCCCCATGTTGGCGCTTGGATCATTTGGTTAACGCGACCCATTAGGGTTCCATACGATTCTAATATCAGCGGAAGCAAGAAAACATGAAACGTATTACCGTTCACCAGGGTATGTTAAAGAAAGATGATTCTCGCTGGCAAACTATGCAGTCCCACAAGAATGGCCATAACTTCCTCGTCTGATGTCGAAATTGAATGATCTTTGTGCTCAAACGATCTTCTCTTCAACGGCTTTCCGTCAGTATATTGATCATCAAATTCTGAGCAATGTACGATTTTATATAAATTTCGCAAGGTGGCAGACAACAGCAGCAAACTACCTTCTGATCTTCTGCCGTATGTCCCAAGTCCGATCTCGACGTCGTGTGGGCGACGATCTACGAGACCTCCTCAATCTGCTCTCAACCCTCATCATACGTGAATAATGAATTAGATTAGGGTTCCAGATAAGTTGAGGTGACTTATATACATGGGCTACAACAGGGACCAGGAGGAGAAATTGGGTTGGGCCTCCATTGGGCTTAAGTATCCAAGCTTAGCCCAAAGCTTATACTTAAGTCCAATAATAATAATATATTCCACTAAAATATTATTAGTGCACTGCCTTTCCAATTCCAAAATTACGTTTTGGGCTCCTTCTTATTATGAGCCCGTTAGTCTCCCCATGTTTAAGATATACAATGTCCATTAATTAATTTAAGTTACTGACAACTTAATTAATTAATATCTCATCCAAGAGTAGTACCACTCAACCTCATTATCATGCCGGAATAAATTCACCTGCAGGGTTTACATGATAATCCTTATGAGCTTCTCAAGGGGACATCATCAACCTATGACGGACACGGATTCCTTCTACAATCAACAGCACACCATAGAGACAGCACTACTTCCCAACTCATCGAGTTTATTGATTTAATTACATGTAAATCTCACCTATTGATGAATCAAAGAAATACATACTGCCCTACGTATCGAGGTTATTGTATAGGGATTAAGAGCACGAACTTCCATAATAACTGAGATCAAGTTCTCCTATAAGTCAATATAAGTCGAACGATCTCAAGCGGTCCTGCTCAATACACACAAGTGCACTAATGTGATTCTATAGCCAAGATAAGCTAATACCAAACCACACTACAACCATCCCGACAGAGAGTCCCCGTCTATCTCGGTTGTGAGCATCTGTTTATACTTTATAAGGAAACTGATAATATGATCTTCCGTGTGTTGTCGCACAACATATTATCTACAGTATAAAGTAAGTGGACTATTGCATCGAACATATAAATAAATTATAAGATACAATCATTTGATCATATGATTCTCATTTCAAATTAATTGTTATAACATTATTCATACAAAAAGCTAAACTTTTAGTATACAATCCAACACCCCAAACCAAGCTTCTTGTACACTAATAAACACATCAAGTTTATGCAGGCTCCTAGATCACACAATGCTCTTCTTGACGGTCATTTTTCTATCTCACAAGAGATAATGAAGCTACCAGGATCCTTCAGCTTCTCAGGTAACTTTCTTTGGATTATGGAACTACAATTCTCTGTTAAGTTAACCGTCTCCACACTGTTCAACTTTCTCTTCCTCGAGATGAGCTCCTTTATAAACCTTCTGTAATGTGGCATCTTATTCAAAGCCTCTTAAAAGGTAATAGTGACTTGGACATCCCTCATAACCTCAGCAAACTTCCTGAACTTCTCATCCAATCTTTTTGTCAAGAATCTCTAAGGGAAAGGAATTGGTACCTTTGTTTTTGGGAGACCCAAACTATCCTTTTCGAACACCTCTTCCATTTCTCTCAATCTCTTCGCTCGTTGCCATTTTTTATTAGCGATGGCTTGATCAGATTGGTTCACCACAGAATTTGGAAGCTTAAAGAACCCAGGAGGTGAGCTTGTATCGAGCCAGGGTTGTGCTGCATCCTTTAGCTCTTCTGGATCACCCCCCAAACCTGACTCGGCTTGAATAGGAGCCGAGCTAGTGGCTAAACGACCTTGCTTTTCTTCTATTCCTTCCTTTTCCATTTCTGTCATGTCCTGCATCAGTTCTTGACCTTTACAGTGCTTCTCAAATCTCAAAGAAATAGCATTTTCACTCTCCTTCGGGTTGATTTCTATGTCTGAAGAAAACTTTCCCTTTTGAATTTGCTGCTGCTGCTGATTTACCATAGTGGAGATCAGACCAATCGAATATGTGAGACTCTGCAACTGCTTATTGACTTCTTCATTCTGCTTTGTTATATTCGAATCCATGAGTACAATACAGTTGTTGATCTTGTCAATATCTCCATCAGTCTTTTTCATATATCTAGCCAACACTTCATCAATGCTAGCTCTTCATTTTTCAGTGTTGGCTCCATGATCAAAATTAGGAGGGAATGAAACTGCATTATTCGGATTTAAATAAGCAAAGTTCTCATGCCTCTGCTGATTCTGCCATCCTCCTTGATGCTGGGACCTGCTTGATTGCCAGGGCCTCCCATTTGGTTATTCCTTTGATTAGAATTTTCTTGGGGGTACCTGTTTCCCTGCCAATTCTGAGGTTCTCTTGAACCCTATAAATTCTGTCCCATGGCCCAATTCACGTCCTCAACCCCCTGAACATTCATAACCACGTCATCACTTGCTGCCACTTGGTTTCCTCCACCACTGTTACTAGATATCAATGTAACTAAATTTTTGTTCATCTGCACCAATTGAGAGATAACCTTGTCATTCTTATCAACTTTAGAAAATTTATGTTCCACCGTTCCTCTTTGCCAAGTATATAACTTCCACGGATCCTCTTTGACGGCCAATCTCTAGAGTTTATGGAGATATCATCAAACAATTTCTCAACAACATTCGACGTTTTCCCAAAAATTATTTCTCCAGCAGATGCATCCACCAAAACTCTCAAGTCATTGTCGAGACCATTGTAGAAGACACTGATCATCTGAGACTTTTTGAATCCATGTTGTGGGCATCTTCTCAACAGATCATTAAATCTTTCCCAAGCCTCTCCAAATGGTTCATCTCTTCTTTGCTTGAACTGGTTGATCTCTTATTTCAGTAAAAGAATCTTTCCAGGTGGTATAAAATGGTCCACGAACAACTGCTGCAACTTAGTCCAATTTGAGCAACTATCTCATTTGAGCTTATCATACCACTCCCTCGCTTTATCTACTAAAGAAAACTGGAAAAGTCTCATTTTCCACCTGTCATTGGTGGCATCAACAGCTTTAATTGTATCCATGTAATTATTGAAGCGCTTCAGATGACTATACGGTTCTTCAAAAACTCCTCATGCGAAGGGGTTTTTCTCCACCATATGAATCAAGGCTGGACTTATGTCGTTTGCCTCATTAGCTTGAATGACCCATATCGCGCCTGATCCTCCCAATTTTGAGGACTTGAACGTCTCTTGGATGACTATGTCATCCTCATGAGTCGCTCCCTTTGCCATAGCTGTTGTTTCTACTATTGTACCTGTTTCAGCTTCTTCTACGACAGTGTGTTCTTCAAACTGCTCTATATCTTTCTCTACAACTGCTTTAGGTGCTGATGTTTCCGCTTTCTTCTGCGGATTCGGTACCTTAACAGCCTTAGGAGGTGCTTTGATCTTCTTTGCTACTCATCTCCTTTTTCTAGCAGATGCTTCAACCTCCGGATCAAATTCAAGATTTTGAGTTCCATTCTTTGACCTAGTGTGCATGCAACTTCAAGAAAATTCAAATTGAAGACAATTAAATCTCAAAACAAATTTTAATTAAATAAGTAACAAAAGCAAATAAATAATTTACTGTCCCCGACAGCGGCGCCATAAACTTGTTAGGCTAAATTGCACACTCCAATTAAAATCCCCAAGTGTAGGGATGTCAATTGTAGAGGCAAGTACCCCAGTTAAAATAAAATATTGTTCCCACTGAGACAGTTAATTATTCACTTAACTTATATTACTATTCAACTAGAATTATCGTAACTAATTTCTAGGATTTGAATGAATTAATAACTAAAGAATTTAAATAACAATTAATAAAATAAATAAAAACAAGGAATATTCGAGATTGAATCAAGAAAAAGTAACAGCTCTAGGGTTTCAGGTGTAGTGCAATGATTTGGTTTTCTAGACGTCCTATTGTTCATTCACGCTATTTTAATGAAAATACATCATAAGATGATGCGCGAACAGTTTTGAATCTCCTTCATAGATACTAATAAAGCGAATTTCATAAACCTCCGGATGACCAATTCGACTAACATATATTTTCTGAAAGTAATACTCAAACTTATTCGCTTCCTACTTGATTTCCTAATTGCATTGTTCCACTAAGAATATCAAGTATCTTATTTACCAACCCTTAGGATTATTGTGTTCACGGGCAAACTACTATAATCTCTAGCAAACAGACAATATTAAATACGTATGCACACAAGCTAACACAACATACCAAGCATCACGGACAATATCAATAGCATGCTATGAAGACGTTACAAACATATAATATAATCTGAAATAAATCAAATAAATAAGAATCTTAATAGCATGAAATCGCAATACTTTGTCTAGGGTTCCAAACCAACTACTCTAACCTTCAATCCTTAGAATTGTAAAGAGTTTTTAGCCCAAGAGGTCACAAACATCCTTCATGGCTATCAAATACATAGCAAAATCACAAAAGAAGAAATTAAGAAAAGAAAACAAAACCCTAGTGTCACGTGGCTTGCGTCTTTCCTCCGTCTCTCCGATTGGATTGCTCTCTCAACCGCACTTGATTCTTCCTCCGGATCGATGAGATGAATGGATAGATGAATTATGATGTGAGTGGATGTGGGTGGATGGAGCGTGAATTGAATTCACGGTGTCTTTCTGTAGTGAATGATCGGTCCTCCTCTCAGGTGTTTTGATCTGTATATATACCATGGGCCACGAAAACTGACTTGACTGTGCTATTTTTTCACTTCTTCACGCACAGAAAATTAAAAATCCCAATTTTTGGCCCAAAATAACCCAACTCGAGTTGGGGTACCCAACTCGAGTTGACAACACGACCAGTGTTACGTTGAAAAGTAACTCGAGTAAGCTAACACGAGTCGTGTTGCTAAGTCGAGTAAGGCCTTGCAACTCGAGTAAGCTCTCTGGATAATTTTCAGACACTGATCTGCCCCCTACTCGACTCGAGTTGCAAGTCGAGTTGGACCTTGCAACTCGAGTAAGCTCTCTAGACGATTCTGGACACGTTTCGGACCCCAACTCAACTTGTGTTGCAAGTCGTGTTGCAACTCGAGTTGCATGTTACAACTTGAGTTAGGTATTTTCAGCCCCATTTCTTGCTCATTTTTATTTCTGCTTCATTTCTACCATGTTTTAACCTTCAAAACTCAATAAAACCCATTAGTAGCACCATAATCATGTAAAATATGTAGACTACGCAATCCGACACGAATGTATGGCCTTATTCTAATAAAAATAAGGTATTATAAGATCAAAAAGACGTAAATTTCCACTCTCATCAACCTCATCATAAGGGGTCTCCACTGCTCTTGCCATGGGGATTTGTGGAGGAGGTAAATTACATGCCTCAAGTGGCTTATAGGGATGGTTTATTGTTGTATATGCGATATAATAAATTGTATAAATTAATATGTGTATATATATTTGGAAAAATATTAATTTTTGTCCTCTAGGATAGAACAAATCCATTTTTAGTCCTCAAGTTTGGAAAATTTTCAAAATTGGTCCTCCGGTGTCCGAAACTAGTCCTTTTAAATGACCAAAGTGGACTAAAAGGGCTAATTTCGGACACAGGAGGATCAATTTTGAGAAATTTCCAAACCTGAGGACTAAAAGTGGATTTGGCCTATCTTATAGGGCAAAATTGATATTTACCCATATATATTTTAATTTTGGAGGAGATTGATCTTGATCTTATGTTTTTTTAATTAAAAATAATAAATTATTAGATCTTCACATAAATCATGTGTACATATATCCTAATTTCTCACATTATTTTAATCTTGACATTTTGTTTTATAAATCTTATTTTTAATGTTACCGTAAAATATATAGTAGTAGAATTTGCATTTTAATAATATTATACAATGTATTAAGTCTATATTTGTTTGTACTTGTGTAAGGTTTGAAAGTAATGAATAGTGTAAGTTTGTTTGGAATTTTTGTTAGAATATATTTTATTTTTAAGTTAAATTAATATGTAAGAAGTTTGATAATATGTTTAAGATTATATTATGTGAGAAGAGAGAAAAATATTTATTGGTATTTGGTAACAAATAAAGTATAAATAGTGGGTGGATTAAAAATTAGTATGATTTGCATACATATTTATAAGTGTTTTGAAAAATTAAATGTGGATTTTGAAAATAAAAATTTAATTTTCAAAATCGAAAACAAATATAGCTCATTCAGATTATTATTTTAGGTTTTAAGTTTAAATCTTCCAATAGACCTATAAATCCTATTAATTCTTACCCAACCACCTATCATACATCATCTCACATTAATTAATATTTTTACTTTATTTTTCTATCATTTTTCATATCTTCATTCATATAAATTAATATATTTGACATAGAAACTTGACAGAATGATAAATCTATCATATCAAAATTCAACACTAATTAATATGATTTATGGTTTGTTAGATTTAGTTAAAAGCATAATACCTCGAACAAATATAGCCCTAGTTATGGACTATATCTATGAATAATTATTTAATTAAAATCAATTATATACCCTAAGGTAAAAGAAATGAGTAAAAATAAGGGGGGAAACGATTTTAAAAGGCATAGTT
The DNA here is from genome assembly GCA_023678885.1 of Pogostemon cablin. Lineage (NCBI taxonomy): Eukaryota > Viridiplantae > Streptophyta > Magnoliopsida > Lamiales > Lamiaceae > Pogostemon > Pogostemon cablin. Next base: position 27,896,049 of record CM043005.1, on the reverse strand, counting down.
TCATCTATAAAATAAAACTCTATTCAACATAAATCAAGCAAAAACGATAATATTTTTGAACACATTTATAAAAAAAATAACAGAAAAAAGAAAAAAAAAGAATTGAGCATATATCTAAAAAACATTTACATATATATTATCCAACATTAATTTAAGGCAAAAACTCTCGTGTAAAACTCTTAAGTAATAAAACATTTAAGATTAAAACTCTTGTGTTCCCATGGGGCACAGGAGACCAACTCTTAATTTAAAACCTTTAATTATCACAAAACCTTGTCAATAAGTTAACGGGAAAGTATTCAACGCATGTGATTTCCCATATAAATTTCCTTTTTTTTCTTCCATTATTTGAGAGTAACTAGGCTCTTTAAAGTAGATCTTCACTCTCTGTTTTTTTTAAATGTCAAGGCAACCTGTTTAAATCTAATATAAACTTATAAATTATCTTATAGCTTATATAGTAATGGTCAGCAATAGACAATCAACTGACTTGACAAAACTAATAATATGATTACAATCGAATAACTAAATTTAGTATGTATTCAAGAAATTCAAGTATGATATATAACATGTAAAATGCACTGTCAAAGATTAAATGGTTGTGATCGAGTGAGGTTTTAAAATGGCAGATCTATTCCAACACTACCTTATTCTTTTTCCAAAATATTTTTATTGTCACAATTTTAACAGTTCAAAAAAGAGAACAATCATACACAAAAGCAAGTATTAAAATACAGTTGATATAAAATAATAAATCATTAATGCTTGCAACAACAATGTGAGATAATACGTCAGCAGAGAGAACAATCATACACAAAAGCAAGCATTAAAATATAGTGGATATAAAATTATAAACCATTAATGCTTGCAACAGCAATAGTGAGATAATACGTCAACAAGATATATGTGAGAGATAAACATTGTCTATCTTATGAAGAATGTTATAAGTTTATAGTGTGACCACTAAATTTAATTGAACATTCCTAAAAAAAAAACTACCATACTAAAGACCTTTGAGTTTCATTGAACTTCTCATATAGATAATAGTTGTAGTAAAGTTGCTTGCAAAATTAAGGGTATAAATTAACAAACAAATCCGGTCATATTAAGATTTGGTAAATAATATAATTAAAATTAGTACTGTTTATTAAATCGAAGCGATGAACGAAGAATAGAGTATGTACCTTGGATTGAAAGGCACGTTCAACCACAGAGGGATAAGAGATTATCATGTTAGAACAAAAACAAAAAAAGAACGATTTAAACTCTAGGTAACAATAGCGAATACAATAGAATGCAACAATTAAAAATTATTTACAAAGACACTTTTTATAGCTTAATGGATCGATTTTATGCACCCAATAAATAATAAGAAGAAATCAAGAACGTGTTGATACCAGGACAACATTAACCAAGAACGTGTTTAAACAAATACCAAGACAAAAGAAAATATAAAAGAAAATTAGCATACCTCATGATATTACTATTAATTGCTAACTTAACATTATGTTTCAATAACCCATTAATTCTATTTTTGGGCACCTGCCAAAAGAAAATATAAATAATTAAAAAATAAGATCAAATAAGAGAAAAAAATATATCGAAAATAAATGAAGAAACCAATCCTAGATAAGACGAATGCCAATTTTCTTAAGAGAGAAAAACAACGAATTGAAAGAAAATCTTCCATCACCATGATTGCATAAAATTGGAACGATCCTTCTCCTCACTCTTTCTTGAGTTCATGCCTACAAAATCTTGATGTTTATATTTAAGCATTAATTGCAAAAAAAAATCACGAACTTTACTCTTATTACAAATTAATTCTCATTTTTGAGAAATTAAAAAAAAAACCACAACCTTTAAGTATTATTACAAAAAAAAATCCTCAAAAAACATACTTTTAATTAGAAATTGGATGCGTTTTGCAACAATATTTAAAGATTGTGATTTTTTTTTTTGCAATTTTTCAAAAGTGATGATTAATTTGCAATAGGAGTAAAGTTCGTGGTTTATTTTGCAATTAACCCTATATTTAATTAGAAAAGGATAAATAAATATAGATTTTGAGGTCTTGTGATACAAACGGAAAACTTGCAACAAAAAATTCATCAATCTTCAGGATATTTCGCCCTAATAAATAAATATAGATTTTGAGGTCTTGTGATACAAACGGAAAACTTGCAACAAAAAATTCATCAATCTTCAGGATATTTCGCCCTAAATTACAATGTCAATTATAAAAATAACAAATAAAGATAAAAAAACACATGTATTTTTTAATGAAAAATTAACCTATTTTATTATCCAATGAGAAATGAACAGAATTGCCATCTTTGAGCACCATGAGATTGCCATGGTCAAAGATCCGAGAGTATCCTTCATTAAAAGATAGTATTAGGAGATTTCTAACGCCCCAAAAATCGATAATCATATAAAAAAGTTGAGAAATAGATAATCATATAAATACCTCTTTCAACTATATAGTAGGTGTAATAACAAATTTTTGTATTTATAATAAAATAAACACAAAAGAATTACAATGATAATCCAGAAGGATTAAACTTGAAAAATTAGAAAACAATCTCTATCAATCCTCTGATTCTTCTCTCGAACCAATTTGGACTTTGACTTTGACTTTGACTTTGACTGCGTTGACTGTGTATTTTGAGTCGGATCTTCAGTTGAAGCTTGTCCGAACTCAGATTTGGATCTTATTACGTTAATCCAGAGGCGTCGAGCCTTTATTTGGATTAAACGTACTTGATCCGAAGAACACTCGATCTGGGGGGGCTTAGCACCTTAATCCCGGGTCGTATGTTGTTCTTGGCGCGAAGAACACCGAAGAACTCAGTATATGAAGAACGCTTGATTTGGGGGGCTCCGCACCTTAATCCCGAATCGTTTGCCGTTCTTGACTTGAAGATGCTTGAAGATCTCAAGGGAGCGCTGCTCGTGTTCTTGATCTCTTCAGAACATTTATGTCTTCAAGTACTTGAGTGTGTGTGTAGTGAATGAAGGAGGACTCCTTATATAGGTGAAGGATGAGGATACTCCATAAATATCTCGCAATCTGATTGGTCTATGACAGATTTGGCCTGGTTCTGCGGGCTTGGGCCGTTCCAAATATATCACAGCTTGATTGGTCATTGCTTAATTTGACCTGATTCTAGAACCTTCCATGCTTTACTTAACTTAGGGGTCAAGTTTTACTTAATTTAAACCCTACTTAATTTATTGGGTATTAAATTAATTATCAATTATTTATTAATCTATTTTAGGAATTAATTTATTAAATCCCCAAAATAAAATATAATAAATTAAAATTGATATTTAATCAATAAAATCCACGTGTCGCCATTTGATTGGACCGTGAATTTTAATTGCTTACAAATGCCCCCTTGCGATTTGTTCACGGACAGAATGTCTTATTGTGAAGGAATCGCAAAAATTTATTTCTTGTTCACCAAGATTTCATGAACCTTACCCAAAAATTGTCAAAGTTATTTGTAGTAAAGAATCTCCTTCAATTTTGTAAAGCTTGCGCACCTCACAATAATCTCCATAATTATCCATGAGTCCATTAGTAGCTTCTATAATTATCCACAAATAATTTCCATAATTATCCATGAATCCATAATTATCCATGAATCCACTACTATATAATGGTACTTCATGAATTCAATTTTTTTCATCAAAGCTATCCAACAAACAAGATATTCACTTCAGTTCTTGTTCTTCCTTCTCTTATTTGAATTTTTTCTCTTTCTTTCCAAAGTATAGCATGAAGTGTTTCTAAAAATTTTTTTTTTCTTCTTCAGCATTGCTCCAAGAGGCTGTCAATTCACAAGTATAAGGTCTCAATCTATTCTTCTTTAATTCGCTCTTCTTTTATTTGTCTTTCTTGTTTTCTTGTTTATTTTCTCTATTTATAAACTGATTATTTGTCTTCACGTAATCACCAAGGTAAGCCCCATCACTCGTGTTCTCATATTTACTTCTATATCCCTTCAATTCTTGTCCTTGTTGTTCTTTCTTTTTTTTTCTTTTTTTACAACACAACGAAGCGAAGAAAAATAGAAGATTTTAACACGCTAAAGCAATCAAACCAACGATGTCGAGGTAGAGAGCGATCGACGGCGGATCACCCATGGTGGTTGCTTGTCGGGCTCATACCGCGAGGTGAAAAGCAGTCAACGGCGGACCACCCATGGTGGTTGCTTGTTGGGCTTACACCTCCGACGTGTTGATGCAACGAGAGCGGACTACCCATGGTAGTTGCTTATCGAGCTCATGCCTCTGGCAACATTGCTATTGAGGGAGCATACTGATGAAGATAATAATCAGACCGGCGGCGGTCGTTGCATCGCGATTCCGGCAGCAGACGGTGCGGCTGAGCAGCGGCGGCGTTGCATCGCGATTCCGGCAGCAGACGGTGCGGCTGAGTGGCGGCGACCGTTGCCTCGCGATTCCGGCAGCAGGCGGCTGAGCGAGGCGTGGCGGCGATCGTTGCATCGCGATTCCAGCAGCAGGCGGCTGAGCGGCGGCGATCATCCACTGCGCGATCCCGTCGGCAGCTGCAGGGCGGCGTGCGGCGAGGCGATGGACGGCGTGCTCGGGGCGGCTGGGCGGTTCGCTGCGCACGGAGACTGCTTGGTGAGGCGCGGCGCTCGCGATCCCGTCGGCGTCTTGGCGAAGCGCGGCACTCGCGATCCCGTCGGCAGCTGCGGGTCGGCGTGCGGCGCGGCGATGGATGGCATGCTCGGGGCGGCCGGGCGGTTCGCTGCGCACGGAGACTGCTTGGTGAGGCGCGGCGCTCGCGATCCCGTCGGCGTCTTGGCGAAGCGCGGCACTCGCGATCCCGTCGGCAGCTGCGGGTCGGCGTGCGGCGCGGCGATGGACGGCGTGCACAGGGCGGCTGGGCGGTTCGCTGCGCACGGAGACTGCTTGGTGAGGCGCGGCGCTCGCGATCCCGTCGGCGTCTTGGCGAAGCGCGGCACTCGTGATCCCGTCGGCAGCTGCGGGTCGGCGTGCGGCGCGGCGATGGATGGCATGCTCGGGGCGGCCGGGCGGTTCGCTGCGCACGGAGACTGCTTGGTGAGGCGCGGCGCTCGCGATCCCGTCGGCGTCTTGGCGAAGCGCGGCACTCGCGATCCCGTCGGCAGCTGCGGGTCGGCGTGCGGCGCGGCGATGGACGGCGTGCACAGGGCGGCTGGGCAATTCGCTGCGCACGGTGATGGAAGGAATCACACTGTAGATTGAATTTTGAGAAGAAATGCTATTCTACCACAAGCCCTCAATTTTGACTTTCAAGTCAATTTTGACTCTCACATGGCCCAAGCCCAATTTTGCTTTGATTTGGGCTTCATACTTGGGCTCCTTTAATTCTATGCTGATTTGGGCTTCAATATTGATTCCACATTTCCTTAATTGGCCCATTAGTTGATTTGTGTCCATAAACATGGCCTCCAACCGTGTGGCCAAGTTTAAATTTAACTAAACATGTGTTAATTAATTTTATTGACTTGGCTCCAATGTTTAAGGCTATAATGTTTTACAATTGTGACCTTAAATAATTAATTAATTGCCCTCATAAATTTATTTTGGGTCTTTTAATTAACCGTTCATTTGTTTTGCAGCCTATCCACTTCTTAGCATGGTTTTCTTCAAAACTGTAACGGGAAAATCCGGCGCAAGCTACTTAGTTATTCTTGAAGATGCACATCAACCTTTGCCACAAGGAACTCGCCTTTTACCCGGGCAATCTTTGCTAGGGAACGGTGCTTATGTCCCTCCAAGAAGCAAAAATGAATTTTTCTTGGCATGTTGGTCTCATGAATCTTCTTCAAGTAAAAATAACATAAGTTGGACCTTGAAGGGAGCTGACATTGAGCCAGAAATCAATTCAGCACATTTACCCTCTTTGGGACGCCGCATTGCAAAAGGAAAAGCATCCTGGGGAGAACCCATCAAGTTTCTTGGAGACTTTCACTACATCAAGGGTTACTGGGAGTGGACTGAAGATATTTTAAGCCGATGCGGATCCATTCTTCGAAACACAAAGCTTTATGATGCTGTCTTTGCATCCCTCTTTACCTATGATTGCAGCTGTGAAATCATGAAGGCCTTCTGTGAAGCTTGGTGTTCTTCCACCAATACTTTACTTACTAAATTCGGAGAGATGTCACTTTCTTTATGGGACTTATACAACTTGATGGGACTACCCATAGCAGGTTATGTGTATGATGAAATTGTGCCCTGTGCAGAAGAATTGCTTTCCACGAAGGATGGTTTACGTATCCCGCGCAGTTGTAGATCTTTACTTGGCGCCTATCACGTACTTTGCAAGGGTGCTAACAGAAGAAATGTAACCATTGACCAGTGGGTAGATTTCTGGTCTAAGAAGGCTATAACATACCTTGAACCTCCTACACGCATTGAAAGAAAGACGGCTTCTCGGCCAAAAAAAACTTATAACCCGACGGGCGTTATTTCAAGTCACCAACCATGGACGTCTGCTGAGATAGATCAACTTAAAAAGTTGGGCATTTCTCAAATTGATCAAGAAGAGACCTATCTAGCCGCTTACTTAGCTTGCTGGCTTTGTGCGTTTGCACTCCCGGGTGGCGAAGTAGGCTTGATACGACCGAGTACCTTTAAAGTGGCAAGCTTAATGGCTGCAGGAAAAAAAGTGAGTCTTGCTATTCCAGTTTTGGCAAACATTTACCATGGCTTGAATGTAATTTCAAACTCATCGAGTTTATCTGAAATTAAATCAACCTTTCCGGTTCATTTCGTCCATGCTTGGCTAGCTCACTACTTCAAAACTCATTTTCCGATTGGAAATAAAATAGCATATCCTCGAATGGTGACATACTCTGGAGAGCAGGGAGCAAGATACTTCGATGCTGAAGATGCTCGCAAACGAATCCACACAGCTGATAATGCCTTATGGACTTGCAATATTTTTTCAAAAGACAAAGCAATCCACTACACGGATGATGGAAATAAGAAATGGGATAATTGGGCCCATCTGGTGGCTATCCGTACTAGCTATCTCACTTTGCGGCAGGGTAATCACTTTGTGATGGAGCCTTACTCCCCTCACAGGTTTGCTCGTCAATTTGGCTTCCTACAAGATGTCCCTAAGATGCTTAGAACCAACCTTCGGAAAGCATCTTTAGAAGAAGGATTCAACCATTGGAAACATTGTACTTCGTATAACTCTACCTCCCAAGCTTACTTTCCATGTGCAACCCCAGCTCCTAAAAACTACTCCACTACTGAGTATAAGGAGTGGTGGAAGCAAGTCCACGGAACTTACTTATCTGATCATATCAAGGCATTGACTACCCCAGTTTCAAAACCTCCGGAGGAAGAAGTGGACATCATTAATGACCTTGATGATGATAATCAAGAAGTTCAGGATATTTCTCCGGTGTATGATGAAGTTTTACAACCTACAGTGCATAAAAGGAAGAAAAATTCCCCTCATTCTACAGAAAGTCGTAGCGCCTCTACCGAACACCATTGGAAGAGAAAAAAATCTGTTGTTCACACTGAAAAACAAGATAAAGAGGTTTCTTCCATTCTCTCTCTTTTTTTTTTCATTTTCTTTATTTCATTTTCTTACAAAGCCTTCTTTTATTATTGAAGGTTGCGCTGAAAATTTCTGGCTCTAAGGCTGCTGAAGAAAACGAATTAATTACTGCTGTTACTTCAAAAAAATTGGCAGCTGAGGTTTCCCTCTTTTCCTCACCTTATTTTTCATTGTATATCCTCATTTTTATACTAGCACATTTCTTCTTTTATCAGATCTTGGGCATCTCTACAAATTCTGGTAGCGGTGACAATTCTGATGAGAGTGATGATTCTACTGAAAGTGATGCATCGACCACAGGGGCGAATTCTTCAAAGGCACGTCCCATGATCTCAGAATTTATATCTAAGAAGATTACTCGTGATCTCAAAGGGAAATTTGCTCGGAGTGCATGGAGTAAAATAAGAAGAAAACTCAAACGGACTCCTCTTGAGTTTTTATCAACTCTGAGACAAGAAATATTTTCCTTGATAAATGAGGTGAAGGCTCTTAGAATCGACTGTTCCCCTTTAGAGATAGCCTTGACACCTCTATTTGATAAGGCCGACACTTATACTGCGGCAAAATTGAAGTCTGATGAAGCGGCGTCCACGGGAAATCATGCAAAATGCTTGACTAACGTCAAGGGTCGCCTTCAGAATTGCCGAGACACTCACATGACAGAGACAAAAAAACTAAAGACTACTTGGGAAGAGTTAGAATCGATAAGTAAAGAGATGACTAATCTGGAGAAGGGAGAGAAAACTTTATCTGAAGCAGCTGATCGTCTCCAACAAACTCTCTGTCGTGCTAAGAAGGAAGTTGAGCTCATAGAAGAGGAAATCCTTATGCTTGATAATGCAACCGTCTTGAAAGAATCATCATCTGAAGATGAGAAAGCAGCTCTGAAGTCTGTCTTAGAAAGCATACTCTCTGACAACTTTCTTGTTTAGCATAGGACTGATTTTCTTTTAGTTTGCTCCCTTAGTTATTTATTTGATTTCCCCTTTTATGTTTTTGAACATCTAATGATATTATCAATAAAGTCCATTCTCTTCATTACTTCTCTCTTATGTTACATCATTAACTTGTTTTCTTGTCTTTCATATTTATTTGCTGCCTTCACACTCCAATTCACCCCACAAACTTGATGTGAATAGACCAAAGGCATGACTGAACTTAGCAAAGTGCTAAGCTGCCTACGTACCTCTTCGCAGAGGATCAAGTCATTACGTAGTTCAAAGGGACATGATTTGATTTGGATGGGGGGGTGCCGTGCACAGTTTATACTCATGCGGGCCAGGAGTGACTATTCTTTAACCACTTTAGACAAAGTAGGATATTTAATGCTTTAACCACTTAAAATATCTGAGTGGGATGAATTAATAGTTTAACCACATATAATTACCTTTGGTGGGTGTCGAGCACAGTTTATACTCATGCGGACCAGGAGTTCGTCGTACACAGTTTATACTCATGCGGACCAGGAGTAACATGCAGTTTAGGCTCGTGCGTCAAAGAGCGTTGTACATGTATTTGTTTTACGCGTAGTAGCGTTTTAAGAACTTCCCATTTATGGGGCCAATGTTCACGCCATCTTCTGAGATCAACTTGTATGCGCCATTTGTGTAGGCTTCCTTCACAACATGAGGGTCATCCCACTTGGGTAGAAACTTATTTCCAACGCGATGGGTGACTACTATAGGTCTTCTCACAGCAAGCACCAAATCACCAACTTGAAAAGAACGTACCCTCACTTTCTTGTTGTATGTTCTAGAAAGGCGAGATTGGTAACACTCAAGTCTTTGTTGTGCTTCCAACCTCTTTTCATCTAACGCTTCTAACTCTTGAAGACGTAACTTTGCATTTTCTTCCTCGGTGAGGCCTTCTTGTATGGCTATCCTCAAAGAAGGAATTTGCTTTTCAAGAGGCACAACAGCCTCAACACCATACACCAAGGAATATGGAGTGGCTTGAGTAGGTGTTCTATAGGTGGTGCGGTATGCCCATAAAGCTTCATTTATTCTTTCATGCCAACCTCTTTTCGACTTGGACACCACCTTCTTTAACAAACTACACAACGTCTTATTAAAAGCTTCGGCAAGACCATTAGCAGCTGCGTTATACATTGAAGATTTCTTTTGTTTGAAATCAAACTTCTCACATAGCTTATCAATCCAACTGTTGCTGAACTGCTTTCCATTATCAGTGATGATGTAGCGCGGAACACCATATCTATAAATGATGTTGATTCGGATGAAATCAGCAACATTTTCTTTCTTCACTTCCCTTAGAGGCACAGCTTCGGCCCACTTTGAAAAGTAATCGGTTGCCGCAAGAATGTAGAGATGACCACCAGAAGACTTTGTAAGCGGCCCCACCACATCTAAACCCCAAGCATCGAAAGGCCATGAAGCGACTGTCGGATGTAAAGGCTCCGGAGGTTGATGAATCAAATTTCCATGGAACTGACAAGCTTGACATCTTTGTGCGTAATCCATGCAATCCTTCACCATGGTTGGCCAATAGTAACCCATCCTTTTAATTCTAAAATGTAGCTTCGGTCCGGATTGATGAGCACCGCAAATCCCGGAGTGAGCCTCCTCCATTGCTTGAATAGTTTCTTCCTTACCCAAGCATCTCAAGAAAATTTCATCGAATGATCTTCTATAAAGTGTACCCTTGAAGTAGATGAATCGAGGTGCCCGACGCCGAATATCAACCCTTTGTCGTGGATCGTTAGGCAACTTATCATATTTTAAATAATCCACAAGCGGTTGGCGCCAATCTTCTTCTTCAATTTCGAAAACCTCCACCACATGATTTTCAACTTCTTCATAATCATCATCTTCAAAGATTGGTGGTACAACCCAACTTCTACACACCGGTATTTGAATCTGCATTTCTGGCATAGCTATAGTTGATGCTAACTTAGCGAGGGCGTCAGCTTGCTTATTCTCTCTTCTAGACAGATGCTTAATATCAACATCACCGAGATAACCCATAAGCTTTTGAGCATATTTGTAATAGGGGAACAACTCAGGCTTCTTCACTTCATACACTCCAAGGAGTTGATTTATTACCAATAGCGAATCACCATACACTCTAAGGTGTAGTTGCTTTATGTCGACGGCCATTTCCAAACCAAGTATGAGTGCTTGATACTCAGCCACATTGTTAGAACAATTTTCTGTTAAGGAAAATGAGAAAGGTAGAACTTCACCACTGGGTGTTACAAACACGACTCCCGCACCAGCTCCCTCTCTATGAGATGCTCCATCGAAATACATCTTCCAAGGAGAAACTATGTCCACAGTGAAAGCATCTTCATCGGGGAGTTCATCGGATAGTTCCCATTCAGCAGGCATTGGATGATCAGCTAGAAAATCTGCCAACACTTGTCCTTTTACGGCCTTTTGAGGGACGTATACGATCTCAAACTGTTGCAGTTGGAGATACCATCTTGCAAGCCGATCAGAGAGTACTGGTTTTGACATGACAAATTTTAGTGGGTTGGCTTTCGAAACTAGCCGAACTGTGTGAGCTTGAAAATAATGTTTCAACTTCTGAATTACGAAGATAAGGGATAAGCAGATCTTCTCAATGGGTGAATACTTCAACTCGTTTGGAGTCATGGCTCTACTTAGATAATATAGAGCTCTTTCTTTACCATCATCATTTTCTTGTGCTAGTAAAGCTCCCACAGAACGCTCTTGAGCAGCTAGATAAAGGACTAATGGATGTCCCGGTATTGGAGCACTCAACACTGGTGCCTTCATCAAGTATTCTTTAATGCTGTTGAAAGCATTATTGCAAGCTTCATCCCATTCGAATATGCTGTCTTTCTTCATGAGATGACTAAATGGTTGGCATCGGCCAGCTAAATTTGATATGAATCTCCTTAAGTATGCCAACTTTCCTTGCAGACTTTTGAGCTCATGTATGTTCCGAGGCACATGCATTTTCATGATTGCGTCAATCTTTGCTTTCTCAATTTCAATCCCTCGACGGCGAACAACAAACCCAAGAAATTTCCCGGATGAAACTCCAAATGCACACTTGAGCGGATTCATCTTGAGTTGATGCTCTCTTAATCGTTCAAACACTCGCCTTAGATCATGGAAATGATCTTTCTTTTCCTTTGATTTCACCACAATATCATCAACATAGCATTCGACAATCTTATGAAGCATGTCATCAAATATCTTTTGCATGGCTCGCTGATAAGTGGCACCAGCATTCTTTAAGCCAAATGGCATAACATTATAGCAATATATCCCTTTCGGAGTACGAAAGGCTGTCTTCTCTTGATCCTCAAGAGCCAAACCAATTTGATTGTAGCCAGATGACCCATCCATAAATGAATGGACCTCATGCCCCGTTGTTGCATCAATCATGAGCTCAGTAATTGGTAATGGAACGTCATCTTTTGGACATGCCATATTCAAATCTCGAAAATCAACACATACTCTGAGTTGTCCATTTTTCTTTCTTACCGGCACGATATTGGAAATCCATGTAGGATATTTGACTTCTCGGATCTTGCCTGTTTCAAGAAGCTTATTAATCTCGTCCTCAATCAAAGGAATCAACTCTGGTCGAAATCGACGCTGCATTTGTTTAACTGGCCGAATTCCCTTTTTAATGGACAAGTGGTGCACTGCGATTTTCGGATCTAAGCCTGGCATTTCCTTATGCGACCATGCAAAGACATCTCTGAATTCTCGCAAAAGACTGACATACTTTGTTTCTTCCTCAATATTTAGCAGAGCACTTATGTAGGCAGGACGTGGATCATTTTCATCACCTAAGTTAATTTCTTTCAACTCATCAACAGTGGCCTTTACTCCTTCTTCAAATTGTGAAGGGGCATCTTCAGCATCTACTTCCTCCATTTGAGAATCTTCCACAGCAGTAATATGATTGGTAGAAGCTACACTTTCTTTATCATCACTATCATCTTTAGTAAAGATGATTCTTTGCAGCTTATCCTTCAACACTCTTCCACTTGAGTTCCCTTTGATATTTCGTCGCTTGATGCGAGAAGGATTTTGACCCCAGAGTTTTCGGAGGTTAAGGGACTTGACATGATTTTGCCTCCTACACTTTCCTTTACAGGGTCCAAGCCTTTCGAAAACACTCCCAAGCCTTTCAAAAACAGATATTCTCTTGTCTTTCCTACTACTTGCGTCAAACATATCCTCCGTGGATAAAGCTTCTTTCTCGGTGATATAATTTGTACTTGCTCTTCTAATTGCAATGCGGACTGGCTTTTGAGGGACATATCCCAAACCTGGCTTAGCCTTCTTAATAGTATGACCATCATTTTTCAACATTTTCTGAGTAACATTGAGCCCATGTCCTGGTGGGTTGATAGTTTCTTGACACACCTTACTCACCATCGCTTTTTCCCTTGGTTCATAACCAGCCTTGATAAGGAGTTTATAAGCTTGTGGACTATACGACTTGGTTATTTCAGTTTCAAACACTTCACCGTGTTCGGTCTTTGGTCCTTCAATAGGACGTGTGAATCCTTTGAGTGGTGGAGAAGAAAGTTTACTAGCATCAATTTTTGTTAAAGGCAACGTTAACTCTTCCGAGGTCTCAAGCCCTTTGCCTTTGTTCTCCTTGAGAGTGGCAGATGATGTACTACCTTCCTCATCATTTATTTGTTTATTGCCCCCATTATCTTGCACCGGGGCTTCTTCACGTTTTACTTCCTTTGTACTCTTGAAGAAATATTTAGCATCGGCAAAGTAAGCTTCAACTTCAGTAAATGGCTTGTCATCACCGAATACTCTTTTCACGTTGTCACCTTCACTATATTTGAAGCACTGGTGCAATGTAGAAGGAATCACGCCATTCTCATGTAGCCATGGACGCCCCAAAAGCATGTTGTAGGAAGTTTTTGCATCAATAACATGGAAAAGGACTGTGGATTTCATCTCATCAATTAGCAAATCAAGAACTATTGTGCCGAGAGTCCTTTGTCCCTCATGGTTGAACCCTTGGATCATCAATCGGCTATGGATTAGTTCATCCATTGGTATTTCTATCTTCTTCAACATTCTCAAGGACAAAATGTTCACTGCCGAACCTCCATCAATAAGTATACGATTCACTCGCATCCCTTTAGTATAACCAGTCACAAATAGAGGTCGATTATGAGATTGCATACCCAACAACATATCTTCATCCGTGAAGGTCACCTTCATGGAGTAAGCTTTACCCTTAGTTTCAAGTTGTTCGCTTTCATTGTCCTCATTCACGACATGACATGAGCCTCCATTATGACTTTCTTCTACAGAAGTGAAGTTTGTACCCGCCTCATCTTCTAACACGATTTTTCCTTCCTTAACCAGTTGCATGATCTTTTCCTTAAGAACGAAACAATCATGAATTGGATGACTCACCAACCTATGATACTTGCAGTATTTTGGGTCATTAGTTCGGCCGGCTTCTTCTGGACGTTTCATATCAGGAAGATCAAGGAGTTTGTTCTTCATTAGATCATCGAATATGCCAGAAAGGTCTGAGTTCAGAAATGGATACTCTTTTTCTTGCATCTCTTTCAGAGTTAACCTTCTTTGCCCCCACTCTTGGGTAACTTGTTTTCCTTTATCTTTCTTGTCATTTTCATTCTTTCGAACCTTGACAGTCATAATATTTGTGGCCATTGACTCTTTGCTGGAATTTTTAACATAGGACTTGCCCCCCTTTTTGAAATCTTGTTTATCTTTAAATTTGTAGGAGTCCGACATCGGTGAATGTTTGATTCCACTAGCAGCCATACTTAATTCCATGTCATGGGCCCTAGTAGCCAACTCTTCGAAAGTCTTAGGTTGAATTCCTTTGAGTATATAAAGGAGATTCCATTCCATCCCTTGGATACACATCTCAATAGCAGACTCTCCGGATAATCGGTCCTTGCAATTTAAACTCAAATTTCTCCATCGATTGATATAATCAATCACAGGCTCTTCTTTCAATTGGCGAGTATTAGTCAGCTCAGTCATGCTAACGGTTCTCCTCGTGCTGTAGAAACGATTAAGGAACTCATGTTCCATTTGTGCCCAACTATCAATGGATCCAGCTTGCAAATCGATATACCAATCAAATGCATTTCCTTTGAGAGAGCGAACGAACTGCCTTATCATATGGTCTCCATAAGTACCAGCGTCATGGCAGGTCTCAATAAAGTGTGCTATATGCTGCCTCGGGTTTCCCTTGCCATCAAACTGTTGGAATTTGGGAGGCTGGTAGCCAGCTGGCAACTTCAAGTTGTCCACTCTTTTTGTGTATGGCTTGACATAAGTAACAGTAGGCTTGGAATTTTCCTCAAACCTTTCTTTTATTGTTCCAAGTATAATATCCTTGAGTTGATCTACTTGGAGCATTCCATCAGCTGAAAGTGGCAACGTTCCTTGAGTTTGCTCCTTTTCAATAGCCTGACGCCTTGTGACCTCTTCAACTTCACTATCGTCCATGACTCCTTTTCCATTTGCATGGCTAGTCTCCGCGATGTCTCTTTTCATCAATTGGGAGATCTTTGTGTCTTGAGCTTCTATGTGTTTCGTGAGCCCCTCGATAGCTTTCATCATGTTTGCTAATTGTTCCTCAACAGTCGTAGCGCCTGCCATCATTACTGGAGCTGCAACGGAGTCAGATGAAGAGTTTGAAGATGCAGAATCATCATCACTATCATCTTTCATAAGTAGTTGTTTTCTCGAAACCTCCTCAACCGAAGGGTTGGATCCAGATGAGGCTTCCGAACGAGCTTTTTCTGACATGCTCCTCGTAACAACAGCAACATATTCAGTCAATGCCTCTGAGAGCTTAGAAGCAGCAGTCCTACCTACAGTAATCCTGACAGGGGTCATATCGTACTTTCGAGCTTGTAAAGAGAAGAGATGAGAGGTAGAGACGGTCCCACCGGGCGTGCCAAAATTTGTAATAACAAATTTTTGTATTTATAATAAAATAAACACAAAAGAATTACAATGATAATCCAGAAGGATTAAACTTGAAAAATTAGAAAACAATCTCTATCAATCCTCTGATTCTTCTCTCGAACCAATTTGGACTTTGACTTTGACTTTGACTTTGACTGCGTTGACTGTGTATTTTGAGTCGGATCTTCAGTTGAAGCTTGTCCGAACTCAGATTTGGATCTTATTACGTTAATCCAGAGGCGTCGAGCCTTTATTTGGATTAAACGTACTTGATCCGAAGAACACTCGATCTGGGGGGGCTTAGCACCTTAATCCCGGGTCGTATGTTGTTCTTGGCGCGAAGAACACCGAAGAACTCAGTATATGAAGAACGCTTGATTTGGGGGGCTCCGCACCTTAATCCCGAATCGTTTGCCGTTCTTGACTTGAAGATGCTTGAAGATCTCAAGGGAGCGCTGCTCGTGTTCTTGATCTCTTCAGAACGTTTATGTCTTCAAGTACTTGAGTGTGTGTGTAGTGAATGAAGGAGGACTCCTTATATAGGTGAAGGATGAGGATACTCCATAAATATCTCGCAATCTGATTGGTCTATGACAGATTTGGCCTGGTTCTGCGGGCTTGGGCCGTTCCAAATATATCACAGCTTGATTGGTCATTGCTTAATTTGACCTGATTCTAGAACCTTCCATGCTTTACTTAACTTAGGGGTCAAGTTTTACTTAATTTAAACCCTACTTAATTTATTGGGTATTAAATTAATTATCAATTATTTATTAATCTATTTTAGGAATTAATTTATTAAATCCCCAAAATAAAATATAATAAATTAAAATTGATATTTAATCAATAAAATCCACGTGTCGCCATTTGATTGGACCGTGAATTTTAATTGCTTACAGTAGGGTCTATCTAAAAAGATTAGAAGAAGATAAATAATCCTGGAGAAGATGAAGGCAGGCAACATGATCAAAAGCTGAACGAAAAGGAATTTTCAATTTTTACAAATGTAGATAGTAGAATGAGTTACGGTTACTTATTTAATGGATTTAATTGAATTTGAGTTACTCAAATTAACCCAATGCAATAATTGTAATTGCGCTGATATAAAAATTTTAATTATTTATGAGAGATTGAAATAATAAAGAGGGCACTGAGAATTCATTGAGATCAAAATAGGAGAAAACACCAAACAAATTTGTGAAAATTCCATCTCATCCTTGAAACACTCTCAAGCCCCCACCTCAGCAGTTAAAAACCCTCATTTATTTATATAAAGATAAAGATTAGCATTTCATAACATAAAATAGCTATACTCTATAAAGGATTAATAAATCCTTGGGGCACGAAGATAATTAAGAAACTATATTGACACATATCATTCAATTAAAAAATGAAATATGAGATAAATATTAATGAAATACATGTTCTTTTCTTTTTTTTCATGAGTATATTTATTTATTAATAGACTAGTTATATGGTATATCGGAACAATCGAAGCTTTGAAGTCTACAGTAGAGTAGAATAAGGAGGTTTTTAGAAAGAAGGGGGGGGGGGGGTTTGCAAAGTCCAAGCATTGTAATGAGGAAATAGAATTTAATTTAATTTAATAAATACTACTAGTATTTAAGAATGTGTAGTAAATGTAGTCCATATGACTTGTAAGAATACGAAAATGGGATGTGCCGAGGCGTTGACCATGAGAGTGTAGTTCAATGAATAGGAATAGGAATAGGAATAGGATCTTAATTAAAGAAATGATAATTGCAGGCGTATTAGCAGGAAAGTCACATGTAAATTCATTTTTCCAAGACAATCAAATCAGTTCAGCATATGGTAAATGATAATATAAATATTACAATAATAAAAAAAAAGAGAGAGAAAAGTATAGTATAGCTAGTAGAAAGCAGAAGAATAAGACGACGGTTATGCCGCCGTCAACGGCCAAGTTCTGTCCGCTAATATAAGCAGAGTGGTCGGAGGCCAAAAAGAGCGCGGACTCAGCGACACGCGTGGGCGTCAACTCGCCTCCATCCCTTGGCGGTGCAGATGATGGAACCCCCCTTGACCTTGCCTCGGACGTTGGTAGCCATAGTCTCCTCCATGGCTTGGATGTCGAGATCCAATATGCTCCCCTGGGTGGGTCTGGGGTCCCACAATCCCGGCGTTGCTGAACAACACATCCAGCCTCCCGTATTTCTCCACCGCCGCCGCCACCTGTTGTTGTCGCAGTGATGGTAGCTCACCTTTTCCGACTCCATGGAAGCCGTCACTTGATGCCCTAATTCATCTTGTATGTCTGCCACCTCCACGAACAGCCTAGCAGCCGCCTCGCCAATGCCGCTCGCACCGCCCGTGATCACTGCAACTTTACCCTCCAACCTGCATATATACTAACGTCATTAATCATAGCTGAAGAAGAATAATGCAGACAAGAGAGCTCACCTCAGGTTTGACATCATCAATTCAATATTTCCTTTCCTTTTTTATCATATATAAGGGGAAGGTCTTAATTACTTCTATTGTAGGATTCAAAGCTCGACAATATCGTTTGTCAACTCTACATGTATGTATCCACTCCACAATTAATGGATTCATTATAAATTAATCAACCACCCGCTCCCTTTATTCCCTTAATTAATAATTAATTATTGGATTTAGCGAATACAATGGTTATTTTTGGTATGGGTGAGCTTTTTTTTTTTTTAAACCCGCCTAAACCAACGGCATTCACCGCAGCAACCATTTTTTATGTACAAACCGCCATTAATTATTTTTTATAAAACCGCACTGACAATGCAATTTCATTTTTTTTAGTAAGACCGCCATTATAAAATTTAATATTTTTATAAAATATATAATAAGTATTATTTTAAAAGTTAATTATTAATACTTAAATTAACAAAACTACTTAAAGCCTAAAAGACATTATAAGTTAGACTTACTGCACTAATCAAAAGTTGCGGTAGTTTTATATGAAATCTTTTATTGTATGTTATTTTAAATTTTCTTAGCTAGATAAATTATATCATAAATACTTAGTATTTGAATCATATTATGTGTAATTTGCTACTTGAACATGTAATGCTAATGTTTTTAAATACTCCCTCCGCCAATCCCCAATCTATCCGTTTACTTTTTGCGCGTGGATTAAGGAATATTATTATTTAATGTGTAGTGGGTAGTTGTATTAGTGGGGTGTGTATGTCCCATATTTTAATTGTATTAGTGGGTGGGTGAGTCTCATGTGTCTAAAAGTGGAAATGGATATATTATGAGTGGACGACCCAAAATGGTAAAATTGATAAATTGACAGTGGACGGAGGGAGTATTATCCTTAAACTTTAAAGATTTTAATAACCGAATGTTGTAGTATATATATATATATGTGTGTGTGTGTTGGATATCTTTTTATTGAAACCGCAAAACCGTTAAAATCGACTGCAAAATCGTTGAAATCGCAATATAAATTTTAATAGAAAAATCTCAGTTTAAAATTATATAATTAACCACACCGCACCTAACAAGACAATTTAAATTTAGTCGAAAAAACCGTAAAACCGCACCGTGATCACTCCTAATTTTTGGAATATTGTAATTTAGTGGCGTTGGGTTGAGTCCTTGTTGATTTTGCCAACAAAATACTAGTCCGTATACCTAACTTAAAGGGAGCCCAACAACTCATTAGCCCAACAACTGAAAACACCAAATTTATTTTTGTCCGCCTTCTACCCTAATAATAAATATTGAAAATATTTATTTTGAATTTAAATAGGAAAAAAAGAGAGAGATATAAAATTAAATAAATTTAGTAGTGTTGATAGGTGTTTGTTTTTTTATATTTAAATATGTGGATTTTTTTACTTTTTTTCTTAAATCAAGTACTCAAGTAGAGTATGATGAGTATAAGAGAATAACATATGATTTTTGTAAGACATAATGAGATAATCCTGAATTATTAAAAAAATAATAATAATAATAATTTACACGAGTGTTTTCCTTTTTCAAATAAAATAAGTGTACATTACATATGGAACAATAAAAAATGGAGTAAAAATAAATAGCAGGCAAACAAACGCAAATGATAGGCCGTGAGGATCTGGGAAAACATCTGATTGGCTGCTCCTCCTCTCATCTCCCTAATGTCTGTAGTTGCATCCGCCGCAGCAGCGGTGGCGCTGATCGACCATAGTAGGGGAAAACCAAGCATTCGTCCCTTGTCTTCCCCTCACCCTCATTTCACCACCCACACACACTCGCGCCTCACCAGACATTATGCGAGGACTTCTCCCACTTACCTTACCGCCCTCAAATCCCGCCCATCCTTCATCCCTATCATGGAATGGCAAGATTGCACGTAATCGATTCCCCCCTCCCCCCTTTTGAACGCCCAAGCACCCAAGGTTTTTAGTTGACTCCGTTTTCTTTTGCAGGGCGAAGATGGACATAGATGTGCCCACTTCTGTTGCTTATAAGTGCTACTCTGATCGTGAAGCAATTCCTCAGTGGATGCCCTTCATTTCTTCTGTCAAGGTCAGCCTATTGATTTCTGCTGCTTTTTTCCGAACTTCGCAATTTTACTTTCAGTTCAATGTCAGTTAATTTTCAATTAGAGATTACCCATCTATGATTTTAGGTTTAGGATTCAATTTTTCAACGTTGGGAATGGGATATTCTGTGTTGCCCATGTTTTGGACGTAATAACTTTTACTGCTGGTTAGCGTGGCATAGCAATCGGCTTTAATAAGACAAAGGCTCATTGTTCCTTCCTTTTTATAAACTTAATTGCTAAGATCATCCAATCCCTACTTTAAGTTGAGAAGTTGATTTTAGTACTGTTATAGATTCTGGAGGATAAACCTGAACTATCACGATGGTCATTGAAATATGAAGCATTTGGGCGTGATATAGAGTTCTCTTGGCTTGCTCGAAATATGCAGGTTACTTCTGGAACCCAAAAATGAGTTTAATTCCCACTCTTTATTTCAGTATCTTCACTGTTTCATAACCATGTGTCTGTATTGCTTCCTTTCTGCAGCCTATACGAAACCAGAAGATTCATTGGAGATCTGTGGAGGGTCTTCCCAATAAGTAATCATAACCTCATGAAAATCATGCTTCACGCAGAACAACATGTTTATTTTCAATCAAGTTGCTAGATTTTGCATGACATCACTGCAGGAATGTTTGATAAATAGAGGACCTCAAAACGGAATAGATATGACTTCAAGCTTCATTGAAATCTTCCTCCTAAGGTCTTTCCTGACGAGAAAACTAGATAGGCTGTTGCTGGAGCTTGTCTTGTGTACAATCAGTTTGTATGTACGACCTCCTCAATTATAGGTTGATAAGACAATTATGCTCTAGGTTGTACATGAACTAAAATACTACATGGATCATAGGGGTGAAAGTATAATTAGGCCTTAAGAATTAATACTAAATAATGAAGGTAAAGATAAACCTAGGAGTAAAATAGAGTATAAACCAGAAAAGATATAGGTATTAGGTACAGTCAGTTGTGACCACAAAAACATCTCAAATGCATCATAGATGTTGTAGTTTAATTCCTCGCATGTATATCTTGTCTTCAGACTGGCAGATAGCTGTATTTCTCCTCTTTATCTTTGAGTGTTGAAAAGGAACAATTCACTTTGCGCCGGTTCATTCAACAGATCATGAAACTTATTCAACTCACTAATTATGCATAAACCTAGTAAGCCACAGCTTGCCATCTTTGAGTTATTCTTGCCACTGAACTTTGCATACTTTTAATTGCAGGGGTGCTGTAAGATTTTTCCCTAAAGGTGCTTCTTCTTGTACGGTAGAAGTACGCCTTTTCAGAGACTATCCATTTTATTTTCGTATGCTCGCTGTATGTCTGTGTGTTGCATCACAAGTGCTTCATAATCATCTCTTAAATGCTACCCATAGTAAATCTAGTGCCTTGGCATGTTGATTTTGTTATTTACGAACATGACTTCCTCATCACATTATGTTTTTTTTCCTGTTTCAGCTTACTGTTTCATATGAAGTGCCTCAACTGCTGACTCCAGTGGCGTCTGTAAGTTCTCTCTTTGTGTGGAGGGAAATTGTGCAAACGTTTAAAGCTTTTCAATTTCGAGTGATTTTTTGTAGCTTGCCAGAATAAGAAATTACACAGCCCAACTTATTAGACTAAATTCTGCACACGCAGGCCCTGCAACCTTTTCTTGAAAGCTTGCTGGTACGTGGTTTAGAACAGTTCGCTAAGTTCGCCAGAAGCTACTCAGCTGAGTCCACCATGTAGTATCTTCATGTTCGAGTGAGAAACACATCTTTAACTTGTAATATGGACATATCGTTTACCAAGTGTTTCAAATGGAACACGACGTGTATTTTTCAAAATAATGTAATTGAATCGACAAAGATAATAAACACAATACGTTGAATAAAATAGTTTTATTCATGCCAGGCGTATGGTACACTCAAGTCAAGTCCAAGAGGAAGGATAGGGCGACGACAGAGCCATCATCGCCCACCTTCTGCATTGGATCTAATAATACATTAGTCTAATTCTTACACCCCATGCTCCACCTACCAATCAATTGTATGTACACGCAAACCTGCCAGAGAACAGAGGAAATAATTTTACAAACAAAACTGCTCGACTGAAGCTGCCACAAACAGCCTCCTTCCCTCAAATAGATGGGCAATTCATTCCACGTGGTTGATGAAAGAAGATTGGTGATTTCTACTCCAAGAAACTACGCAAGCTGCACAAAGCCTCCGCAGAGAGGCTGCAACACCGTAGTCTCTTTTGTCGGGTTGTTGATGTCTCCACCTGATCCAGAGATGTAAAACAAACAATGATGACCGTGAGATTGTCAGAAGTGTTGAGCCGAAGGGCCTCCATCACGAGGTCCTTGGCACTTTGCTCAGGATCATCATGCCGCCTAAGCCCACGACGCACAAGGCTGACAGCTTGTTGACTAGACATGACATCCCAGATTCCGTCGCATCCAATTATGAGAAATTCGTCATCCTCTGTCAGAGTGATTTGACAAAATTCTGGCTCTGCAATAAGAGGTGAGGCAGAGCCTCGGGGCAGCTTCATGTCCCAGTCTCCCAAGGCCCGAGTAACGGACAGAACACCATTGAGATAACCGTCATCTATGAATCCACCCAATTCCTCAACACGCCTCCTTTCCAATGCATAAGTTGGCCTGTGGTCTTGAGACATATTGATTGCCTCGCCTTTCCGGCACAGAACTGCTCGGCAGTCTCCCGCATTGGCCACCAGTAGAAGCCTGGAATGAAGTGAAGGATTTCTCAATGACAGAAAAATAATCTTCGTTTATCCCTTCACTCTGGTGCTGATAATAGTTATGTAGAGAAAACTAAGAATAAAAATACCTTCCAAAGATGAGAGCTGTCAAAGCAGTAGTTCCAGAAGAAGTGTTGACGCTGCTGTCTTCGCCCAAGGCCATATCTGCTACAAGAAATCCTTTCCTCAGACAATTCTCGACTTCCACTATGAATGTGTCATTAACTTCAGCAGTTTGGGGGAAATTAGCATCCTCGAAAAAGAACCTGATGGCATTCTTTCTAACATAGGCAGCTGCCTCAGGACCTCCATGACCATCAAAAACCTGTACATGATGCAAATGAAGCAGACAAATGATGTCATGATGGCCTCAATGGAAGAGCGAACAAATTTGCACATCTGAAATAACTCACCCCATAGAAGGCACTTGGTTCAGGGGCACTGATGAGCGATCCCAAGTGTTGTGAGAGATCGTCTATCCTTATGTGCTCGTCTTCCATGTATCTCCTTGGACCAATATCAGCAAAACCACCCGAACGAATGCTTGGAACAAATTGTAATGCAGGGGTTTCTGAAGACTTGACATCCTGCCATACATACGTATCTTGTAAGCAAAAATTTTATATACCAGAACACAACACGTCGTAGAAATAAGCAAGTCCCCAAGAATCACAGATAATGGTACAACTGTCTGCCAAACCGATGAGCCAATAATTACAATATTGAATGCCTGAAAGTTTGTCTCTCATCCATTATCAGTGGATTCAGAACTGTCAAGTAACTTTAATCCAACAGGAAAGATGGAGTCTGCTAGCCACCACCCACTTGATAAGGTCAACAACAGATTCCCTCGGCCATTAATTTGCAGGTCAATTATTAAAATAGTTTAATTCAGGTCACTTGGATCTCTCTTCTTATGTTTGCTAGGGATAAATCAAAGGCAAAATTAGTTTCAGGTTCTTATAATTCATTACTGAGCTTACCCTAAAAATCAAAATTTGACGATCCATACCATCTACATGTTTAATTTAAGAAATTTTCTTGTTGTCAATCATATTACATGAATTGAAGCGACTTAGAAACCCAGACATTCATTCAGGAAAACAGAATCAAGTAGAAATTGAAAACCCATAATCGAGTGTAAAAAATCTTACAAGTTGAGAAGAAGGCACATCCAACATAGGGATGTTGGTTCGAACTACAACCTCCGCTTCCGCTCCCATGCTTTTCCAATCACATATAACACAAAATCAGCGGCTAATCTAGCTTGGATATACAATTACTCTACGACTTGAAATTTGATTTCTTTCGATTTCTCAAGAGAAGAGAAGAGAAAAGATTTCTGCGCGTGTAGAACTAGAGTGACCAAAACTGTGCCCAACTTCGCCTGAATTACTACTTATAGTTGGGTTGGCGCGGGGAACCGCCTTCTTACCGACAACTGCCGGTTGCTACAAGATTTTAACTACCCGCCACACGCAATAGCAACCCTCAAGTCTCACCCATTGGTTTACTCCATTCACATCTTTCCTACGCAAAATTACTATTTTTATCACAATAAAAAATATACTCCCTTCGTCATCCGTTGACTTTTTACACCTGGATTAAGGAATATAATAATTTAATGTATAGTAAGATGAGAGAAATAATATTTTAATATGTAGTGGGTAATTGTATTAGTGTTGAGTGTGGGGCCATGTGTAGTGGTTGTAGGTCACATCAATTCAAAAATGAAAATGAATATTTTGTAATGGGAATGACCAAAATAAAAAAATGAATACATATCAAGGGGAAGGAGAGAGTACTAATTTTAAAATAGAATACGGAAATTGGGAGATAATCCTCTATATTATTTCAACTGAATTATTTCATTTATTGGTAGTTATATATCAATATTTGCGTTAGATGAAAATGCTGATGATATGAAAATACAAATGAAATGGAAACCAAAATTATTTTTAGTGTAATATATATGCATTGTTAACATACGCAGTTGCTGAACACTGAACACATTAACAAAGATATATACATATACACACTCGTTACTTCTTTTTTCTCCTAAGTCTTCATAACTCTACATCTATTTGTTCTTAATGGAAATCGAACCTAAATCACTTACTTTTGTGAAGAGCCCAGCAATCAGGTGAGCTAGATATACACGCTCATATCTCAACATAACAATTATACTCCCTTCGTCTCCCTCAAATGAGTCCCTTTTTTCATTTCGGGTGTCCCACCCAAATAGTCACTTTTTATTTTTTATACACATGAAACTCAACACACTAATACAATTAAAATATGAGCTCACAAACTTACTAATAAAACTGCTCATTATACATTAAATAATAATATTTTTTAATCAAAGCGTAAAAGGCAAAAATAACCCTTTGTATGTAACGGATAGAGTATATAACTTTTAGTATCATTTAGGCGTTCTAACTTGAAGATTTGCTTCTTTTTTTTTTTACTATTTAAGTGTGCTCTGACCCTAAAATTACATCCCTAAAAATTTTAGTATCACATAACTTTTCATCTATTTAAATTAAAGTTATGAATAAAAAAGTAAAAGCATAATTAAAATTTATTCTCTACACGTTAAAATATTATTTTATTTCTTAATATTTGTGTATAAATGGAAACGTGAACATAACATTTTAATAGGATGGATGGGGTATCATCTAATATTTTACACAATTTTATATCCTTTCATCCAACAAAATGCTCCACGTTTATTGTTCTGTCTGTCACATGGCAATCCCTCGTTATTTACATGAATAATTATATTCTTAAATATTTTAAATTTTAAGAATAAATATTAAAATTTAAAAGATATTATAATAAAAATAAATTATCAGGATACAAAGTAAACTTAACTATATTATATTGATACACCTTATTCCTCTGTCCATTCGAAAAAAATTGCACTCCCAACATTCCAAGGGCTTCATCATGTTCATTCTTTTCCTTTGTTCTACAACCACCATAAAAAATAGAACCATCACACTAATCATAAAATTTTAAAATATAATTTAACTTTATAATTATCATCCTTAGCTTAACATACTCTTATAATGTATTTATTACTTAAAAAGAGTAAATTACTCACAACCAATAAAATTAATTAAAAAACAACTTTGCTTTAATTCACATATCAAATTCCAATAAAATTTAATTTATAAATGAAAGAGAATATATATTCCCAAAACCTACAATATTAACACTTTATTATACCATAGTTTTTTTTTTTTTTGGAAAAAATATAATGTACTTTTTACCATATTCAATCAAATTCAATAATACCATCCATTTTATTAAATTATTCAAAATACCACTAAATTTTCTTATATCGTCACATTAAAATACCACCTCAATTTCATAGAAGTGAAAGTTAGATTTATTTCATTGGGATTATAAAATGGGAAATACTGGACATAAATTAGAGAAGTTGGAACACATTTAAAATTGATTGGAAGGTATATGAGTAGTGAGATAAAATTGAAAGATGAATATGAGTTTAGTTGAAAAGTTTGGTAAAATGAGAAGATGACGTAGCAAAGGATAGACAGGTGGAGGTTTGGTTCCTGACGCGTATGGACGCGCGAAAGCTGTATCATTTTGACGTAAATAGCCTTCCCGCTGACTTTTTTTTATTAATCATGACTTTTCAATCGCGACTCTAGTACTTGCTAGAAATTTCTTTCTTTTAACATGGAGTAAATGTTTTTAGAGGGTCAACGCTGGATTTTATGAAACAATATACTCCCTCCGTCTCTAAAAAGTTTGCACACCTCTTTTCGGCACGGAGATTAAGAAAGTGATAACTTTTAAGGATATAATGGTATTTTTATGTAATATATAAATGATAAAGTATGGTAGGTAGAGATGGTTTTTTTGTAATTAAAGTGTATGGGGAAGGGTGATTGTTTTTTACTTTTTGCTTTTTTTGGGATGTGCAAATTTTTGTGGGACAGCCCAAAATGGAAAGTGTGCCAACTTTTTAGAGACGGGGGGAGTATGTGAGTAGAAATCATTAATCTATTTTATAAAGAGTAAGTATTCTTTCTCCTAACAAGTCTTAATTTTTCTTTCTCGACCACAAGTATTATTGCATAACACACATTTTACCATTTTTCTGTTGGAAATTTTAAGTAAAAACAAACTACTCAACACATAGTAAGGAAATTAATTTAGGATCAAACATACAAACAATTCAACTAAAAATAAAATAAGGAATAAGAGTAGCCTGAGTCGAAGCACGCTCCCACTGGTATGATATTCTTGATTTACACGTTCTTCTCCCAAGATTCGACGATCCGAGTTCGCTCTTTAGAGAAGAAACGCCCCCACTGCACTGGTATGATATTATTGATTTACACGTTCTTCTTCCAAGATTCGACGACCCAAGTCCTCTCGTGTGCAGCGATGAGAATCCCGAACCACGTGTTTACTCAATGCTCAAAGATAGAGTATCGTATATAAAATTACATATTTTTGTAGTGTGTAGGAATATAAATTGTATAGTATATATAAGTGTATGTGTATTAGGTAGTATGTAAATGTATAATGTGAGAGGACATGTGTGGTGTAGTATATATCAATGTGTACTACAATTACATAAGAATTATACAACCTTTATAACCTTCTCATGCACCAACACATTTATGAGAATTAATGGGGCCAAAAACAATAGACGGTTACATAATCGTTAAGAGTTAATAATAATTATTATTATAATAAAAATTATTATTTTAAATTATAAAATATCCAATATTTTCGTATCCAAAATCTACTTTAATTCCAACACTTTAATTTTCAATATTCCACGCATGCTTGTAATTTTTAAAATAAACGGCATCTTCTGAATTGGGATATAAGTAAATCCTCCTGAATTGAAAAGACAATTATATATTTAAATATTATCATATATATTAATAATAAATATTAAATTTGAAAAAATAAAAAGGAAAAAAATGGAGATTAATTTATATAGTTTAATTCCGTGATAATTAAGAAAATAAAGTTTAGCGCGGAAATGATCACACATTTAGGTTTTTTGACGGTATCACATGTTTAGTTCGTTGATTTATTCTTAAAAAGCTAATCACAACATGACAATAACATTGAATATTACATTCCTAAAACTATGTAATTAAGCATATATTTTATTAGCAAGGAATATTTCATTTGATGCAAGAAAAGGGGATAAAATAAAGGAAGTTCAATTCAATATATAGTGATTTGTGTATGGGTAATTGACAAGTGCATTTAGTTTGTTGAAACACGTATGCCTAAGATACCCAACCGCTAAACAAAACACGTGCTAGCTCTTCATTTTAACCTTACAACGGAATTCCTCACATTTACTCAATCACCCTAATCCCTATCCCTATCCCTATCCCTATCCCTATATATAAATTCCATCACACACACTCAACCATGGATTCAATTTCCTTTTTCTTCTCAAATCTAAACTAAAATATACTACTCCATCCCATACGAAAAATATTGCTTCATAACACACTGTTTCAATTTTCACTCTCATTAATAAAATATAAGGGATCTTGGAAAAAAAATGCCTTGGGTTGTGTTGGCCCATTTTTGTATTTTTCCTACTTTCCTATCTTTACAACTCTTCCTATTTCTAAGCCTCTCTCTCCGACCACCTAATTGTTTTTACCTATAATATTCAATTTGCAACTCTAAATATTTGGATTTACTTTTTCCTTATCTTGCAACTTCCTAATATGAATTCACAAAACATGTATCCTAACTTTTATTTTTTCTTCCCTCATAATACTTTCAACAACCTAAAAACCAAAAGAACATCACAACACACTAATCTCACTGTAGGCACCTGAATTTTATTGCCTATTAAATAAAATATGTGGCAAATTAATGCAATAATTATCAATTAATTATTTATTTATTAAGGAATTTAAATAAATTAATTCCTAAAATAAATGAGTAAATAATTGATAATTAAGCCTTATCCAGTCCAGCAGGCTTAATTAAAGGAAAAAAGCCCAACATATCTTTTAAAGGAGAAAATATCTCTCAAGTGGTTATTTTCTCTACATATAAATAAGGGCATGCAGTCCTCATTCCAGACACACCAAAAACATCTGAAGACGCGCTTCTGAAGAGATCAAGAATACGAGCAGTGCTCCCTTGAGATCTTCAAGCATCTTCAAGTCAAGACTTAAGATCTTCAAGCATCTTCAAGTCAAGACTTAAGATCTTCAAGCATCTTCAAGTCAATAACAGTCTGCGATCAGAGATTAAGGTTCTAAGCCTCTCCGATCCGGCAGCCCCTCCGATCCGGCGTTCTTCCATCCAACCGCCTCCGATCAGAGATCAAGGTTCTAAGCCCCTCCAATCCGGCGTTCTTCCATCCAACCGCCTCCGATCAGAGATTAAGGTTCTAAGCCCCTCCGATCCGGCGTTTTTCCATCCAACCGCCTCCGATCAGAGATCAAGATTCTAAGCCCCTCCGATCCGGCGTTCTTCATATCAAATTCATCCAGCAGTCTCCGTGAAGTCAACGTTCTACCAAATTGAACAGCATTCTTCACAACAAATCTTCAAGTCAACATTTTATCCGAACAAAGGCTCGACGCCTCCGGATAAATATTTTAAAGCTTCAAGTCAACCCCGAGCACGGACAAGCTTCATCCGAAGATCCGGCTCAGAAAGTTGATAAAGTCAAAGAGCACAAGTTAAACAGTGAGCCCTCTCTATAAGCCACTTGAGGCACATCCTGCGATTTACCTCCTCCACCAATCCCCAGGGTAGGAGTTCGAATCCTGCCTTTGGCATGGATTTGATCCCTTGCAAGCACAAGTTAAACAGTGAGCCCTCTCTATAAGCCACTTGAGGCACATCCTGCGATTTACCTCCTCCACCAATCCCCAGGGTAAGCTTCAAGTCAACCCCGAGCACGGACAAGCTTCATTCGAAGATCCGGCTCAGAAAGTTGATAAAGTCAAAGAAGTCAACTCAAGAGAGGAATCAGAGGATAGTTAGAAACTGTTTACTTAAATTCTCAAGTTTAATCCATCTCGGATTATCATTGTAATATCTTTTGTGTTTATTATTTTAATAAATACAAATTTTGTTGTTACACCCACAAATACATAAAACATATTTATCAACGTATCTATTTTCCTATTTTGATTTGTAAGCATCAATCTCCCTTTTTTGTGGATGAGGTTTAAAAAAAATAATTATTATTATAAATTTACTATCAAAATTCTTTATCGTATGTGACTGAGAATCGATAACAGTATTGAACTTTGATGTCTTGGCCTACGTGTGCGCACCTATCACAAAGTATATTACTCATGTTTTAGATATGATCTCATTTAAACATTTTTAAGTCGTCGACATTAGAAGACTAGGTCCATAATTTTGGTCATAATTAATCAACTCCCCCACCATATTAATTTAATTGGGCAGCTAGCTCTTCCAGCGTCCTTATTATTTTTATCACTATTGCGAGACTTATCTAAGGCAAAAACTTGTGTGTGCTTGGGAACATGTGAGCACATTTTGTGTGCCTTTAGAATTTTGTGTTAAATTGTATACCCTTTAGTATAAAGATATGTACCCTTTATTTTACAAAGCAAAAAACTTGTGTGTCCCCGGGCACATGGAAGCACACTCCGTGTGCCTTTAAAATTTTGTATTAAATTGTATACCTTTTAGTATAAAGATGTGTACCTTTATTTCTAAAGAAAAATAAAAAATATAATGAAAAGTGTATACCCTTTAGAACAAAATTGTGTACCCTTATTAATTAAAGTGTATACCCTTTAGAACAAAATAATGTACCCTTATTCATAATACTAAATTCTAAAGGCGCACGGTGTACGCCCTGGCGCACGCAAGCCTCACTCCTTATCTAATTATACTGTACACCCTAGCACCCACTTTAAAAAACGTATACAAATATAAACAAAAACATATATAATTATGAACAAAAATGTATAAAATTTAATTGTTAGTTTTTTTTGATGAAAATTAAGTGTAAAAAAATATACAATTATTAAAAAATATGTATATACTATTGAATAAAAAATTATACACATGTGGATGCTATTTTTTTAATGAAAAATTTAGTGTAAAAAAAGTATACAATTATTAAGAAACACGTATACAAAATAGAATAACATGTTTACAAAATAGAATAAAAAGTTATACACATATGAGTGCATCCTTGCATTCGGATGCACCTAATATCAACTCATTATTTATTTATTTATCTAAGCGTTGTCAATGCAGAAACAAATGCACTACATAAATCAAACTTTTTATGAAGAAATAGAGAAAAACTATAAATCGAATAAGTTAATTAGGAAAGAGGAGTATATGTATTCTAAATTATTTTTAATGTCTCTATTATTATGCATATTTTTAAAGTTAATAATACTAAATAATATCAACACGCTACAATATGTCAATATATACTACATGCAAAATTTTTCCTAGTTAGACTGTTTGGTGTTTTTATCGATCGAACAAAAAAATCATAAAGGTAGTATATTTGTTTTGAGGTTTTATGAAATTTGAAAATTTTGAGTTTTTAAAATCAGAACATCAAAAGTTTATAAGAAATGTGTTCATCGAACACAAAATAATAATAATAATAAAAAAAAGAAGTATACAATGATAAATTTATCTTTTTAGTTTGGATGTACATATATAGTCCGAAATTGTTAATAGTCGCCTGTAATTATGTAGTGTGTATATCTTAAGTTTGAATTTAATTTAATAATCCTATATTGTTTCAAAACTAAAAAAAAAAAATCCCAAATAGTTTGATGGTAATTTATTCATTTCGAAACTCTCAAAAATTCATTTTCTAATTGTACACCGTCATAAATATTTATCTTTAAAATCTAATCAAAAAGAAGAAATAATTACTGCAAGATACTTATTTTATGTTCATATTATTGTTAGATACAATGATAAAATTAAATAACTCATAACTACCGTTTTACTTTGTCATATTTCAATTTTATCCCTTCTTTAAAATAGGGATAGATACTCCCATGCATTTATGTTGACTTTTACTATTTATTAGAAATTAACCCTCCATTTTCCTCCAATAAACCCTTTTGTAGAAGAGAAGTGATGATTATAAGTAATATTTTAATTCCATGTTCATACTGAGAACCTCTGTTGATGATTTCTTTAATTGAAAATAATGTTTGTGAGGAGTTTTATTTCTCTATTTTTGATTTTGGTTCTGCATCTTTTGATCAATCTAACTCTCCTCTTGATTTTTCACATAAAATTAGCTACACACAAATTTTATAGTTGTTTTTTTTTTCCGCACACAATACTTACTATTCATATAACATTTATGTTCACAAAACACCCTTTAAATTCATGACATTTTATGATGCACACAATTTTTTATTCACATAAATTACGCTGCACACAAATTTTTCATTCACATAAATTACAATGCACACAAACTTTTATGCTGCACAATAACAAAATTTGTTGAACATACTAATTTTAGAGCACTATAATTTAAAAAGAAGGATTTTTTCAAAAATCACCTTATAATTCTCACCTAATTATGCTGCACATAAAAAAATTTGTTGAACATAATAAATTTAAAGCAACGTAATTTAAGGAAATGAGTTTTTAAAAGACCAGCTCATAATTCTCTCATATATTTTCAATGCTGCACAAAAAAAAAATCGTTGCACACAACGATTTTAGAACAATGAAATTTAAGGATATAGGTTTTTTAAAGGTCAAATTATACTTCTCTCACCTATTTTGATAATGTGCAACAAATAAATAAACATATTTGAATAGAAGGAGAATGGGAGGGGAGAGAGTATAGATTTTGGTAACATAATTTAAGGAAAGAGATTTTTTACATATCACATTATAATTCTCTCACTTACTTAATTATCTTATTATCTACATAATAATTATTTTTTAATAGGGGTAATAATGAGATAATATAATATAATTATGTACTTGTTATATTTTTGTATTAATATGTCTTACAATAATATGGTGTTATATGATATACCTATTGACAATTGGCCCAAAAAGAAAAGGAGAATTAGGTAAAATTGATTTTATCTAAGAGAAATATCTAATTAATGATTGCATTTCACGTTTGAGAGGCATATTGATACATATGTATAAATATAGAGTCATCACATGATTCACGTCGAAGAAAGAACAATTTAAACAAAAAAAGAAAAAAAAAAGAATAAGAAAAAAGAGGCAGGTCGGATCGAAACGGCGCCGTGGGATTTGATTCTCATTGACCAGTCCATCCTTGTGAATGAGGAATTAGGGTTTCGATGAATTGAAAGCGTATAATAAATTGGCGGATGACTGACAAAAGAGAAAATTTTGAAAAAGCAAAAGAAGGGTTTGAACGGTCAAAAGTAGTACCCGTAACCCACCTCTCCTCGCTGTAGCTGTAGAAGGAACAGGAAATGAAGTTACCCATTCCATTTTTTTATTACGGATTGCTTTACTTTATATGCTTTTCTTTCCGGCATCTGAGTCATTTTCGTGTTGACTCACTCACCCCCATCATCAAATACCTGCCTTCTTTTCACCATTACACAACACACAATTCCCATTTTCGGAGATTATTTTTGCTCTTGTTCCTTCATTCTTTTGTCGGGTACGTTGCCAATTGCTGAGATTTTACTTCTTCGATTCTGCATCTTGTTTCTACACCTTTTCCCTTGCTTAAATCTTTGTTTGTGTTTAATATTTGTTTTGATGCTTGGGTTGTTTGTGATCTGATAATATGTACCCCTTTTCTGTCCGCCTTCACGGTTTGTTTTGCATCTGATTATGCTATTTTCTTTTTATTTTTTCCTTTATAGATCTCGCGCTCTAATTGTGTCCCTCACTAATGTAATTACCTATTTCATCTGTTGTCCGAGCATAGATTTGGATTTACTGATATTCATCTAGAAATTGCCCCCTCAACTGAATTATGTTGTCCCCTGTGTTCAAAATTAACGTCGCCTGTATTGTGTTGTGTGTGACAGCTTTGGAGTGGACAGCGACATTCACATAATTTCCTGTTTAAATTGATTTTGTAATTTTCTTTTACTGTTTAGTAACACGAAGATCTGGCACTACAATTGTCTTGCCAGTGGTTGTTGATCATAATCATTACTTATTGTAGATTACACTTTTTCATAGAATCTTGCAATTATCTTCACTATGGTTGCTGTAACTTAAATTTGGTTATATTGCAGATAAGATTCTTGATTTACTTCTTTATCTTAGTTGGTGTTGCTGGTGTGAACCTGCATCGTTTTCTACTAGTTGAAAAGAATGGCCTCTGTGGGTGTTGCTCCTGGCACTGGTGTTAGAGATCCTGGTCGGAAAAATGGTGGTTTGGATAAGCTACCTGATGAAATGAATGAGATGAAGCTCAGAGATGACAAGGTATGAGTGCTTATATCAAACCCCATTCTATTTTTTGAGTTTGATCTCGACTCATGGCTTATGGGCTTAGTAACTGATATCATACCATAGGATATGGAACCAGCTGTTGTAGATGGTAATGGAACAGAAACTGGTCATATAATTGTGACTACAATTGGGGGCAGAAACGGTCAGCCAAAACAGGTAAATTCTAATCTTTGATAGCATTAGGCTGAACTTGATTTTATTTGTCCTTTCTGATATTTTCTTTGGTGTCTATTAGACAATCAGCTATATGGCGGAGCGGATTGTTGGACAGGGTTCTTTTGGAGTTGTATTTCAGGTACTGTTTATTTTTCAATGCTTCTATCACATGGTGAAAGAATAACAGAAGCCTCTGTGAGTTAACTTTTAAGTTTTTTTAAAACCTTCACCTTCTATAATGTTCTTTGCAGGCTAAATGTCTAGAAACAGGTGAAACTGTTGCCATAAAAAAGGTTCTTCAAGACAAGAGGTACAAGAATCGTGAGCTGCAAACCATGCGTCTACTAGACCACCCTAATGTAGTGTCTTTGAAGCATTGTTTCTTTTCAACGACTGAGAAGGATGAGCTTTTCCTTAATTTGGTGTTGGAGTATGTTCCTGAGACTGTTCATAGGGTGATAAGACATTATAACAAGATGAGCCAGAGGATGCCAATGATATATGTCAAACTTTATGCTTATCAGGTATACTTAAGTGTTGATCGTATTCTCTTGTTGAGATCTTGCATACCGGCTGCAATTTTTTAAATGGATCTAATTAGTTTAACCTCACTTTTTCTAGCAGAGATTTTTTCTAAATCAATATTTCCTCTTTGCAGATCTTTAGAGCACTGGCGTATATTCATGGTAGTATTGGAGTGTGCCACAGGGACATCAAACCGCAAAATTTATTGGTATGTCCTATTCATTTACACTATGGTTGTTGAGGCAAAGGAACAACATACTTACTGCCAAATTGTCAACAGGTTAATCCGCATACTCACCAGGTTAAGTTGTGTGATTTTGGAAGTGCAAAAGTACTGGTTAAAGGGGAGCCGAATATATCATATATATGTTCGAGGTACTATCGTGCTCCAGAACTAATATTTGGCGCAACAGAATATACTACTGCCATTGACATCTGGTCTGCAGGATGTGTCTTAGCTGAATTATTGCTTGAACAGGTTTGTGGATAGAGTTACCTTTTCCTTCACTTGATTAGATGTAATTCTTACTTATATTTGCTTAGAAATTTTTATATGGATATTTCAGCCTCTTTTTCCTGGTGAGAGTGGAGTTGATCAGCTTGTCGAAATTATTAAGGTAATGATGAGACAGTCCTATCCTTTCATGTGTTCTCTGATCCATTTGATCAAATGAAACACTTGATTCAATACTGTATGTGAATAGATTATGAAGTGCAATTTGTAAGCAAGTTTGCGTGCATATAGGTTCTGGGCACGCCAACAAGGGAGGAGATCAAATGTATGAACCCCAATTATACAGAGTTCAAATTTCCCCAAATAAAAGCTCACCCATGGCACAAGGTAATAAAAATATTATTGTCTGTGCTACCTTTAGTGTTGCAATTTACGGCAATGTGTAGTTGACAACATTTATCTTCAGATATTTCACAAGCGAATGCCACCAGAAGCGGTGGATCTTGTATCAAGGCTACTGCAGTATTCTCCAAATCTGCGATGCACAGCTGTAAGTGTAATCTTGAGTATTACAGTATTTAATATTTTAGGAGAGTTTAATGGACTATGGTGATAATGATTAAAGAGTATACTCTTATTTTTGGAAATACATGCATGATGGTCTGGAGTTTTCTTAAAATCTTTCAGAAAAAGGAAAATGGATTTTGCTGTATGTTGAAGTTAAATTTTTTGAACATTTGGATTACATCTCACTGTCCAAGTTTTTCACCCGTGTACTCGCAATTTTATTGTATATGCAAGTTGGTATATGAAGCATTCTTGTTGTATTATCAAGGTGCTAAGGTCTAGGTTTGGTGGATTGGTTAAATTGAAAGAGATGGAATAGGGAATGTAGAGTAGTAATAGCATCTTCTGATTATCATCGCTGTGGCTTTGTTGTGATTTAGCTGGAGGCAATGATCCATCCATTTTTTGATGAGTTGCGTGATCCAAATGTTCGGCTACCCAATGGACGATTTGTTCCACCTTTGTTCAATTTTAAGGCGCATGGTGAGCAGTTTTTCTTAATTCTAGATTTATGGTATGAGGATCATAATTGACCCT
Source organism: Pogostemon cablin (assembly GCA_023678885.1). Lineage (NCBI taxonomy): Eukaryota > Viridiplantae > Streptophyta > Magnoliopsida > Lamiales > Lamiaceae > Pogostemon > Pogostemon cablin. The sequence goes on along the minus strand of CM043005.1, from coordinate 27,859,504 downwards.
TTTTTTTTTTTTGGTAATTAGAGTTGAAGGGTGTGGCGGCTGAGTTGTTGGGGAAGCTGATTCCTGAGCATGCTAGAAAGCAATGTGCATTCCTTGGAGTCTGAGATGGCTAAGTTGTTAATCTATCTTTTTGTATTTAGTACTCCATTAAATTTGATTGATTGTAGTAGCACCAGGACAGGACAGGGTATGTATAACTGATCAATTTTTCACTTCTTTCTTTTGTATGATGACATCACAAAACTGTAATTGTTGTTGAAATGAAGCTTACTGTGTGTGTGTCTGTACTGTGTTGTAATTGTATATATGAATTAAGAGCATTCACTCAAACATATCCACTTCATTACAGCTGCTTTATTCGCTAAAACCTCGATTGCATGATTTTTTTCCTTCAATTCATGATGTATAATGGATATCTCAAACAATGATTTAATTTTGAGGTATATATAATTTCTCTGTTAATTCAATGGCCATAATTTGAAAATTAGCGAGATTTGATTTTGAGGTCAAGCCAGGATAACGAACGGGAAAGTGATTAAGAAAGAAAAAGAAATGTAATGAGTTTGATTCCACTAAAACCCCTACCTAGAGGAAAATGGTTGATTCCTTAATTTTTATTAAACTCACTTTTCCATTCATTTGGTGAACACACGGAAAATGGTTGATTATTAAAGTATGAATAAAGAAGTGATTGACATGAAATCAAAGGCGAGATAATATTGATGATGAAGAAGAAGAAAATTAAAAGGGTTGGTAGTAGTGAGGTAGGGGAAAGGGTAGTGAAGGTCCATGAAAATGGACAAAGATTGTGTGACTGCAAGATGAACATGTTTCCCACTTACAAAGGCCAATATTGGCCTTCATCATCCTGCATTTTGCACCTATGCTTTTCTCTTTTCTTTGTGGATCCCCTGTTTGCATGCAACACCCACACCTAGCTAATTAATTTCCTCTTTTGTATTTATGCACTCCATCACATTATTCACATCTTCATGTCGTCGTCTCACATTTCATTTATAAATGTTTAATTCTTGTTAAATTGCAACACAAACACAAGTGAGTAGTATATGGACACTAAAAGAGTTAATTATACATGTATCCGAAGATTTTATGACAACTTAACTTAACTTAAGCACATTAAATTAAGTAGAAAACATATGGATGGATGACAAAGCTGGATTAGTGATTTGAAGTTGAGGTGCGAGGACTTATCCCCAGATTAACTTCTCCAGTCCTTGGACTCTGATCTCCTCTTCGAGGCGTTCCTTCTCTTAGTTCACTGATCCGTGGACTGTATGCTTTCTCCGATAGTTTTGCAGGGGTTGCAGTACAACTTGTGACTTTTGGACTGCACATATGCTTGATCTCACCACGACTTCTCGTGATCACACCATCTAACATCTCTCCTCCATCAACTCTGCCACCTACTTCTCCCTCCTGCAAAATGCAATTTTAAGCTAGCAATATAGAATTTGGACCAAATTTACTAATATTCTTACTGCTGGAATATTGAAGGCTACTTCATAGTCTGCAGCATCTAAATCTTGAAGGTGAACCCCTTTGAAAAACTTTGGCAAAAAGTATTGTCTCACAGGGACCAAAAGCATGATGAGAAGTGGGAAAAGAAGTCCTGCTATTGGAACCCAAGTAATGCCAAAACAAAGAAGCAAATATGTAGTTTGGAATATAGTAAACATGGCGATGGTCTTGAAAGGCACAGTCTCGACGAAGGTGGCGTGATAGTCTTCCAAAACCCTGTAGAGTATATAGTTGGTGTTAGTCTTAGTCTTAGTGTTAGATTGATTAAACAGGATTAGTGAAGCAAAGCATATACTATACTTGTATCTTCTTGTTGGAGCGGTGAAGAGCAGTAATATCCTCTCCCAGAACTGGTTTCCCGGTAGGCTTTCAATGGCCATGAAAGCAAAATACCCCCAGAGGACAGAGGTTGGGATCATTCTCAAGGCGGGCATAGCAGCAACGCAACCTCCGACCATAAGGGCTTGCAGCAAGTTGCTCACACGTTGTTCTTTCACCTCCACCGGAAGTAAATCATCAATCTCCTTTTCAACATCAAAAAGCGTTTCATCCACTGGTGCATCAAAGCTTCCCACGCTTGATGCCAACTGGACAGTTGATTCTTTCAGCTCCCTCAGGCCCTATAGATGATACTAATATTAATCCACTAGTCTGTTCACTTGTAGGGAATTAATTAACGTACTCTATTGGATATTGATGGGTCCTGGTAGATGAGGGGCGTTTGCATTTGGAGATATGCTTCTTGCATCTTCCCATATACTTGGCCCAAGCTTGACTTGTTTTGAATACTTTGGCGCGCGGTGGCAACCAGCCGGTTCCTCAGTAACTGGTGTTTGAGAGTAGCTAGACTTTTGGTGTGCATTGGGGATTGTGGTATTACTCCGTTTGATGGAGGGATTCCAAGCAGACCACACATTAAGGTCTGCCCAAAAGCATATATATAAGATTAAGTAATGGTGTTATAATAATAATTGAAGAGGAGAAGCAAACCAGAAATCCAAGCAGCAGTAGATCATAATGAAAGGATGGTGGCTTTCTTAGATTGAATTCTTTCTGCTGGGCCAACTGGGATGCAACGCTGTGGTCGAAATAGTAGAGAACAGCGATCATGGTAGCAGGAATGAAAGCTCCAAGGATGTAGACAAAGGGCACATTGAGCATATCCTTGATCACACTCCAGTTTGCATAGGCGCCAGGCGACCATGGATTGGGGCTGAGCAGGCGTCTGGGAACCCCGTGGGGGACGCTGTGGGACTGGGCGGGTATGTAGGAGACGGCGGTCCAGGCCAGTACCATGAGTGGGACGCCGTAGTCAGCAATAAGGCTCCTGAGCCACCCTGATCCATAGCGCCATGATCTGGCTTTCCGGCTTCTCAAAGCAGTTAGCAGCAGACCAAAGGAGAGAACTAAAGCAAACATGCCATTGGCGAACCTCCAAGAAGGTGTAAACTCCATCGACCGCCCGTCTGCTCGCTTGGGTACCCGGAATTCTTCCACAACTCCCTGCAGGATTAATATACTACTCAATTCAACTTGTACTGTATTGTATGCCAAAATGCAATGCAATGCAAGGAAATTTACTTTGATTGCTTGCTGCATGAAAAGCATTGCAATAAGCATTCCAAACAATTCTCCCGCCAAACGTGTGAATCTGTTGATAATAGAGCAGGCTCCCAGAATGGCTAACAAGAACAACAAAGCTGCAGTCCACACGCATACCCTGATATGATAATTAAGATATATATAAATCCAAAATCAATTAATCACAACTTAATTAACAAAAGTATATATACCATCCAGTCCATGCAAGAAACAGTTGAGGACCTAAATCCGATCTTTGCTTGGCAAAGTCGAACATGAATGTGTACATTATGACAGTAGGTTCAGCAACTCCCAGAATCAGTAATGGTTGCCCTCCAATGATAGAGTGTATTATTCCACACACCGCAGTGGATGCTAAAGTCTGAACTGCAGTTAAAACTCCATCTGCAATGAATAACTAGCTAATTTATATCATCACTTGCCAATCAAATTAATTAAATAACGTAACACTACCAGTGTTTCTCTCAAGCTGTTCTCCAAATGAGATAACTGGGATAGCAGAAGCGAAGAATATATATGTTGTAGGAGCCAATATCCTGAAATTAATTGGAGTAATTAATGGAAATTGGATAGTGAGAATTAATAAGATGGAATTAATATATACCTGAAACCAGCCTTGAATCCACTACTCCAATCTTGCTTGTAACAAACCATCCTCCCTTGAATGTCATTCTTAATCCCGCGGAAGGGAACAAACGTTTCTTCCATTTAATTACTCTACTCCTACGCCTACCCAAATATATTTATTTTACATATATAAATCATGTTAATGGATGGATTAAAGTTGAAGATGAGAATACAACTACAAAGAATATATCTTGAGACAAAGTGAATGTGAAGAAGAGAGAGAGAGGAAGGGCCAAAATATATAGAGCTCAGCCCACCCCACCCCACCCGTGTTTTTCTTTCTTACAAATTTGAAAGGAAAGAGAGAGGCAGAGGGTGAATGGGATGTCCAACTCCAATAGAGTATTATTGAACAATGCAATGCACCATCCACAATCTAAATACAATTAAAATAGCATTATGCTTTAATTTGCTGCTGCTCATCTCATTCAAATGAATACTAAAAAAACACAATTGGATGATACAGTTCATCACCAGCTGGCGCTGCATTTAACTCCCCAATTCTCAATGCAATTTACCTATTACTATTTACTCCACTCCTTTTTTTTACAAAATAAGAATATATAACAATAAATTAAACACTACTTATCTAACACCATCCAAGATTCCAATTACCTGTCATGGGTGTTTGCAAACCTCTATTTTTTACTCTCAAAATTTTATTTCTCATTCAAAATAATTACTAATTAATCACTTATTTTTAATTACATGTCCCAATTGAATACCAATAAATATAGGAATAGACAAGTACCATAATTGTGATTGTGCAGCCTACACTAGTTGATACTGAAACCACCCTCTGGAATTTCACTCTATTCAGATTTTATAATTCAACGCTCTACTACAGCCTACACATATTTTCATTTTCATTTCTTTTTTTATGTTTTCAAAGACATAAATATTTTTTATATTTTAAATTTGTAGTCTACATAACTTCATAATTCTTTATGACAAAAAAACACATTATTAACTTAAGGTATTGATTCCAAAAATTATTAAACATTATTTTAATCTAAATAAAAATAAAATGAATAAATTCATCTTAATTTTTTTATATAAATGTAAATAGCGGAGTATATTACTATATTTATTACGAGTTTTATTTAAAACAAAACCATATAGTACATTTAATTTATCACATATCACAAATTTATACAAAAATATTTTATTACAAAAAGAAAAAAGAAAGTGTTTTTTTCTCGTATGTCATTTAGGCGTAGTACCTTTTGTGCATAGATAATGTGTCAATTATATATATATATAAAAGTATAATTACATAAGTATGTAGTGACGCAAGAGGTAAACATTAAAAATAATCAGTACGATGTACAATACTCCCACCGTCCCTGAATAATGCACACTATTTTTGTGCAATGGAAATTAAGAAAAAAATAATTTTTTTTACATATAAAGATGTATAAAATTATTATGATTTTGTTAAAAATAAGTACTTCAATAATTTAATGAAAAATATATGTAAAGTTATTAGAATGCGTGTAAAATGTGAATTTTTAAGATGTATTGTTCTATTTTAAGAAATGTATAAAAATGTTTGACGAAAAAAATGAAGCGATTAGAGGGAAAGCAATAGATAGTAGGAAATGAGTATGGACATTTAGGAAGCTGGGGTGTAATAAATTGTAGATATGATCATATAGTATATCGTAATTGATGAATAGTGCAGAATGGAAGAATGAGATATATGTAGCAATACAGCAAAGTTTTTCACGTGTATGCCAACATATAAAATTATTAGTAGGAGTATTTAATTAATTAATCCAGTCCACATACTAATTCAGAATCACGCAAAACGCGTACGTATATATACATGCAATTATTCTAACAAGTGTTTTTATAATCCAATAATAATAAATTAACGTGGTTATATTAATAATTTTTGGCCAACCTCCTACCCACCTCTTGTTTCTTGAATTTTCTTTTTTCAGACATGAAAATTAGTTAGACTTTTTGTTAACTCTGTTTCTTCAAACACAAATGCCGCACATCATCTTCTGTGCCACATGTTAAGTGATTAATATTTGAAAGGGGGAAATAAATCCAGCCATTGCTCCTAGGGTTTAAGGATTATGGTATAATTTCTCTCTCCTACGTCTCGTCCATCCAACGGTGTAGCACATGAGATAATGTACCAAATGACATAGAGAATTCGAATATTATATATACATACAATTTTTATTGTGCTCTCTTCGGTAACTGTATTGGTTTTTATTTTTATTTTTTTGGATATTTATTTGCAAAATATTAAAAAATGAATTAATGCATCGACCTAGATTTAAATATTATTCCATAATAAGACGACATTCTTACATACCATGCATTAATTATTTGTATGATACATAGGGTTATATAATTAAATTTAAGTTTCATGGAATATTATTGGGGTGCACCGAGTTAACACTATATATGCTGTTAATTTTCCGAATAAGGTTTCGATGATTTTGTTTTAGAGACAGAAAGTTTTGATTATTGTATGAGAATGAAAAAAGCGATCAATAATAACATTATAATATGGAGTTAAAAGTTTGTTTTGTCCCATAACTATAGGAAACTTTAAATTTTATCCCAAAAAAGATATTTGTATCGATTTTGTCCCATAACTATTAGTTTTTTTTCAATTTTACCCAATTTTCGTCGGAACCCTAGATTTTTGCCGGAAAATGGTCACGTGCGACGCACGTGACCGTTTAATTTAGGGGAATCCGGCGAGGGGAGTGACATGGACATCTGAGCAAAAGTGAACCAATAGAATCGCCACGTCATCAACTTAAAAATAAAAATTAACGAAAAAGAAATAAAAAGGAAAATTAATTTATTCTAACAGAAAAATTTAAATCGTCATCTCCAAGAATCCCACCGTTGCCATCAACCACCGTCGCCATCGCCACCAACCGCCGCCATCGCCACCCACCGCCGCCACCAACCACCATCTCCAATGTTGGAATCAGAACTCGAATTTCCTTCTTGCACGCTGCCCTAGAGCTTCAGGTTCTTCGCTCTCTGTCGCTGGTCCTCATCATCGGCAAACACCTCATCTTCGTCGAGGTCAAATTCCGGTGACGGAGGCTCCTCCGGAGTCACGATTCGTAGATGGGAGACCATAGGAACTGGGTTCTGCACTCGCCGTCCGTCGCTCGCCCAGCACTCGCTAAGCCAGCCGCCGGATCCACAGCCTGGTGTCGCCGTTGCCGCCCCCGCCGATCTGCTCACAGCCGCCGGATCTGCACTACAGGAAATGGTTTTCAGATAAATAAAAATAAAAAATATAAATTGTTTTAAAAAATGAATGTTCGTTGACACCTCAGCATGATTACCGGATTCCCCCAAATTAAACGGTCACGTGCGTCGCACGTGACCATTTTCAGGCGAAAATTTAGTGTTCCGGCGAAAATTGAGCAAAATTGAAACAAAACTAATAGTTATGGGACAAAATCAATACAAATATCTTTTTTGGGATAAAATCTAAAGTTTTCTATAGTTATGGGACAAAACAAACTTTTAACTCTTATAATATGAGATTAATTAATAGTTGTGGTGATCTGGCACAAGTCAATAAGAATTTCTACCTTCAACTTTAATTCTCTAATCCCATCACCAGAATATCGAAGACGTGCAACATTATGCAATTAAATCATTATTATATATTAACATATCTTGGAATTAAGACATGCAATTAATTATATACGTTCATTAAAAAAAAATCCTATTTCATGTACATGTAATTAAATAGGGTTTAGGGTTTTCCAAATTGGCCAACAGCCTTATTAAGACTTTATTTTTCCTTATAATTGCCATTGTTTACTAAGCATTTCAATCCAATTTCATGTACATGCTGATGCAACAAACACTTCTAAATTAATAGTGAAAATTACAAAGCAGAAAAAAATAATAATAGAGAAATGGTACGGAAATTAAGTGGAAAGTAAAAAAGAGATCACCTTCAATTTAATATTATATCCCCAGTTGTTAATGGTGGACAGGGAATCTGTTGTGTTTAAAAGTATCATCAACTTACATTTAATTTGAATCAAAATTTGGAGCAAAATGGTATAAGATTAATTAGTACTTCATATGTACTGTTATTAAATTAATGAAAATAATGAATATTCAGGATTTGTACTTTTTTTTTTTTTTTAATTTAAACGAGTTCAATCAGCTGGAATCAATTTAAAAAGTTATACTCCATATAATTAAAATTGAAAGAATATTAATGCATCTATCTGATCCTGAATATAATTCTATTATCAAACAAATTTCCTATAAAGTTAGATTCATTGTACATTTGTCTTTTCTTCTATATATGGAGTAAAAAGAAAAAAGAATCGTTAGAAAAAGTTTTGAAAAACTTAGTTTAATCTGAAAAAAAATAAAATAAAATTACATGAACTTTCTAAATACAATTAATAAAATATAATTTGTGTGACTTATTAAAATTGCCGATTTTAAATATATTGAATTATTGATCATAAAGTAATAGTATAAATTCAGAAGAATCTTGAGCTTGTTAGTGCAGCAAAGTAATCTTGATACATATATTGAGGTTTTACTTTAGAGTGAAGAAATCGTTTATTGCTGAAGCAATTATTGACTTTATATTAAAGTTGTCATTTCAAATAAATATTGAATCCATAATAATTGAGTTTATAATAAATTGCATGCGGTAGTCAAACAAATGACATTATCGAACACTTTAATTTTTTTAATTTGTTTTTTAAATTTCCTAATTGCACTTTTATATTAAATTAAAAGAGACTTCAATTTTGGACGCATTCAGTATTGCTTTCGACTTTCACAGTTGTCATGTCACATTTTTTGGGAAATTTCAATCCACTAATTAATATATGCCGTTTAACATACATATCATATACTTGAAAATAAAATTCGGTATAATTAGGATTTTAATTTTCCGATTGAATATTCTTTAGCCGAATTTTAACAAGGACATAAAGATGATATGTTGTAATATGTGTAAGCAATTAAAATTTACGGTCCAATCAAATGGCGACACGTGGATTTTATTGATTAAATATCAATTTTAATTTATTATATTTTATTTTGGGGATTTAATAAATTAATTCCTAAAATAGATTAATAAATAATTGATAATTAATTTAATACCCAATAAATTAAGTAAAACTTGACCCCTAAGTTAAGTAAAGCATGGAAGGTTCCAGAATCAGGTCAAATTAAGCAATGACCAATCAAGCTGTGATATATTTGGAACGGCCCAAGCCCGCAGAACCAGGCCAAATCTGTCATAGACCAATCAGATTGCGAGATATTTATGGGGCATGCTCATTCCTCACCTATATAAGGAGCCCTCCTTCATTCACTCCAGGGACACATTCAAAGACCTGAAGACATAAACGCTCTGAAGAGATCAAGAACACGAGCAGCGCTCCCTTGAGATCTTCAAGCATCTTCAAGTCAAGAACGACAAACGATTCGGGATTAAGGTGCGGAACCCCCCAAATCAAGCGTTCTTCAAATGGCGACACGTGGATTTTATTGATTAAATATCAATTTTAATTTATTATATTTTATTTTGGGGATTTAATAAATTAATTCCTAAAATAGATTAATAAATAATTGATAATTAATTTAATACCCAATAAATTAAGTAGGGTTTAAATTAAGTAAAACTTGACCCCTAAGTTAAGTAAAGCATGGAAGGTTCCAGAATCAGGTCAAATTAAGCAATGACCAATCAAGCTGTGATATATTTGGAACGGCCCAAGCCCGCAGAACCAGGCCAAATCTGTCATAGACCAATCAGATTGCGAGATATTTATGGGGCATGCTCATTCCTCACCTATATAAGGAGCCCTCCTTCATTCACTCCAGGGACACATTCAAAGACCTGAAGACATAAACGCTCTGAAGAGATCAAGAACACCAGCAGCGCTCCCTTGAGATCTTCAAGCATCTTCAAGTCAAGAACGACAAACGATTCGGGATTAAGGTGCGGAACCCCCCAAATCAAGCGTTCTTCATAAACTAAGTTCTTCGGTGTTCTTCGCGCCAAGAACAACATACGACCCGGGATTAAGGTGCTAAGCCCCCCCAGATCGAGTGTTCTTCGGATCAAGTACGTTTAATCCAAATAAAGGCTCGACGCCTCTGGATTAACGTAATAAGATCCAAATCCGAGTTCGGACAAGCTTCAACTGAAGATCCGACTCAAAACACACAGTCAACGCGGTCAACGCAGTCAAAGTCAAAGTCAAAGTCAAAGCCAAATTGGTTCGAGAGAAGAATCAGAGGATAGATAGAGATTGTTTCCTTAATCATCAAGTTCAATCCGTCTGGATTATTATTGTAATTCTTTTGTGTTTATTTTATTATAAATACAAAATTTGTTATTACAAATTTTGGCACGCCCAGTGGGACATCTCTCCGAATTTATGGGGCATCCTCATACTTCACCTATATAAGGAGTCATCCTCTATTCATTCCAGACACACCCAGACACCTGAAGAAATCCGAAGAACAAGAGCAAAAGCCTCCCTTCAAGATCTTCAAGTCAAGAACAACCTCCGATCAGAGATCAAGCTGCCAAGCCCTCCGATCCGGTGTTCATCCAGCCAACCGCCTACGATCAGAGTTCAAGCTGCCAAGCCCTCCGATCCGGCGTTCATCCAGCCAACCGCCTACGATCAGAGATCAAGCTGCCAAGCCCTCCGATCCGGCGTTCTTCCAGCCAACCACCTCCGATCAGAGATCAAGCTGCCAAGCCCTCCGATCCGGCGTTCATCCAGCCAACCGCCTACGATCAGAGATCAAGCTGCCAAGCCCTCCGATTCGGCGTCCTTCCAGCCAACCGCCTCCGATCAGAGATCAAGCTGCCAAGCCCTCCGATCCGACGTTCTTCCAGCCAACCGCCTCCGATCAGAGATCAAGCTGCCAAGCCCTCCGATCCGGCGTTCCTCTAGCCAATCGCCTCCGATCAGAGATCAAGCTGCCAAGCCCTCCGATCCGGCATTCTTCCAGCCGACTGCTTCCGATCAGAGATCAAGCTGTAAAGCCTCCGATCCGGCATTCTCTCCAGTCAACGTTCAATCCGAATAAAGGCTCGACGCCTCTGGATCAACGTTAAGACTACATATTCGAGCTCGGACAAGCTTCATCCGAAGATCCGGCTCAGCACACAGTGTCGTCAACACATTCAGCGCCGTCAACACAACCAGTCAAAGTCAAGTCCTAATTGGTTCGAGAGAAGAATCAGAGGATAGATAGAGATTGTTTCCTTAATCATCAAGTTCAATCCGTCTGGATTATTATTGTAATTCTTTTGTGTTTATTTTATTATAAATACAAAATTTGTTATTACAAATTTTGGCACGCCCAGTGGGACATCTCTCCGAATTTATGGGGCATCCTCATACTTCACCTATATAAGGAGTCATCCTCTATTCATTCCAGACACACCCAGACACCTGAAGAAATCCGAAGAACAAGAGCAAAAGCCTCCCTTCAAGATCTTCAAGTCAAGAACAACCTCCGATCAGAGATCAAGCTGCCAAGCCCTCCGATCCGGTGTTCATCCAGCCAACCGCCTACGATCAGAGTTCAAGCTGCCAAGCCCTCCGATCCGGCGTTCATCCAGCCAACCGCCTACGATCAGATATCAAGCTGCCAAGCCCTCCGATCCGGCGTTCTTCCAGCCAACCACCTCCGATCAGAGATCAAGCTGCCAAGCCCTCCGATCCGGCGTTCATCCAGCCAACCGCCTACGATCAGAGATCAAGCTGCCAAGCCCTCCGATTCGGCGTCCTTCCAGCCAACCGCCTCCGATCAGAGATCAAGCTGCCAAGCCCTCCGATCCGACGTTCTTCCAGCCAACCGCCTCCGATCAGAGATCAAGCTGCCAAGCCCTCCGATCCGGCGTTCCTCTAGCCAGTCGCCTCCGATCAGAGATCAAGCTGCCAAGCCCTCCGATCCGGCATTCTTCCAGCCGACTGCTTCCGATCAGAGATCAAGCTGCAAAGCCTCCGATCCGGCATTCTCTCCAGTCAACGTTCAATCCGAATAAAGGCTCGACGCCTCCGGATCAACGTTAAGACTACATATTCGAGCTCGGACAAGCTTCATCCGAAGATCCGGCTTAGCACACAGTGTCGTCAACACATTCAGCGCCGTCAACACAACCAGTCAAAGTCAAGTCCTAATTGGTTCGAGAGAAGAATCAGAGGATAGATAGAGATTGTTTCCTTAATCATCAAGTTCAATCCGTCTGGATTATTATTGTAATTCTTTTGTGTTTATTTTATTATAAATACAAAATTTGTTATTACAAATTTTGGCACGCCCAGTGGGACCGTCCCTACCTCTCATCTCTTCTCTCTACAAGCTCGAAGTACGATATGACTCCTGTTAGGATTACTGTAGGTAGGACTGCTGCTTCTAAGCTCTCAGAGGCATTGACTGAATATGTTGCTGTTGTTACAAGGAGCATGTCAGAAAAAGCTCGTTCGGAAGCCTCATCTGGATCCAACCCTTCGGTTGAGGAGGCTTCGAGAAAACAACTACTTATGAAAGATGATAGTGATGAAGATTCTGCATCTTCAAACTCTTCATCTGACTCCGTTGCAGCTCCAGTAATGATGGCAGGCGCCACGACTGTTGAGGAACAATTAGCAAACATGATGAAGGCTATCGAGGGGCTCACGAAACACATAGAAGCGCAAGACACAAAGATCTCCCAATTGATGAAAAGAGACATCGCGGAGACTAGCCATGCAAACGGAAAAGGAGTCATGGACGATAGTGAAGTGGAAGAGGTCACAAGGCGCCAGACTATTGAAAAGGAGCAAACTCAAGGAACGTTGCCACTTTCAGCTGATGGAATGCTCCAAGTAGATCAACTCAAGGATATTATACTTGGAACAATAAAAGAAAGGTTTGAGGAGAATTCCAAGCCTACTGTTACTTATGTCAAGCCATACACGAAAAGAGTGGACAACTTGAAGTTGCCAGCTGGCTACCAGCCTCCCAAGTTCCAACAGTTTGATGGCAAAGGAAATCCGAGGCAGCATATAGCACACTTTATTGAGACCTGCCATGACGCTGGTACTTATGGAGACCATATGATAAGGCAGTTCGTTCGCTCTCTCAAAGGAAATGCATTTGATTGGTATATCGACTTGCAAGCTGAATCCATTGATAGTTGGGCACAAATGGAACATGAGTTCCTTAATCGTTTCTACAGCACGAGGAGAACTGTTAGTATGACTGAGTTAACTAATACTCGTCAATTGAAGGAAGAACCTGTGATTGATTATATCAATCGATGGAGAAATTTGAGTTTAAATTGCAATGATCGATTATCCGGAGAGTCTGCTATTGAGATGTGTATCCAAGGGATGGAATGGAATCTCCTTTATATACTCAAAGGAATTCAACCTAAGACTTTCGAAGAGTTGGCTACTAGGGCCCATGACATGGAATTAAGTATGGCTGCTAGTGGAATCAAACATTCACCGATGTCGGACTCCTACAAGTCTAAAGATAAACAAGATTTCAAAAGGGGGGGCAAGTCCTATGTTAAAAGTTCCAACAAAGAGTCAATGGCCACAAATATTATGACGGTCAAGGTTCGAAAGAATGAAAATGATAAGAAAGACAAAGGGAAGCAAGTTGCCCAAGAGTGGGGGCAAAGAAGGTTAACTCTGAAGGAGATGCAAGAAAAAGAGTATCCATTTCTGAACTCAGATCTTTCTGGCATATTTGATGATCTGATGAAAAACAAGCTCCTTGATCTTCCTGAAATGAAACGTCCAGAAGAAGCCGGCCGAACTAATGACCCAAAATACTGCAAGTATCATAGGTTGGTGAGTCATCCAATTCATGATTGTTTCGTTCTTAAGGAAAAGATCATGCAACTGGTTAAGGAAGGAAAAATTGTGTTAGAAGATGAGGCGGGCACAAACTTCACTTCTGTAGAAGAAAGTCATAATGGAGGCTCATGTCATGTCGTGAATGAGGACAATGAAAGCGAACAACTTGAAACTAAGGGTAAAGCTTACTCCATGAAGGTGACCTTCACGGATGAAGATATGTTGTTGGGTATGCAATCTCATAATCGACCTCTATTTGTGACTGGTTATACTAAAGGGATGCGAGTGAATCGCATACTTATTGATGGAGGTTCGGCAGTGAACATTTTGTCCTTGAGAATGTTGAAGAAGATAGAAATACCAATGGATGAACTAATCCATAGCCGATTGATGATCCAAGGGTTCAACCATGAGGGACAAAGGACTTTCGGCACAATAGTTCTTGATTTGCTAGTTGATGAGATGAAATCCACAGTCCTTTTCCATGTTATTGATGCAAAAACTTCCTACAACATGCTTTTGGGGCGTCCATGGCTACATGAGAATGGCGTGATTCCTTCTACATTGCACCAGTGCTTCAAATATAGTGAAGGTGACAACGTGAAAAGAGTATTCGGTGATGACAAGCCATTTACTGAAGCTGAAGCTTACTTTGCCGATGCTAAATATTTCTTCAAGAGTACAAAGGAAGTAAAACGTGAAGAAGCCCCGGTGCAAGATAATGGGGGCAATAAACAAATAAATGATGAGGAAGGTAGTACATCATCTGCCACTCTCAAGGAGAACAAAGGCAAAGGGCTTGAGGCCTCGGAAGAGTTAACGTTGCCTTTAACAAAAATTGATGCTAGTAAACTTTCTTCTCCACCACTCAAAGGATTCACACGTCCTATTGAAGGACCAAAGACCGAACACGGTGAAGTGTTTGAAACTGAAATAACCAAGTCGTATAGTCCACAAGCTTATAAACTCCTTATCAAGGCTGGTTATGAACCAAGGGAAAAAGCGATGGTGAGTAAGGTGTGTCAAGAAACTATCAACCCACCAGGCCAGGGGCTCAATGTTACTCAGAAAATGTTGAAAAATAGTGATCACACTATCAAGAAGGCTAAGCCAGGTTTGGGATATGTCCCTCAAAAGCCAGTCTGCATTGCAATTAGAAGAGCAAGTACAAATTATATCACCGAGGGAGAAGCTTTATCCACGGAGGATAGGTTTGATGCAAGTAGTAGGGAAGTCAAGAGAATATCTGTTTTTGAAAGGCTTGGGAGTGTCTTCGAAAGGCTTGGACCCTGTAAAGGGAAGTGTAGGAGGCAAAATCATGTCAAGTCCCTTAACCTCCGAAAACTCCGGAGTCAAAATCCATCTCGTATCAAGCGGCAAAATATCTTGACTGTCTCAAGTGGAAGAGTGTTGAAGGATAAAGTGCAAAGAATCATCTTTACTAAAGATGATAGTGATGATAAAGAAAGTGTAGCTTCTACCAATCATATTACTGCTGTGGAAGATTCTCAAATGGAGGAAGTAGATGCTGAAGATGCCCCTCCACAATTTGAAGAAGGAGTGAAAGCCACTGTTGATGAGTTGAAAGAAATTAACTTAGGTGATCAAAATGACCCACGTCCTACCTACATAAGTGCTCTGCTAGATGTTGAGGAAGAAACAAAGTATGTCAGCCTTTTGCGAGAATTCAGAGATGTCTTTGCATGGTCACATAAGGAAATGCCAGGCTTAGATCCGAAAATCGCAGTGCACCACTTGTCCATTAAAAAGGGAACTCGACCGGTTAAACAAATGCAGCGTCGATTTCGACCAGAGTTGATTCCTTTGATTGAGGACGAGATTAATAAGCTTCTTGAAACAGGCAAGATCCGAGAAGTCAAATATCCTACATGGATTTCCAATATCGTACCGGTAAGAAAGAAAAATGGGCAACTCAGAGTATGTGTTGATTTCCGAGATTTGAATATGGCATGTCCGAAAGATGATTTTCCATTACCAATTACTGAACTCATGATTGATGCAACAACGGGGCATGAGGTCCTTTCATTTATGGATGGATCATCTGGCTACAATCAAATTGGTTTGGCTCCTGAGGATCAAGAGAAGACAGCCTTTCGTACTCCGAAAGGGATATATTGCTATAATGTTATGCCATTTGGCTTAAAGAATGCTGGTGCCACTTATCAGCGAGCCATGCAAAAGATATTTGATGACATGCTTCATAAGATTGTCGAATGCTATGTTGATGATATTGTGGTGAAATCAAAGGAAAAGAAAGATCATTTCCGTGATCTAAGACGAGTGTTTGAACGATTAAGAGAGCATCAACTCAAGATGAATCCGCTCAAGTGTGCATTTGGAGTTTCATCCGGGAAATTTCTTGGGTTTATTGTTCGTCGTCGAGGGATTGAGATTGAGGAAGCAAAGATTGACGCAATCATGAAAATGCATGTGCCTCGGAACATACATGAACTCAAAAGTCTGCAAGGAAAGTTGGCATACTTAAGGAGATTCATATCAAACTTAGCTGGCCGATGCCAGCCATTTAGTCATCTCATGAAGAAGGGCAGCATATTCGAATGGGATGAAGCTTGCAATAATGCTTTCAATAGCATTAAGGAATACTTGATGAAGGCACCAGTGTTGAGTGCTCCAACACATGGACGTCCGTTAATTCTCTATCTAGCTGCTCAAGAGCGTTCTGTGGGAGCTTTGCTTGCGCAAGAAAATGATGATGGCAAAGAAAGAGCTCTATACTATCTAAGTAGAACCATGACTCCAAACGAGTTGAAGTATTCACCCATTGAGAAGATTTGCTTATCCCTTATCTTCGTAATTCAGAAGTTGAAACATTATTTTCAAGCTCATACAGTTCGGTTAGTTTCGAAAGCCAACCCACTAAAATTTGTCATGTCAAAACCAGTACTCTCTGATCGGCTTGCAAGATGGTATCTTCAACTTCAACAGTTTGAGATCGTGTACGTTCCTCAAAAGGCCGTAAAAGGACAGGTGTTGGCAGATTTTCTAGCTGATCATCCAATGCCTGCTGAATGGGAACTATCTGATGAACTCCCCGATGAAGATGCTTTCACTGTGGACATAGTTTCTGCTTGGAAGATGTATTTCGATGGAGCATCTCATAGAGAGGGAGCTGGTGCGGGAGTCGTGTTTGTAACATCCAGTGGTGAAGTTCTACCCTTCTCATTTTCCTTAATGGAAAATTGCTCCAACAATGTGGCTGAGTATCAAGCACTCATACTTGGTTTAGAAATGGCTGTCGATATAAAGCAGCTACACCTTAGAGTGTATGGTGATTCGTTATTGGTGATAAATCAACTCCTTGGAGTGTATGAAGTGAAGAAGCCTGAGTTGTTGCCCTATTACAAGTATGCTCAAAAGCTTATGGGTTATCTCGGTGATGTTGATATTAAGCATCTGTCTAGAAGAGAGAATAAGCAAGCTGACGCCCTCGCTAAGTTAGCATCAACTATAGTTATGCCAGAAATGCAAATTCAAATACCGGTGTGTAGAAGTTGGGTTGTACCACCAATCTTTGAAGATGATGATTATGAAGAAGTTGAAAATCATGTGGTGGAGGTTTTCGAAATTGAAGAAGAAGATTGGCGCCAACCACTTGTGGATTATTTGAAATATGATAAGTTGCCTAACGATCCACGACAAAGGGTTGATATTCGGCGTCGGGCACCTCGGTTCATCTACTTCAAAGGTACACTTTATAGAAGATCATTCGATGGAATTTTCTTGAGATGCTTGGGTAAGGAAGAAACTATTCAAGCAATGGAGGAGGCTCACTCCGGAATTTGCGGTGCTCATCAATCCGGACCAAAGCTACATTTCAGAATTAAAAGGATGGGCTACTATTGGCCAACCATGGTGAAGGATTGCATGGATTACGCACAAAGATGTCAAGCTTGTCAGTTCCATGGAAATTTGATTCATCAACCTCCGGAGCCTTTACATCCGACAGTCGCTTCATGGCCTTTCGATGCTTGGGGTTTAGATGTGGTGGGGCCGCTTACAAAGTCATCTGGTGGTCATCTCTACATTCTTGCTGCAACAGATTACTTTTCAAAGTGGGCTGAAGCCGTGCCTCTGAGGGAAGTAAAGAAAGAAAATGTTGCTGATTTCATCCGAATCAACATCATTTATAGATATGGTGTTCCGCGCTACATCATCACTGATAATGGAAAGCAGTTCAGCAACAGTTGGATTGATAAGCTGTGTGAGAGGTTTGATTTCAAACAAAAGAAATCTTCAATGTATAACGCAGCTGCTAATGGTCTTGCCGAAGCTTTCAATAAAACTTTATGCAGTTTATTGAAGAAAGTGGTCTCCAAATCAAAAAGAGATTGGCATGAAAGAATCAATGAAGCTTTATGGGCATACCGCACCACTTATAGAACGCCTACTCAAGCCACTCCGTATTCCTTGGTGTATGGTGTTGAGGCTGTTGTGCCTCTCGAAAAGCAAATCCCTTCTTTGAGGATGGCCATACAAGAAGGCCTCACCGAGGAAGAAAATGCAAAGTTACGTCTTCAAGAGTTAGAAGCGTTAGTTGAAAAGAGGTTGGAAGCACAACAAAGACTTGAGTGTTACCAATCTCGCCTTTCTAAAACATACAACAAGAAAGTGAGGGTACGTTCTTTTCAAGTTGGTGATTTGGTGCTTGCTGTGAGAAGACCTATAGTAGTCACCCATCGCGTTGGAAATAAGTTTCTACCCAAGTGGGATGGCCCTCATGTTGTGAAGGAAGCCTATACAAATGGCGCATACAAGTTGATCTCAGAAGATGGCGTGAACATTGGCCCTATAAATGGGAAGTTCTTGAAACGCTACTACGCGTAAAGTAAATACATGTACAACGCTCCTTGACGCACGAGCCTAAACTGCATGTTACTCCTGGTCCGCATGAGTATAAACTGTGTACGACAAACTTCTGGTCCGCATGAGTATAAACTGTGTACGACAAACTCCTGGTCCGTATGAGTATAAACTGTGTACGACAAACTCCTGGTCCGCATGAGTATAAACTGTGCATGATACCCACCAAAGGTAATTATATGTGGTTAAACTATTAATTCACCCCACTCAGATATTTTAAGTGGTTAAAGCATTAAATATCCTACTTTGTCTAAAGTGGTTAAAGAATAATCACTCCTGGCCCGCATGAGTATAAACTGTGCACGGCACCCCCCTCATCCAAATCAAATCATGTCCCTTTGAACTATGTAATGACTTGATCCTCTGCGAAGAGGTACGTAGGCAGCTTAGAACTTTGCTAAGTTCAGTCATGCCTTTGGTCTATTCACATCAAGTTTGTAGGGTAAATTGGAGTGTGAAGGCAGCAAATAAATATGAAAGACAAGAAAACAAGTTAATGATGTAACATAAGGGAGAAGTAATAAAGAGAATGGACTTTATTGATGATATCATTAGATGTTCAAAAACATAAAAAGGGGAAAGCAAATAAGTAACTAAGGGAGCAAACTAAAAGAAAATCAGTCCTATGCTAAACAAGAAAGTTGTCAGAGAGTATGCTTTCTAAGACAGACTTCAGAGCTGCTTTCTCATCTTCAGATGATGATTCTTTCAAGACGGTTGCATTATCAAGTATAAGGATCTCCTCTTCTATGAGCTCAACTTCCTTCTTAGCACGACAAAGAGTTTGTTGGAGACGATCAGCTGCTTCAGATAAAGTTTTCTCTCCCTTCTGCAGATCAGTCATCTCTTTACTTATCGATTCTAACTCTTCCCAAGTAGTCTTTAGTTTTTTTGTCTCTGTCATGTGAGTGTCTCGGCAATTCTGAAGGCGACCCTTGATGTTAGTCAAGCATTTTGCATGATTTCCCGTGGACGCCGCTTCATCAGACTTCAATTTTGCCGCAGTATAAGTGTCGGCCTTATCAAATAGAGGTGCCAAGGCTATTTCTAAAGAGGAACAGTCGATTCTAAGAGCCTTCACCTCATTTATCAAGGAAAATATTTCTTGTCTCAGAGTTGATAAAAACTCAAGAGGAGTCCGTTTGAGTTTTCTTCTTATTTTACTCCATGCACTCCGAGCAAATTTCCCTTTGAGATCACGAGTAATCTTCTTAGATATAAATTCTGAGATCATGGGACGTGCCTTTGAAGAATTCGCCCCTGTGGTCGATGCATCACTTTCAGTAGAATCATCACTCTCATCAGAATTGTCACCGCTACCAGAATTTGTAGAGATGCCCAAGATCTGATAAAAGAAGAAATGTGCTAGTACAAAAATGAGGATATACAATGAAAAATAAGATGAGGAAAAGAGGGAAACCTCAGCTGCCAATTTTTTTGAAGTAACAGCAGTAATTAATTCGTTTTCTTCAGCAGCCTTAGAGCCAGAAATTTTCAGCGCAACCTTCAATAATAAAAGAAGGCTTTGTAAGAAAATGAAATAAAGAAAATAAAAAAAAAAGAGAGAGAATGGAAGAAACCTCTTTATCTTGTTTTTCAGTGTGAACAACAGATTTCTTTCTCTTCCAATGGTGTTCAGTAGAGGCGCTACGACTTTCTGTAGAATGAGGGGAACTTTTCTTCCTTTTATGCACTGTAGGTTGTAAAACTTCATCATACACCGGAGAAATATCCTGAACTTCTTGATTATCATCATCAAGGTCATTAATGATGTCCACTTCTTCCTCCGGAGGTTTTGAAACTGGGGTAGTCAAAGCCTTGATATGATCAGATAAGTAAGTTCCATGGACTTGCTTCCACCACTCCTTATACTCAGTAGTGGAGTAGTTTTTAGGAGCTGGGGTTGCACATGGAAAGTAAGCTTTGGAGGTAGAGTTATACGAAGTACAATGTTTCCAATGGTTGAATCCTTCTTCTAAAGATGCTTTCCGAAGGTTGGTTCTAAGCATCTTAGGGACATCTTGTAGGAAGCCAAATTGACGAGCAAACCTGTAGGGGAGTAAGGCTCCACCACAAAATGATTACCCTGCCGCAAAGTGAGATAGCTAGTACGGATAGCCACCAGATGGGCCCAATTATCCCATTTCTTATTTCCATCATCCGTGTAGTGGATTGCTTTGTCTTTTGAAAAAATATTGCAAGTCCATAAGGCATTATCAGCTGTGTGGATTCGTTTGCGAGCATCTTCAGCATCGAAGTATCTTGCTCCCTGCTCTCCAGAGTATGTCACCATTCGAGGATATGCTATTTTACTTCCAATCGGAAAATGAGTTTTGAAGTAGTGAGCTAGCCAAGTATGGACGAAATGAACCGGGAAGGTTGATTTAATTTCAGATAAATTCGATGAGTTTGAAATTACATTCAAGCCATGGTAAATGTTTGCCAAAACTGGAATAGCAAGACTCACTTTTTTTCCTACAGCCATTAAGCTTGCCACTTTAAAAGTACTCGGTCGTATCAAGCCTACTTCGCCATCCGGGAGTGCAAACGCACAAAGCCAGCAAGCTAAGTAAGCGGCTAGATAGGTCTCTTCTTGATCAGTTTGAGAAATGCCCAACTTTTTAAATTGATCTATCTCAGCAGACGTCCATGGTTGGTGACTTGAAATAACGCCAGTCGGGTTATAAGTTTTTTTTGGCCGAGAAGCCGTCTTTCTTTCAATGTGTGTAGGAGGTTCAAGGTATGTTATAGTCTTCTTAGACCAGAAATCTACCCACTGGTCAATGGTTACATTTCTTCTGTTAGCACCCTTGCAAAGTACGTGATAGGCGCCAAGTAAAGATCTACAGCTGCGTGGGATACGTAAACCATCCTTCGTGGAAAGCAATTCTTCTGCACAGGGCACAATTTCATCATACACATAACCCGCTATGGGTAGTCCCATCAAGTTGTATAAGTCCCATAAAGAAAGTGACATCTCTCCGAATTTAGTAAGTAAAGTATTGGTGGAAGAACACCAAGCTTCACAGAAGGCCTTCATGATTTCACAGCTGCAATCATAGGTAAAGAGGGATGCAAAGATAGCATCATAAAGCTTTGTGTTTCGAAGAATGGATCCGCATCGGCTTAAAATATCTTCAGTCCACTCCCAGTAACCCTTGATGTAGTGAAAGTCTCCAAGAAACTTGATGGGTTCTCCCCAGGATGCTTTTCCTTTTGCAATGCGGCGTCCTAAAGAGGGTAAGGGTGCCGAATTAATTTCTGGCTCAACGTCAGCTCCTCTCAAGGTCCAACTCATGTTATTTTTACTTGAAGAAGATTCATAAGACCAACAGGCCAAGAAAAATTCATTTTTGCTTCTTGGGGGAACATAAGCGCAATTCCCTAACAAAGATTGCCCGGGCAAAAGACGAGTTCCTTGGGGCAAAGGTTGATGTGCATCTTCCAGAATAACCAAGTAGCTTGAGCCGGACTTTCCCGTTACAGTTTTGAAGAAAACCATGCTGAAAGTTGAGTTAGCTGTCAAATAAACAAAGAAATATTAGAGATGAGAAGTTGAGTGGATGTGTATAATTTAAATTCATGGATTAAAAGGCCCAAAACCAATTCATGGGATCAATTAATTATTGAATCCAAAGTTGTAGATGAAATATAGGAAAATAAAGTATTAAAAGCCCAAGTGGTTGTGCATTAAAATTTTGGACCCAAGTTTAAAACAATGGGCCCAAATTAAATAAAGGTTGTTGGGCTGAAGGGGAATCAAGAATTGAGTCCATTAAAAGGGAGTCAAAATTGGCTTGAAAAGTCAAAATTGAACACCCCTTTTCCCAAAGCTTGCTGCTCCCAAAGCTTGCTGTTTCTCGCACGCCGCCGCAGCTCCAGCCATCGCCGCTGCGATCGCCGCCACGCCTCGCCACCGCCCAGCCGCTGCTGACGGGATCGCGGGTGTCGCATGCTTCGCCAAGCTGTCGACGGGATCGCCGCCGCGCCTCGCTCAGCCGACCCCTGCTGCTGCCGGAATCGCGACGCAGCGACCACCACGGCTCGGCCACTCCCAACACTTGCCGACGGGATCGCGCAGTGGATGATCGCCACCGCTCAGCCGCACCGTCTGCTGCCGGAATCGCGATGCAACGCCGCCGCTCAGCCGCACCGTCTGCTGCCGGAATCGCGATGCAACGCCGCCGCCGCTCAGCCGCACCGTCTGCTGCCGGAATCGCGATGCAACGCCACCGCCGCTCAGCCGCATCGTCTGCTGCCGGGATCGCGGTGCAACGACCGCCGCCGGTCTGATTGTTATCTTCATCAGTATGCTCCCTCAATTTCACTCGTCGACCCCCCTCCCGCTCTTCAAAAGCAATGCTGCCAGAGGCATGAGCTCGATAAGCAACTACCATGGGTAGTCCGCTCTCGCTGCATCAACACGCCGGAGGTATGAGCCCGACAAGCAACCACCATGGGTGATTCGCCGTCGATCGCTCTCTACCTCGACATCGTTGGTTCGACTGTTCGAGTATGTTAAAATCTTCTCCTTGGTCGGATTTTTGTCACCTCGTCGCCAAAACGTCGTCGGAGGTGTGAGCCCAACAAGCAACCACCATGGGTGGTCCGCCGTTGATTGCTTTTCACCTCGCGGTATGAGCCCGACAAGCAACCACCATGGGTGATCCGCCGTCGATCGCTCTCTACCTCGACATCGTTGGTTCGATTACTTTAGCATGTAAAAATCTTCTATTTTCTTCGCTTCGTTGTGTTGTAAAAAAAAAAAAGAAGAAACAACAAGGAAAAGGATTGAAGGGATATAGAAGTAAATATGAGAACACAAGTGATGGGGCTTACCTTGGTGATTACGTGAAGACAAATAATCAGTTTATAAATAGAGAAAATAAACAAGAAACAAGAAAGACAAATAAAAGAAGAGCGAATTAAAGAAGAATAGATTGAGATCTTATACTTGTAAATTGGCAACCTCTTGGAGCAATGCTGAAGAAGAGAAAAAAATCTGAAAGAACCAAGAACTGAAGTGAATATCTTGTTTGTTGGATAGCTTTGATAAAAAATTGAGTTCATGAAGTACCATTATATAGTAGTGGATTCATGGATAATTATGGATTCATGGATAATTATGGAAATTATTTGTGGATAATTATAGAAGCACATGGATAATTATGGAGATTATTGTGAGGTGCGCAAGCTCTACAAAATTGTAGGAGATTCTTTACTACAAATAACTTTGATAATTTTGGGTAAGGTTCATGAAATCTTGGTGAACAAGAAACAAATCTTTTGCGATTCCTTCACAACAAGACATTCTGTCCGTGAACAAATCACAAGGGGGCATTTGTAAGCAATTAAAATTCACGGTCCAATCAAATGGCGACACGTGGATTTTATTGATTAAATATCAATTTTAATTTATTATATTTTATTTTGGGGATTTAATAAATTAATTCCTAAAATAGATTAATAAATAATTGATAATTAATTTAATACCCAATAAATTAAGTAGGGTTTAAATTAAGTAAAACTTGACCCCTAAGTTAAGTAAAGCATGGAAGGTTCCAGAATCAGGTCAAATTAAGCAATGACCAATCAAGCTGTGATATATTTGGAACGGCCCAAGCCCGCAGAACCAGGCCAAATCTGTCATAGACCAATCAGATTGCGAGATATTTATGGGGCATGCTCATTCCTCACCTATATAAGGAGCCCTCCTTCGTTCACTCCAGGGACACATTCAAAGACCTGAAGACATAAACGCTCTGAAGAGATCAAGAACACGAGCAGCGCTCCCTTGAGATCTTCAAGCATCTTCAAGTCAAGAACGACAAACGATTCGGGATTAAGGTGCGGAACCCCCCAAATCAAGCGTTCTTCATAAACTAAGTTCTTCGGTGTTCTTCGCGCCAAGAACAACATACGACCCGGGATTAAGGTGCTAAGCCCCCCCAGATCGAGTGTTCTTCGGATCAAGTACGTTTAATACAAATAAAGGCTCGACGCCTCTGGATTAACGTAATAAGATCCAAATCCGAGTTCGGACAAGCTTCAACTGAAGATCCGACTCAAAACACACAGTCAACGCGGTCAACGCAGTCAAAGTCAAAGTCAAAGCCAAATTGGTTCGAGAGAAGAATCAGAGGATAGATAGAGATTGTTTCCTTAATCATCAAGTTCAATCCGTCTGGATTATTATTGTAATTCTTTTGTGTTTATTTTATTATAAATACAAAATTTGTTATTACAATATGGAAAGAATGAATTGTAGAACCCTAATCTAAATCCTAATACTCACTCCATAATGTTTTGTAATTAATCCACTATTTGAGAATAAGATTACATTTTCAGCAATGTACATCATTAGCATTATTTATGTGGAACTGCCAAAGTATTTATATATTTTTGTAAATTATGTTGAAATTGTGATGATGAATTGCGAGAGGTTCCTTTAGTATATATAATCACTTTTGGGGTAGCAGTTGAATGATTTTGTCCAGCACTAATGGGCTCTTTAGGTTTGTAGCAACAAAATCATTGTGAAATTTGAGGTGTAGAATTAATAAGTAAAAATAAAGCAGGAATTAATAAAAATGATAAGGTCTTCATAATTTGGAGTTAGGGCGGGGCCCACTCTTAACAGTAATGCTCCAATTTTGATCCGTCGCTGTTTAAGAATTGCTAATCATCATGTTACTCTAATTATTGAGCTTAGATTCCTACTACAACTAGAACGTTCTTGTTCTTGTAAAGAAAAGGCCTGAATTCATTTTTTACAATTGGACGGAAAGCCCTAAATATTACTGCGAGCGGCTCATTACAAAAATAAATTGTAATGGCCCAATAGTAATAATAAGCGGCCCATAATAACAGCCCAATAGGTAATATAAAAATAGAGAAATTGCGGTGAACGTGGATCGAACACGTGACCTTCAGATCTTCAGTCTGACGCTCTCCCAACTGAGATATCCCCGCAGTTTGTGTAATTTGAGTACCTTATCTAAACATATTTTTTAGACTAAAATCAAATTTTATTAACGTGTAGCTTCTCTTAGGTAATAAATGTGCGTTTATGTTTGTTAAATGATAGAAGAGTATTGAAGAGTTTGATAGAAGCAAGTGGCATTACATGTGGTAATCATCCAAATTTATTACACCAATGGCAATTCAAGCATTGTTACAGAAGAAGAAGTGAAACCCCACAGAGGGTGTTGAATAATTGGTGGTGAGTATTTTAGAAGCAACCATGGAATTTGCAAGCTCTGTATAGTGCACACCATCCCAGCTTAAGCTTACGAATGATTCTTCGCACAAGTCGTAGTTACTGCTACGACACTTGCTCTTAGGATCATAATTGTAAGGTGGTCCACCATACCCGCAACAAGCCATTAATGGATTCTTGAAACCTGCTCATCAACAAGCGCATATCTTTAACTTTGGGGTTTATGTATTCCTTTCAGATGTTGCAACTTATTCAAACTCACCATACGAAGATGCATTTGCGATGAGGTTATACTTAATTGAGTAAATATCGACATACACAATTGTGGAGCTCTTCATTTGAAGCCTCAGTTCTTGGCAAAGACCCTTTAATTCGGAGTTGAATGCTTTTGCACCTTCATTCATGGAGTTAATGCATCCGTAAGGATCCAGTTCGGAGGAGCTGGGTTTCCTTGTGCCTAGTTTTTCAGGCAAACATCCTATTGGACCCGTATTATGCACCCAAAAGTTTTTCCCACCAAGTTGGTATATGGCCTAACAACACAACACAACACAACACTGCAGAGTGATCAGACTAGTATATGATACTACATCTTAATTAAAAGTTGACAGATGGATTTTTACCCACACAGCATCCCTTATCTCTCAGATGAAAGAAGGGATCTTTGCAATGACTTGATCATATGGAAGGGAGTTGAAAGCAGCTGTCAGGTCGTTTGTCCAATGTCGATGGTATAAAGCGCGTTATTAAAATCCTCTTCTCCAACCAGATTCGTGTAACCTGCTTCCAAATTTTATTAAAAGAAAATAAGGACAATTTATTATAGCTGTGAATGTACCCTGGGAGTGGAGGTAGAGTGAGCGGTTGTGAAAGTGTCGGAATTGAAGGATTTGAATGCTCAAACTGAAGGGTACGTATCTAGGGAGAGTGGCTGCACAGCCTATAGCAAAATTAGCTCCATTTGAGGAATCGGGTTCCAGGGATTCCAGGTAGGGAGTCAAGTATTTGGTCTCAAGATTTTCACCTGTGAATACCAAAGATTCTCTCTTTTTAAATGTTAAGTCATACTGTTGGTTCACGGACCACAAACTCATATACCTCTAAAACCATTTCTGTACAACTTTCTAATCACGAGACACATTACATTTAAGATTCACGTGCAACTTGTGCATCATCATCTCAAGCTAATTACAACAGATTTATCTGGACATGTCACGGGATCTGAATAGTGAATAATGTATACTATACCACCAACCGCTCCTAGAATATATGCAATGTTTATGAAATATTCGAACTTATCAATCACTGCTTATAGTTACATACGTCTAAATATATCATAACATTGATGCATGGAGCGCAGGTTCATATTCCCCTACTTAATGCAATTTGTATTCAACAGGAACGAATTTATGAAGTTTTAATAAGATGAATGCATCTTGTGAATGGGAGAGTAACTACATATCTTACAGAGATAGTCGATGATTAAACGCCCATCACATAGTCTGCCGGTTGGCCGATGGAAGAAAGCACGATCATCGGGATATCCAAAATTGAAACCTGTTGCAATTGCATAGCCTCCGGTGTCTGAATTTGAATCCCCAAAGTTGAAAATCACTGGTTTTCTGCTGCACTTAGAAGAAACAAAAGGTAGATGGAAGATAAGAGCTGAAAATGCGAGAAAAACAAGTGAAAAGCCTGTCCGGTAATGAGACATGTTTTGCTCTGAGAAAGAAAAATGAGTGCATTAACCAACCAGAACTCCACAATTTATTTACATATCTAACGTGTATTCCAGTGTTCTTTCATCAATAATTTTGGAGTTGGAGAAAGTGGGCACTTCCGCCAAAATGCATGGCATTTCAGTTGTATAATGGAATGGTGCATTTTGTATGAATGCCACAAATTAAGAATAGATAAATCCCATTACTAGAAGCATTAAGTTGACAGATGTATTTTCACCCACTTAATGATCATTCTACTGTGAGGATTAATTTATGATGATAGACTGGAGGATACACACACACCCAGATATAGAAGTATCTAGCATGCCACGGGTTTTGGATTTTTGCATCAGTTTTCACTAATGTTTGGTGATTAGACACTGACAGAACAAAAGGGGATAAGATTAGTTTAACTCGAATCAAAGGCCTTCAATTCTCCTCCAACTCTAATTTGGATTTTCATTGCAAAATGATAATTCCTCATCAGCAAATCGACGTCACAAAAATATTTCTACTGGAAAATATCTGATTTCAAATTATTATTGAAATATAAAATAATCAACTGAGTACAAACAGAATCCATGCTTGATGAATAGATTTAAGCCAAAAAGCTGCATTTGAATTTGCCATCCAAGAGGGACAGCTTCTCCGCTTTTATGACAGACTCTAGTGGTAGAGGACTAAAACTCCGAGATGGACCATAGAAATGAGGAAATACATTCGACTCATCCACAGCTTCATAAATCAACCCACTTCCAAGCTGCAACAAGTGACACTACTTAGCCCGTTTATTTTGTGTATAAATACAAACAGATTTTCTATAAAATCTAAAGGAGTCCCGTCCCATCTTTCTTGCATATTTAGTCAATCACAGATGATGATTAAATAACTTTGTAGTGAATGTATCACCTTTTTGGCATCAATTTGGAGTAGGTATAGATCTTCCTTAACATTTAAGAAGAAATTCTGCAAAGTTGTTTGGACCTGCAATTCAAAATAATAGTAAGTTATGAAATAAATATGCTGTCTCTAAGACTAGAGAGGGAGAGAAAGTTGAAGTTAGAATATAAATCAATTGCTCTGCTCTGTACAATGCAGTAATTTTGAAAAGGGCAAAATTATTAGGTATGACATTAGGTGTTAGTTGGATGTTAAACTCCAAGTCCAAACATATATTATCTGATACAACATTATTCAGGAGTTTGATTAGGAAAAGAAATACTCCACTACTGGTTCCATGGATTTCGGGAGGAACAAACCAATAATAAAGAAGACAGAATTACGAAAAATAATGTTGTGGTGATGAATGCATACAACATAGTTTTCTCAAATTACCAAGGAATGAAAAAATTAGGGTTAGAAGAACCTAACCTGATGGAGGTTGCTGAGGTGGAAACAACCAGTTGATTGGTCAAGATTTCCACCGAAGGTGGCGCCGCTTCTCCTCAGCTCCTCCCACTCCTCCGCTGTGCTGATCCTGTACACAAATCTTGCTTCTCCCTCCTCCTCCATCTCAAACACCACAAATCACCTTCTTCAAGTTCAAATCCTCCTCTTTTTTATTTCTTTAATTTATCCATAATTAATTATTGGGGGAGGGCCCGGAGCCGGAGCCCGGAGGGGAGGCCAAAAATGGGTCGGGTAAGGTAAGACTATATTACATACGCGAGCCCAAAACAAACATGACATGGGAGAGTGAATTCATTTAAAAAATGGTTAATTGCAAAAAAAATCATGAATTTTACACCTATTACAAATTATTTCTCACTTTTTTATAAATTGCAAAAAAATTATCACCTTTAAGTATTGTTGCATAATAATCCCAATTTGTGATCATTTCTCAAAAATAAAAATTAATTTGCAATAGATGTAAAATTTATGGTTTTTTTTGCAATTAACCTTTAAAAAATAAATGGTAGTAAATAGTAACTGGAGTATTTGTCTAGTGTAGGCCGTAGGGTAGTGGTGAAGGCGGTACTACCAAAGTAGAGCAAGCATCTCCGCCACCAGACCAGACCGCCCACTCTAATCTTCTCCATCAGAGATGGCGTTTACCTCCCTCGCCAATTTCGCTGCTCGCTTCAACCACATCCCTAATCCTATGCTTCCTTACATTTCACTCACTCCTCCTCTTACGCTACTCCGCGCTTCTCCCTACCCTCAATCAAACCTTAAACGCCCTACAATTACAAATGCTTCTTCTCTTCCACTTATTACAGCTCACGCTTCTCCAGGTCCATTCTTGCCTCTTTACCTTATTCCATTTATTTTACCTTACTCTTTGCTCAATTCTCTCTTCACACCCTAGAATTAGATTACCTACCCGAGGCCAACTTCTACAGAGTTGAAGCCATTATAAGGTATCTTCAAATTTTATCACGTTTCTGATTTTCTTTCTATCTCATCTGACGCTGCTCTTTCTTCACTGTTTGCTTCTAATTTGGACGAATTTAGACCATGGAGAGTTCAACAGGTTTCATCGGTAAGGAATTTTCTAATTCAATTTGATTTCACTTGGATGCCAACCTTTTTTCGCAAACTCTTTTGCAATGTTGTATAATCCCAGTTCCTCACCCCTCCATGAGTTTCTCTTTTGATTTTCATTTTTATAGATATCTCCAAAATGATGAGCTTCAACTTAGTCTGTAACTCAAATCCCTTTCTAGTAGTACATCACAATTCAATCGCTTAAATGATACTACTAAATTTGCCTCTTTTTTTAATACGCCATCTATTATTATTTGCGGATTAAATCCGTATTATGTTACACAGCTGAAATCAAAAAAAATTATCTAACTTTCATTACAGAATTTACAACAGTTTAATTCATATTTACTGGGGAAATGTTTCATCATTATATTTCAATTCACATATAATATGCATTTCAAAATGCAAAATTGTATCTTGAATAAATAAAAATTACATTCATCGCAATGTCATGCTTGCTTTTGTTCAAATGTGTGTTGTACTAGTATCATTTTCCTGCAAATTCAATCCTGAGCTCTGTGTAAATATCTGGCATTCCAATCGTTATTTCCTGAAAGGCTTAGTCATCATATTATTAATTTTGAATGCCATGTCCTTCATTTTAGACCACAAGAAATTAAGAATTGCTAATTAGACCCTGAATCTAGAATCCTATCTTCTATAAAAATCTATATATAGCAGTTGTGTACTGCAGTAATTTTATGACACTGTTCTTTTGTTGCTTATTTGGTCCTTAAGAAACTGATATGTTTCTCAAGAATTTACGGATAATAATCCAGGCATTGTTGAAAATTGGAATTCGTGGAGTTACAGTTTCTGATGTACGAGGTTTTGGTGCTCAAGGTGGCTCAGCCGAAAGACAGGCTGGTTGGTACATGCATCTGTAGAATTTCGTGGTTTATTTTGCAATGATGATCGTATAAGTTCATTTTTTGTATTACTCAAGCCCCAGGCATTATATGTTTTCTACTGCATTTGAAGACATGTACCTCTTGCCTGGGTTGGGAGCATTAGGCATCTGGTTGGACATTTCATTTGTATTCTCAAATGTACTGTTTAAATATTACTTGTACTGTTTATCAATACAAAAACTTTATTCTCATTTGCATCTAATATTTACCCCTTCAGGTTCTGAATTTTCTGAGGACAATTTTGTTGTAAAAGTTAAGATGGAGATTGTTGTGATCAAAGATCAGGTACAGGAAACTAAGGAACTGTTAAAAGTTTTTTTGTGTTTATGCATGTTTATTTTATCCATTCAAATATAAAAAGTTGCATATTCGTCTTTTGAATAGGTTGAAGAAGTCATTCAAAAGATAATAGAGGAGGCAAGAACTGGGGAGATAGGAGATGGCAAGATTTTCTGTAAGTTAATAATTTTGGATTGCATTCGTTACGCTGCCTTTTTTGAGTTCGTCCATGCCTTTCTGTTTAATGCTCCAAATTTTCTGCTAGGACACATGTATGAGGTCGTTCACTGAGACTATTAACACAACAAGTGAATAAGCTTGTGTTATGTTAACATGCTTAGTTATCATAGTTAAAGAATCGATGTGGGGGTTCTTGGCCCATATCTCTTAATTTGGTAATCAAACTTCTAATGGACATAGGATAATCACATCAAGTGACATGAGATGGTATTGGAATTAAAAAAATGGATCTTTTTCTTGGAAACTAAGGAGATCTAGTGGCTGAGCTTACATTGATAATAATGTGTACTGTGGGTGTGGCCTGAATTATTTCAGAATGATGGATAATTTTGATTGTACTACCCTCCTTGTGCTCCACATCATGCAATTAGTCCACAGTAATCAAAAAATATAGTCTCCTTATAATATTTTAGTCCCATATCAGGTAAAGTGAACTTGCTGGAAAGGTATGGTAGCGAGTAGTATAACATATCGAATTTTGAATTAAATTGGAGAATTTAGGGTTTATAGAAGGTTGATGCTATTGCATGGTTGTTTATTGTGCAGTGAGTCCTGTGGCAGATGTAGTAAGAATTCGCACAGGTTAGTGAGCAAAATGTGTTTTATGTTATGTTTTCCTCTAGTTTTAGCTCGGTATGAAGTGGGATACTTTAATTCAGGGGAACGAGGAGAAAAGGCTGAGAGGATGACTGGAGGACGGGCTGATATGAACCTGCCATAACTACTCAACCTTGTATTGTCTTGAAGTAGTTGTACTGTATGTTGGGATGATTATAGACTGGTATCCACTCTGATGTTGTTCTCACTACAACAGAGCAACCAAATAGTCGAACTAGATCAATGTTGTAGTGCAAATATTATGTTGGTGACAGTGACTGGCTGTGTGAATTTGTTCTGAAAAATCATGGGATAGAGGACATGCACCCGGTGTACAATTGTGTGCCTTTAATTTTATTATTATTATTTTTTCATTCAAGATGTGTTTATTTATTTATTTATTTATTTTTTTTATCCTTTTAATGACTGATGTTTTGGACCCTAAGGCCTTCCCCAATTGGAGGAAGATAGGATGAGTTGGCAAGACTATCTACCTAAAATGGGGGAGAGATACAATTGGGGAAGGGTAGAGGTAGAAGCACGGGTAGTACTGCTTCTACCTGGGTATATGGTGGACCCTCCTGCAATTCCTCTTCCTTTTGATTTTTTTTTAATTTCAAATATGCTGTTTTTTTTCATTTTGTGTTCTTTCCTTTTTTTTCTTTTCCATTCTTTTTTTTTTCTTATTTAACCGTTAGAAATTAATGTTAAAAAAAAAGGAGATTTGTATTATAATGCTTCAACGTTCATATGACCGTTCATCTTTTTTTTTTAAAATGATCGTTAGTTTATTTTTTTTAAAAAAAAATTTACAGATCACTATAAATATATCTTTCACTCCATTCTTTTCCCTACATTATTTTCTCTTCTACATCTTAAAACTTCAAATTTGCTAGGTATTTTAATTTTTAGTAATAAAAAAAATGGATAAAGATCCATGGATGAATTTTGGGTTCAATTCTTCTAACCCCGGAGAAAATTCAACGCTCCCAAGTATGATTTTTCTTCCACGTCCCAACTATCATCCTCAAAATCCAAATTTTCCAAGTCATCTTCCGTCAAAATTTCCTACTAATCTTCAGTCAAATTTTTCAAATAATTTTCTATCTCAAAATATTCCTACTAATCTCCCAAAACAACAAAGAGCGATCCATGATTCGAAGAACGAACCCCTAAGAAAAAGAGGGATCTGGACAGAAGGGCAAAACCAGAGTAAGAAGCCCAAAATCAAGGGAAGACAATATGGGGTTAAGGATTTGGATCTCGCCGACGGCAAAAGCCACCGTCGGCGAGCGGCAGCCGAATGGGATGGTGGGTTCTTGTGGAGATTGGTAGGGAAGAGAGGGGGAAGGAGAAGGGAGATGGGCGGCTATCTAGGGTTTTTTAGAGAGAGAAAATTAGGGAGGATAAAGCAAATTTTGGTTCATTCCACTAATATACTTTTTTTTGGGTAGGTATATCCCCACAAAAAGAGAATTTAAAAGTTTCAATTTACACAATTTGTTGTTAATTTAAATTTAAATTAAGGATAAAAAGATAAAAATTACACATTTTCATCCTAAACGGTTTACCATAAAGTTTACATTCTTTTTATAGTAAATAAATGAGACTTGTATTTATAATAGATAAATGAGACTTATACAAAATAATTGTTGAAAATCAACACCGATCTTTCAAGAATATATCGGATAATGCAGAAAGATGAAGGAAGGTAGTTCACTACAAGAAAATTTCTGAATTCCAACGGAGAAAATTTATTGAAAAATGCAAAAATACCGTTGGAATTCATGATTCCAACAGATATTCCAACGAATTTTTTCTATTGGAAAAGTGGTTGTTGGAATGTCATTTTTCCAACAGCATTTCCAACTGTTTCAAAAATCCAACGGTGAATCCAACGACTTTTATTGTGGGAATTTATTTTTATCTAAAAGTGATTCAAATATTTTTTCAACGGAATTTTCTTTTGGAATTACCATTAGAATAAATTCCAATGATCTTCGAACTCCATTGGAATTTTCCAACGACTTTTATTGTGGGAATTTATTGTTATCTAAAAGTGATTCAAATATTTTTTCAACGGAATTTTCTTTTGGAATTAACATTGGAATAAATTCCAACGATCTTCGAACTCGTTTCCAACGAATTTTTTCTATTAGAAAAGTGGCCCTTTGAATGTCATTTTTCCAATAGCATTTCCAATTGTTTCAAAAATTCAACGGTGAATCCAACGGCTTTTATTGTGGGAATTTATTTTTATCTAAAAGTGATTCAAATATTTTTTCAACGGAATTTTCTTTTGGAATTACCATTGGAATAAATTCCAAAGATCTTCGAACTCCGTTGGAATTTTCCAACGACTTTTATTATGGGAATTTATTTTTATCTAAAAGTGATTCAAATATTTTTTCAACAGAATTTTCTTTTGGAATTAACATTGGAATAAATTCCAACGATCTTCGAACTCCGTTGGAATTTTCCAACGACTTTTATTGTGGGAATTTGTTTTTATCTAAAAATGATTCAAATATTTTTCAACGGAATTTTCTTTTGGAGTTATCATTGGAATAAATTCCAACGATCTTCGAACTCCGTTGGAATTTCCAACGATAAAAAAAAATTATTCAGATTCGAACCCTTGGCATCTTCTGTATATATCACCTTATCATTTACCAACTTAACTAATATATATTTTATGTTATAAATTGACATTTAAATTTATTGAAGTCTCTTTTTTCGATGAAATTTTCTTAGGAATTTTCCAACGACTTAACTGTAATTGGAATTTTTATTGGAAATTTCCAATGGTTTATCAAGTTATTGGAATTAGCATTGGAATTTTCCAACGATTTAAATTTATATGAGAATTTTCGTTGGAACTTTCCAACAATTTTAGGTTTTATAGGAATTTTTGTTGAAAATTTCCAATAATTTATCAGACTATTGGAATTAGCATTGAAAATTTCCAACGGTTTAAATTTTCATGGGAATTTTCACTGGAATTTTCCAATGATTTAAAGTTTCATTGAAAATTGTTGGAACTCTAAAATTTCCAACGAATGTGCTTTTTGTTAGAATTTTTCTACTGGAATTTGACAGTTTTATTGTAGTGGTTGTTGCAGTATGAAGTGAAAAACATGCAGAATTAGTTTAAATAAGTATTAGTATAAATTAACGGTGGTTAAGCATCCAGATGAAAGAATAATTTGATAAGAAAGGATTAGTAAAATTGCCCTACTAGAATGTTCTATCTATTATTATAAATAGGAATTATGCATAGTTTGTATTCAGCGTGGTAATATGAGAGTTATGTAAAAGAGCGTGTTCTCACTGAGAGAAATAATCTTCTGAGTGTATAAGTATTATTATAAAATATTGTGTGAGTTCTTAATAAATATTTACTTTCCCAACTCTACGATCCTGTAATTAACCCAACAAGTGGCATCAGAGCCACGTCGTTGGGAAATGACAAGTAGCGTACGCGTGAGAAGTGAAGGGCTCAGTTGTCGGAGGATTATTGAGCGGAGGCGTCATGCACAATAAGAGTTTGTGAAGCAACGATGGCGGACCTACAAGTGGTAGGTTGTGTGGAGAGGCTCAATAATCAGAATTACACCACGTGGAGGACCTGCATGGAATCATATTTGCAAGGTCAAGATTTGTGAGAGGTAGTTGGAGAAGACGATGTCGAACAACCGGAGGAAGCCAGTGCCTTGAAGAAGTGGAAGATCAAGGCGGGAAAGGCAATGTTCACACTCAAGATGACTATTAGCAACGAGTTGTTAGAGTATGTATGAGATGTGAGTACTCCAAAGAAGGCTTGAGACACTTTTGAGGTGTAATTCTCCAAGAAGAAAGAGGGCGACCAAGAGAGTCAGCCGTGGTATTCCCAATCAGGGGGAACACGTAAGAATGATGAGTGGAAGGATCTATCTTGTGAAAGAAGAAAATTTGAAAGGAAATGCTTCAAGTGTGGTTTGAAAGGTCATATGGCTAGAAGTTGTTGGTTGAAAGATGAAACAGTTGAAAGTAATATGATCTTGTTAAGTATTGAAGACAAAAGCGAAGAAGAGTGGGACTTTGAAACATCTTGTGTAGAGCAGAATGATGCGGCAGAGTTGTCATCTGGTGTCCCAAATTTGGTCAATTGTGAGATTGGTTGGACTACTGAATGTGAAGAAGATTGGATAAAAGAAGTGAAGGTGATCTAATAGAAGAGTTGAGTAGTGCAAGTGATATGACAAATAAAGAGGAGAAGCCACCACATATGGACAAGAAGAAAGAAGGTTGCGTGGAAGAGGTTGCTTCCAATATGGAATTATCAGATTCCAAGGAAGTCAAATTGCAAGAGAAAATGGAGGAGCAGATTAATCGTGTTCAACTAGTTCCCCAAGTGGATGAAGAAGCCGGTATTGAAGATGTGTTCACGCAGAATTTTAAGAAAGCAAGATTAAATCAAAGTTGCTCAGGGAAAGCGGTGTGGACGCATAAAATGAGAAAGCGTCTTGATAGTTTGGATGAGAATTTTAGCAATGTGTGGAGATTATGGCGAACTTCGATCCAAAGACAGATGAACATGATCCGAAAAAGAAAATCGGCATTGAGGGGGAGTATTGAAGATCAACACCGATCTTTCAATAATATATCAGATAATGCAGAAAGATGAAGGAAGGTAGTTGTTGCAGTATGACGTGGAAAACATGAAGAAGAATTAGTTTAGATAAGTATTATAAATTAACGGTGCTTAAGTATCCAGATGGAAGAATAATTAGATAAGAAAGGATTAGTAAAATTGCCCTACTAGAATGTTCTATCTATTATTATAAATAGGAGTTATGCATAGTTTGTATTCAGC
Source organism: Pogostemon cablin (assembly GCA_023678885.1). Taxonomy (NCBI): domain Eukaryota; kingdom Viridiplantae; phylum Streptophyta; class Magnoliopsida; order Lamiales; family Lamiaceae; genus Pogostemon; species Pogostemon cablin. Next base: position 27,822,671 of record CM043005.1, on the reverse strand, counting down.
ATGGCAATATGAGTGTTATGTAAAACGGTGCTTAAGTATCCAGATAGAAGAATAATTAGTAAAACTGAATGTTCTATCTATTATTATAAATATAAATTACGCATAGTTTGTTTTCAGCGTGGCAATATGAGTGTTATGTAAAAGAGCGTGTTCTCACTTAGAGAAATAATGTCTTTTGAGTGTACAAGTATTATTATAAAATATTGTGTAAGTTCGCAGTAAATATTTATTTTCTCAACTCTACCATCATGTAATTAACCCAATAATAATTAATAATAGCAACAATATCAATACAACTACATAATATATATTAAAATAATATTATATTTTTCACTATATTACACATTAAAATATCACATTACTTGGTCGTTTAAAATGAATTCGACTCGTACGTAATTTTTTTAATAATGAAAAGGAGAATTATGAAAGAATTCCGAAAATGCAGTCGATGCGGAAAACTGAAAATATAAATGGAAAGCAAGTTGGGGAAAATAAAATAGCGTTGCTCAGATATTTCGCAAATCGACATACTTTTGCAGCTGTTTGGAGAGATATTGGACTGTGAGATCTCCACATCCTCAATTCCTTGCAACTCCTCTTCCATGTAAGTTTTCATCTACGCTGCCTTTCTTTATACTGAGAAATTTTCGACGCCCCGTCTTTCTCAATCGGAGAAACTAGGTTGATTTCAATTTTGATTCCGTTATATTTATGGCCACGCGGTTTCATGTTTGATTTTAATGAAATTGAGGATCGACTTATGCTCAGATCCTCATTATTGATCTCGTTCGTTTGTTATCGTGATTGAATTCGCGTTCAATTTGTTTTCTATTTCTCGCTTGTCATCTTTCTTTTCTTTTTTTTTTTTGGTCTTATGCTCGATCCGATCACGTTGATGTTAGATCTTGTGTTTCTCGTTCGGTTGTCTTTGTATTTCATGCCATATATGGTCATTTCTGATGGAATTAGGAGAAATAAACTTGTAGCTGGAAATATTATCATGCAATGCTCCCGATTCCCCTCCTCGCGTGAATCGGTCGTTTGATGAATATATGATTAAACGTACTTCGAAACAGATCTAACATCGGCGATTTTACATTATATGTTTCATTCATTGCGTTTTCAATCGATCAATGACTAATCTCGCATGATGGCCCTCCCAGATTCATTGCGATTTTACATTATTTTGTATGCTTTAAAATGGATAACAAAAATGTGTAGTATCCCTTGATGTATTATTATTCCTCTCATTGCATTGCAGTCAAGATGGGGTTGTCTTTCACCAAGCTGTTCAGCCGGCTCTTTGCCAAAAAGGAGATGCGTATACTAATGGTGGGTCTTGATGCTGCTGGTAAAACAACCATTCTCTACAAGCTCAAACTTGGAGAAATTGTCACCACAATTCCTACTATTGGTGAGGTTTTTGTTGTTTATATACTTGAAGCCTTTTTGTTTTTCTCGCCATCACTCTACAAGCATCATTTTCACAATCGTCCATCAATCTATGAGCATCATTTCACAACTTAAGAATTACTCTGTCCAACTTGATTCCCTTACTGACTTTTTTCTGCCACACTTCACATGATTTTGAAATTTTCATTTAAACCGTTTTAGACTATAAAATTGAAGTTGCAGCCCTGCTTTGATTATACATTTATGCCTCTTCTTTCTTTCGAATTGTTCCATCTTTAATACTGAATCTTTTATTAAGGGTTCAATGTGGAGACTGTTGAATATAAGAACATTAGCTTCACTGTTTGGGATGTTGGTGGCCAGGACAAGGTATGCATCTTCCAAAATTCATGAATCATCTTGCGATATTTTATTGTTCCACATTCATGAAGCTTCTTCCTTCTTTCGAGCTGTTCCATCTTTAATACTGAATCTTTTACACACAAAGTTGCGAGTTACAACTACTTTTAAATGTTTTGGACTCAGAACTTCTTGCAAGTTATTACCAGTCAACCTGCTCAGATGTTGTTAGAAGATAACTGACAGAATTTTCTTATTTGGTCTACAGCATATGGAAAACCCTTGTAACTTTTTCTCGTTTAAGCTGAAGGCAAATAATAGGAGCTTGAATTTCTTTTAAGTGGACTACACTTATAGAAAATTGACAATATTGGGTGTACAGTATGCTTTACTATTCCAAGTCTTTCAACAGCAGATCACATAATTTCCACGAAAGCGTGTATAGTAGGAGTAATTCTCAGCAAATATATGTGAAAATAAATGTACTCTTTTGATATATGTCATCTTTTGTGCAGATCCGACCATTGTGGAGGCATTATTTCCAGAACACTCAGGGCCTCATCTTTGTTGTTGACAGCAATGACCGTGATCGTGTTGTTGAAGCAAGGGATGAACTGCACAGGATGCTGAATGAGGTAACATTAGGTGTAATACTTTTCTTATGTAAGAAAGTTCATAGATGAGTTCTAACAATGCACATTCATATACTGGAAATATTTTCTGGATTTATTTTTGTTCATGATAAAGCCTAAAATCTCTCTTTCAGCACTTTTAACCTCTTCTGCATCTCCCCCTGTCAGGATGAATTGAGGGATGCTGTTCTCCTGGTGTTTGCCAACAAACAAGATCTTCCAAATGCTATGAATGCTGCTGAAATAACTGACAAGCTGGGCCTTCATTCACTCCGCCAACGCCATTGGTATGTATCCTTTTTGTGATTCCTCTTAACTTTTTCTTCTCGAGTTGACACCCTCTTCGTAAACTTTAACCCTGTCCCCCTTGTGGCAATGTCTAATGCAGGTACATCCAGAGCACATGTGCTACTTCTGGTGAAGGGCTTTATGAAGGACTTGACTGGCTTTCAAACAACATAGCCAACAAGGTAATAGTTGCAGAAAGGCTTAAAACCAATTCAAACTTTTGCTCATAAAGCCCATATTTCATTTTTGGTACGCTGCTTTTTTGCAGGCTTGAATTTTTCAATCTGAGATGACTGCATAGGCCTCTCGATCTACGTTGCTTTGAACTCTAGCATTATATTGCCCACCTTGGATCCAATCAAGAATCTCTCTGTCTTCTCCCAGTGTAGTTTAAGATGCGGATAATATTGGTTTCCTTTATTTACAGTTTTTCTGAGATGGATTATATTAAATGCATGTGTGTTCTTTTTCTTGGTAAAAATAGAACTCCTGCATGATGGAGAGGTTTTTATTCACGTGCTCGAATAATGGTATTGTAGTGTGGAGTGGTGGTGGATCAATACTTACACCTCAGCCAAAATATCCTCGTTGAGACGTGGCGTTTCATCTTTTTTTGCTCACACTCACACTCACACTCACACTATATATGCATGTCGAACAAGTGAATAAACAGAACAAATGTAACGACAGACTATTTATGAGGTTCCACTTTTAACCTTTCGGCCAAAATTTTTAAGTGTGAAAAAAATAGCAGTTGTGGGGGAAATATGAGATTAGATTATACAGAGGCAGGGGCGGAGCTAGACAGTTTTTTTAGGGGGGGCTACACATAAAAACATGTTGATCACAATTCATAGTTGAGCATTGAATAAGAGTATTAATTAGTGCAAGTTAATAGCATAACTTGCTAATATAAAAGAATTTTGAGATATTTTCATACAATCCTCAATTTTTATTTTTATTTTTGAAAAAGGAATATTATTGCTATCGGGTATGAGATTTACTCAAAAACAAATGAGTACGAATTACAAAGATAGCACACTTATTCTAACTTTACTACAGGGACAAACGGGACAAACATATCAACCATAGTTAACCATATTTCAGTATACAATCCTCAATATTTAAAACTAAGAAAAGAGTAGACGACGCTTTTTCATTAATTTAAAATGGAAAATTATGGAGTGTTCGGTAAAGGTAGAAATTATCTATTTCACGATGTAAATAATCAAATTATTTTCCAGAAACTTATCAGCTATTTTGCTGTGAAGTCTCGGTTTGATCCTTTTTTTATTTTAATAGTTGAGAATGTTCTCTTTGTAGTAGATACTTATTACTGTGTTTAAAAATATAATTGAATACTTCCTTCATTGCACTATACATTTTACAAATCATTTTTTTTCTTTTCTTGTTTTCATCTCATTACACTTCTCGCTTCCAAAAACAGTAACATTTCAATACACTTTTATTAAAAAGATGACTCTCCCAACCTAATATAAGCAGCGTATTATATCATTTAGTTATTACTAAAAAATATTACATTGCTCTCAAAAGTCAAAAACTATATTTCTTAAACTCCGTATATATAATAATTATGAAAATTCTATCGAAAACGAAGAGAATATTATAATACTACATATTATAATGCTTAAAAACATATAATTAAAAATACTAATACTATATATATAATAGAAATTCTTAGAAACTTTGGGGGGGCTAAAGCCCCCTCATACCACTACAAGCCAGAGGCAGCTAAGAGATTTATTAATCTGTTCTAGGAGTATTTAAATATGGGTAGAGGGTATAACTAAAGATTGAGTTGACAGGGGTATAACAGGAGCAGTGATCAGTGAGGTTTCGTACTCAAACTTGGATTATTAACCCTATTTCTAGTTTTATTTCCCTAACTTGCATCTATATCTACTCTAATCTGATTCTATACTTTTTCCATTAAAATTCACATTCTCTTCACTTCACCATTAACTTTATAACGAGTTTTAACTAGACAGCTCCTAATTAATTATAGGAGTTTTTTCAGTACTTGAATGGTCAAAGGGAAGGGTGACTAACTTGATTTGCAACTGCAGGATCTACATTCAATTCTAGTTTTTATTTGAGGCACCATATAATTATGGCAAAGTTTCTTGGAATTAAATAAAGTTTCTTACCTACTTACTAATTTTAATAAGGCTCAACCACTTAATCATTAACTAATATGGTAACTCGTTGTCGCCGCTCTTGGTATGATTTGATCCTGACTACTAGCATTTTATTTTCTTATTTTTCCTTTAGTGTTGTATTACGAATAGTTCATTTTTTATGAAAAAATTAATTAATGAATGAAAAGCATCTACACTAATTTGATATGTATCATGATTTTTATAAAGGCAAAATGGATTTTTATTTTATGATGTCGTAGTATCCATACACCCGTCACTGTTGTATCTATACAAATTAATTTTCACCTCTAAACTAGACTTGGACTAGTGAAAATGATATAGTTTAGGATGACATTCGAATTAATTCCAATGCCATGCAATTTTTTATTTTTAAAATGAAAATGATATATAGGATAATTTTTGGGCCTTATTATGATCCGAAATTATTGGGCCGCTAATTTTCATGAAAAATCATGATAGATATTTTTTGGGTTACGCTTTGTGGAAAGATGTTTGAAATGGACATTTGTTTGTAAATTCCTAGGAAGCTTGGGGTCCGTGAAATCCATCTCAGAGATTCGAATTCCAGTGAGGTTAGGGATAGTTGCTAGTGCTGCGCTTCAAAACCCCCAAATCTCATTCTACTAAACCCTAATTTCGAGGTAATTCCAGTTATATGGCCTTGTAATCTCTTGCCTTAACCCATTATCGTTTCCAATTGTGTCGACAACGTATTTTATTGTAGGAGTCGTATATAATTTATTTGGGGGAATACGTGGTTTTGCAGATGGATGCTAAGGATATATTAGGATTGCCGAAGAATGCATTGTCTATACAAGAGAAGAAGTCCAGGCCTCCTAAAGAATCTCAGAGGAAACCGGATGGCATTTCGCGTGAGGTTTAAACAATGTTATTTCTTCTCTTCATCTACTTTTTCTGTTGATTTTGGATGCATAATTCTTGAATTTTTTTTATTTTTTTTTAGGTTTACGCCCTTACTGGGGGAATAGCACCTCTGATGCCGGCTGTTGATGTGAATCACTTGAAGCGAAAAGCACAACCCGACAATGAGAAGGTTCATATTTATATGTGCTATGTTGCTTTTGTTTAAACTTTCGGATGTTTTAATTTATTAGATAAAATAACTGTATGTGCAGATTACTTGGCAATGGCTTTCCTTTACGAATTCTGCTCGGAAAGATAACCTGCAGCTTTACCATTGGGTAAATTTCTTGGGATCTATGCAACGCATTAGAAAACCTTCAAGATTGAAAAGTAGCCGAGCTGCTGAGCTCTTCTTATTTTTGTAGGTTCGGGTGGTAAATGGTGTTCCTCCTACGGGTGACTATTCATTTGCAAAGTATAACAAAGTAAGCCAAATTATTCTTTTGTATTTAATACTAGATCTTATTTATAATACATACTTGGAGTGGTCCCGTACTTGAACTGGTGATATATTTGATATGGTACAGTCTGTTGATGTGATCAAGTATACTGATGAGGAGTATGAGAAGCATTTGACTCACAAGGTATGCACTAGGACTTGGTTTCTTGGTATGCTGTCTTGTCTTCTTTTTTAAAGCTAACATTGAAACCTTGAATTTATATTCTAATAGACTTCTTGTTGGGAGTTTGATTGTATATCTTTGATCTTTCACTGTATTATGTTGTTGATCTGCTTGACGTTTGTACATCTGATTTTCCTGATTACCATGGTTCTGCAGTCCCCCTTTTGGTACATTTTGTGGCTAATCTGAGTAAACTGCGTATCCAGTTTGAATGCTGATTAAAATTTTGCACGTTAGAGCTCATGCGCTGTTTTCCATCTAAATGTTGTTTGATCATCAATGATCTCTCATTAAATACGCTTTCAGTCTTATGCTTCCATGGTAATTAGACGTACTTGAAAGAAATGGATTATGAAGTTAGTTTTTAACAATTTTCCAGCTTGTATCAGATTCTTTCAGATGCCATCGGTTCTTAGGTTTGTGTTCTTTATTTCATTAGGACTGGACCAAGGAAGAGACAGATCAATTGTTTGATTTGTGTGAACGCTTTGATCTCCGCTTTGTTGTAATAGCTGATAGGTTCCCATCATCAAAAACCATGGAGGAACTTAAGGACCGTTATTATAGTGGTACTCACTATCTCTATCCTATACATCTTTGAAAGATTATGTTTGTTATATTTATATCCTATTTTTATGAATGCAGTATCTCGAGCCATATTGAATGCTAGGGCCTCATCTCCTGGTGATGTTGCTGGCAATCCACTTATTAAGGTTTAATAAAGTTATTCATTCTCTTAAATTATTTCTTGGACGCTGTTTTATGATTTATAGTAGTTTTTTAAATTAAAGTTGAATATATTGAGAGAATGTGTCAGTTTTATATTCCCAGTAGCCATCTGGCACAATTTCCTTAAAATCTAAAGTCCCTCTGATGATGTAGGAACCTTACATTGCCTCACAAGAAACTGAGCGGAAGCGTGCATTGAGCCTGCTGCTATCTCATACAAAGCAACAAGAGCGGAAGGATGTTGAGGTCTTTATAGTCTTAATTTCTCCAATTTATGTGGACCAATGAATGATATTTGTTATTTTTTTATTTTTTTTCTTTTTCTTCTTTCTCTTGAATTTTATCTTTTCAGGTTCTTGCCCATGCCAAAAGAATAACTGAGGCACGGAAGTCTATAAAGGTCAGTAAAGAAGTCACTTTGATGCAATTAGCTGACAGCTTCTTTTTGATGTGTGTGTGTGTTTGTGTGTGCGTGCATAGAACCTCAATTTGCTCTGGTGTTCTTTCATTTTATTTAGGCTTCTGTTGAGCCCAAGGCGACAACCATTTCCGATAATGAACATCTTGGTGTTGACAAGGATATGACTGCAGATCCAGTCACCCCTAACTCAAATTCTCAGATTCCCTCTTCTGCTACCACAAATCCAGTGTCAGAAACTGCTTCCGTTGTGGCTTCACTTCGAATGGTATGTTCAATCAGATATTTGATTTCAAACTCCTCATTTCTCCTTTCTTCATTTTTTTTGGAGTAGTTGTAACCAGATTCATCCTTGTCCCTTTTTGGGCACATACTCTGATAAGCTAGATAAGTTAGCCTGTGTGGTAACTTTTACTGGATCAACTATCTGTGTTAAATAATTAGTGCATGATATGCCTGTTGTCCCAGAGAAAAGCTCTCTCACTGACTCCCTCTCTCTCTATTTCTGCTGTTAATGATCCTGATCAAGAATATCTTGCAGCTACGTGTTTATTTACGAACATATGCACTTGACCAAATGGTGCAAGCTGCAAGTTCATCGGCCGGACTGAGAACTATCAAACGTGTTGAGCAGACCTTACAAGATCTTGGGGTTTGTTTCCTCTGACCTCTTAGTATGTTCAACTTATGATATACTGTCTTTTATACTTAACATTTCAAATTTTAGTAGTGTTCTTTCCTCCTATGTCTTTGTCACTCAATTTTTTAAAGGGATTTTTGTGATGTTGATGCTAATTTAAGCTAAATTTTTGGCGAGGCAATTGGTATGTCTTGGAGGGGATGACGCCCCATGAATGTCCATCTATGTATATTATAGTATTAAACTGTGTATTGTATATTATATTATTAATGAATGAAGTAGCTATCCTTGTTGTTTATTAGGTAAATTTGAAACCAAAGGTCCCCACTAAGGCTGTGTGTGGAGAGCATCTTGAACTAAGAAAGGAGATACTGACTCTATTGAATCTTCAGAAACAGGTTCTCTATTCTTCTCTGCTGCATTGCTTTTACATTTTAGAAAGGCTGTTCAGGTTTGCATCTCTTTCTCCTGTGAGAAGAACTACCATTCAAGATATTTTTATTTATGGTCTTTGGATTTTATATCGATTCCCTAAATACTAAGCGCTGAGACATTATCCTGAACTAGGTTTTAAGAACTTTATTCATTCAAAACCTCGTCTTTAGAAAAATATAGTCTTCGAATTTCTTGGGTGAAAGCTGCTCGTTCTTCCAGTTTTCGTATGTGCAGTCCTTTTCACTGTTGAAATGTGTTATTCAATTTGAACAGCATCATGCATACCAAGTGATGGTTAGAAAGAAGTCAAAATGTGGTTGCTGATTCCTAATCTTTACTTGATTAGAGTGCCCGTTTAATAGTGCTTAACCTTTGTCATTGATATCAGTTGCAATACAAGGAGGCTGAGGGTTCATCATTTCGCGATGGTTCAAACTCTGAAACTCCTGGTACACCTCCCAAGGTAGATAAAGACATTACACTTACATGAATTACAAACTCTTTTTCCTCAATGGTTTTGCTCAAATAAAAATTTGTTCAGCAGCAATCACTCCGAGCTGCAGACCTTGATCGAACTTTTACCCCTGATTCATTAAACCCTGGAGGTAATAACATCTTTATTGCAAACCTTTAGTGTTACACTTTTTCTTGCTCTTGACCAATGTAACACTGAGATAAATGCTTTGGGTTTAAGGTGAAAGATTTGTCAAGAAAGAACAAAAGCGCAAGGTGCAATCCTATTACTTATATTTATTTCTACGTTCTGTAATCATTGTATTGAAAAATAATGGTGTAACTATATTGTTGGTTTCTTGAAGGGGCCTGGGCGATTATCAGAAGCTCCATCATCGCCTGCTCAGTCTAAAAGGCCACGAAAGTATAAAACTTCAGATTAATTGTATTTTTCTTGAGCCCTGGAAGTTGTGTTTGGATGGAAGGATTATTTTAAGGATTTTGAAATTCTCAAAGCTTGAGCCGTTGAATCCGAGTGCAACCTAAATTTGTCGATCAGATATACACAGCGGAAGTCACCAAACATTTGTAATTATGTGCACTTGAGAGCTAACAAACTGCAACATTCTAAAGTTGGCTGGGTGAAAGACTACAGAATCAATTCCATGAATAGAAGAGGAAGCTGTAACGGCAAGAGATGATTTTATTTTACTCTTTAGCCTATGCTTTATTAGATCTGGTCCTACGTTGTGGTAAATACAGACCAGAACGTTGATTATTTTATAGATCTACACGAAAAGACTTGGGTATTGTTTTGTGGTACTCTTATTTACTGTTGTAAATAACATTGTGTCCTGCTCTTGCATTGAATTTTAGGCTCAATGAAAAAAAAAAAAAAAATCACAGTGCCTTCTTTCCCTTGCAATTACAATGGCAATCAATGTGAGAAGAACGACTGCGTTCCAAAAAAAAGTGAGATGTCAGGCTAATTTATGTTCTATTGGAAACTAACTTACACGCTATTAATGTGTACACAATCAATCTTCCAAAAAAAATCAATAATATATGGCCTGAGACAGGCTAGGCCATAAAAGCGCCTGTCTGTCGTTTGCTCAACATTGCATATATTTTATTCTTATTTTAACATATATTCATACTTTCAAATGAATAGTACTATGAACACAATTATTTTAATTCTTTTGCAATGTAAATACTTGGTTTAAATTTCAGTCCTTGCAGTCAAAAGCACCATAATTTTATCCTAAAATATGTGATGATTCCCTGGCCTTTATGTAGGAAACATGGAAAGAGTAGGGGATATAAAAAAAAACTTATAATACAAGTGATCCAATCCAAGATGTGAAATTAAATCAGCTAGTTGGTGAACTGAACATTGGTGATATCCGGGAATATCTCCTTTATTGCTGCTTTGATCCCGGAGCCGATTGAATAGGGACCCGTGTACTCGACTAGGCAATCACCACCCATAACAGATAACACTTGTACACTCCCACCATAGTTTTTAATGGCTGGCCTTAAGATGTCCAAATGGCTGTTCACTGCCTGCAATGTACACAAACTTGGAATATAAGATTGCGGAAATGCTCGAATCAAGTAACAGGTGACATCATTTTTAGGAGGCGCGGTAAGAGGTAATGGGGGAGGGTAATGAGAATGAAAAAGTATTTATTCTCATGATGATTGGTAAGAGGTAATGTGGGAAATCCTCAGTCATTCCCATTGATTTAATGTATTCCCCCACCCCCTTCAATAAATTTCATTCTCATTACTATTACCCTCATTAATGATTCTCATTAACATTACCATTCCGAAACTAGAAACAAGCTGCTCCTTAGTTACCACAACCATTATATTACCCGCTTTTGACACACAATTGTGGTCTGGCAATCCTCTCAACTCATTCAGCCACATCTAACTTATTTAAGGGAGGGTCTAATCAGTAATCACTCTTTTGGTGTTAAAAGAAGGCTATAATAATACATTTTTAGTCTAAACAGCAAATTACCTAGCATGTGGAAAAACATACAAAACAACATAGATGAATCTCACCTCAACAGATGTCTCTTTAATTTGCTCATCATATACTTGACATATATCCTTGATGGCATCTCCAAATTTTTCCTTGAGGACTCTTTCAATTCCCAATGTCATGGTGGTTGTTGAACTAGGACACCCTTCACATGCTCCTATGAGACGATCGAACACAAGTAAATACTGATTTCATACTTTATACAGAACAGATCTAATTTGATTTCTTTAATTAGACAAGAAAATATATATGCTTCCAAGGAATTCCAAGGTGAACCAGATCAAAGGCCATGTTTTCTCTTAGATGCATACTCGGTGCATTTGCAACAACATGGCCTATATATCTCGCCATACCAAGTAGGATCTTTAACCAGTTTTATGCACCATGCAAGGACAAAGGTTCACATGATAGTGGCGAAAAGAAGCATACAAAAGTAGAAGTTTGATGCTACATGTTATAGGTGGTCGACACCTAAACACCACTACATAAAGGGGGGCTAAGGCCAAACATGAGTCCTTCAGGAACCAGGCCTGAGGTACCGAGGTCTGCCTTCCCATGTCTAAGGCTGAGATCAACCCCCGAGCCCGCAAGCCACATTACATGATTGGCAAAAAGAAGGCCTAAGCAGCCGTAAGCCTTGAGGCTTAGCTCATAGATGACCAAACAAAGAGCAGACGAAGTTCAGCCCCTTTGGGAACAAGGCCCAAACACGGCAGTTCAACACCCGCGGCGCCATTAGATTCGGCTCTAGGACACATCCCCTCAAAAAGATACGGATTAGGAACAATGTCTACAATAGTGTTAGGCACCATCATAGGCCACGTATCATATTACTATTCAATAAGACACCCGACAAACAGATAAACTCTGCTTCGTCCAGGAATGGTGGTCATAAATCAACCCGAGTTGACAAGGATGCCCCTCACATGACTGCACAAGCGCAGCCCTATTAACCTTAATTTAAAGATGAAAAAATAGAACACCTTACTGTTACAAATCATCACTCCAGCTCACTAAACATCTCACTCCTTCCTGTACCCAAACCATATTTGTGAGCACCACTCATATACAAATACCTGACAATCAACAGATTCAACACTACACTTGGTGAATTGCACCATTAGTATTATCTATCATGTATGATTTATAAACGTTGTATGCTAGTGTGTCTTTACATGCAAGTGGATAGTGGATGCATGCAGCATCAATAAAACAACCAATAACAAGTATCAAAAGCAGAGAAACACGACGGACAGAAAAATGAAATTACCAGTTGATCATCCAGGAAAATCTTATATTAATCCTTCAATTTGAACGATTTTTTTCTTCATTTATAACTTTCTCTTCATTGAAGAATAAATCATCCTTATCATAAAAATTGCGAAATAAAAAAGATAAGCCACCCTGATTCTGATCAGGAATTCGGAATTCTCGCTTTTAGGGCTTTATGCAATCAATACTCAAGAAATCCACATATGAAAGGAGGCTTTGAATTCTAAATAGTATCTGTTAAACGACCACCTCATCTAAAAGCTTAAGCTGTTAGAGAAGATAATCGTTTAATACTTAATCAATCACTCTAACACGCCCCCTCACATGCAGGCGGGGAATTTTTGCCTCAAGCCTTGCATGTGCAATTTTTCTCATAAATGGGTGGCGGTGAGGTTCGAACCTGGACCTTTGTTAACCATTGGCTCTGATACCATGTTAAACGACCACCTCATCTAAAAGCTTAAGGTGTTAGAGAGGATAATCGTTTAATACTTAATCAATCAAAGTTTTCCGGAATTAAGGACCGGAAAAAGGGGACTAGTTTTTACGTGCATCTCCCCTACCCAAGAGCGGTAGGGGTTCGGAATTACGTATGAACGTACACCACGACCCACCTGACGGACGGAGGGGCTCGCACGCCAGAGCCCAGTCACAGTCACCTGCAGCAGGCTTTCCTCACTCTGGGAAGGGCCACGCTGCGTTTTACGGGGCAAGTCCCCCGTAACTGGGCTGATTGACTAAGTATTAAACGATTATCCTCTCTAACAGTATCTAACCATTCATTTCACTCTAATCATCACTTGAACAGATTGAATTCTTCCGTAACACCAAAAGAAAAGGGTGGGGGCTTCAATTATTGGAAGTTCGTGAAACAGGGGAACTAACCTTTGAGCTTGAGCGAGACGACGCCGTTATCAACGGAGACAATAATTGACTAAGTATTAAACGATTATCCTCTCTAACAGTATCTAACCATTCATTTCACTCTAATCATCACTTGAACAGATTGAATTCTTCCGTAACACCAAAAGAAAAGGGTGGGGGCTTCAATTATTGGAAGTTCGTGAAACAGGGGAACTAACCTTTGAGCTTGAGCGAGACGACGCCGTTATCAACGGAGACAATATCGACATCTCCGCCGTCGGAGATAAGGTAAGGCCGGACGTTATCCAGGACCTTGTCTACGTTTTCTACGGTAAGCTCGAACTGATCGGCGGAGTATAGTCCAGAAGTCGATGCTTTTACGGAGTTACATTTCCGGTGGCTGCTTTCCAACTGCCGGAATTTGAGGGGTGCAATTGATTGAAATCGGGGGAATTCGATCTTAGGAGATTCGGAGGACGGATACAAGAAGCATGCGAAGCTCGTTACAACTGTCATGGATGTCATTGTCGTTCTTCCCTGAGCTCCGTCAATCGTCGTCTGCTAGGAGAAAATTCTTCTGATCTCTGCAAAGATTGTTCGATTTTTTTTATTTATTATTTTTTTAATATATATATATATAGACACGCAATTAAAAAAAACACTAGCCATTGCCCATTAGTATAACGCTAGTATTCAGCCGCGCGATGAATGGGATCGATTAAATTATATAATATATATTGAAATTTTACGTTAAAATTTAATTTATTTATTAATTTTATATATAATTTAAGTTATTATATATTAAAATAATAGTAAATTTAACATTAAAAACTTTTATATGTAATTTGTTAAATTTTAAAAGGTTTTATATTATACAATTCTTTTAAGTTATCTCCAATTGTCAACTATGATATTTAGCCCGACATTAATAAGCGTACTCAAATTGATAGACTATCAATTCGTTAGCGAAAAATTCTATTCTAAATCATTATACTTATTTCTCTGTTTTTTAAATGGAATCAATTCAAGGACATTCACAATCAATAGTATCTATGTTAGTTCTAATGATATGATGACTATCAATTGTAGTTACGAAATGATGTAGATAATATATAACGACAGAGACAGTAGATTTATGGTCTGAATTTCCTAATCTACAATGGTATTCTACTTGATTTTTTTTTAACTTATTTTTCAATTAAAATTATACTATATAAAAAAAAATTAAACAATATTACACACTTGCCGGAATAATTGATGAAATAGAAAAATGTAATAGGTAATCACATTTTAGTAGAGTTTGACGTTGCAAATGACGATCTGTGCCATGTTCGTTAGATACTTGACATTTTGTAGAAAATACTCTCTCTCGTAACATTAATTTTTAAATTTCAAATTGATTTTTTATTGAAATATACTAAAAAACATAATTGACATGTAAAAATAGAATTTATAAATTAAACATTATATCATTTTAACAAATATGGTAAATATAAGTCTTAAGTATCAAACTTATAAAATTGATTTAAATGAAAGATTAAAAATATAAAATTGTAAGAATTCAAATCATTACAATAAGGATCACTTACTATTGGATACATAAAATAATGCATAATTGATATAAGCTACATGACTCAAATCATTAATACTAATAACTACACAATTATAATTGTGATACCATAAATACCCATACGTGTTTGCACAATTTGGTTTGCACAAATTTATTTTTGCATATTTTAAGTTTTTTTACACATTTTGTTTGCACATTTTAAGTTTTGACGGAGGTCCGGTAGCCGGCGGCCAGCGCGGTCCGAACATTTTTGTTTTGCACAATTTGTTTTGCACAAATTTATTTTGCACAATTTTGATTTGCACAATATCTTTTGCATATTTTGTTTTGCACCTTTTTTTGCACTTTTTTTTTGCACAATTTCTTTTGCATATTTTGTTTTGCACCATTATTTTTTTGCACAATTTCTTTTACCCATTTTGTTTTGAAATTTTTTTTCACATTCAAAATACACAAGTTGAAAGATGAGATCATAGTCAAAATTGATTGTTAATATAGTCGAGTAGTTCTACAGTTTATAGAGACAAAGGTATAAATAGTGTGGAATATAATAGCTTTGCAAAAAAAAAAAAAATACATTTTATTTTTTCAAAGTCAAGTAGTTACTCCATGAAAGAAGATGCAAACGACCATTATTTCCATCGAATACCCAAAAAACTGAAAAATAATGAAAAAATGAAAGGGGCCCCAAGTGTTCTGCTCATAATAGGAGACCTGTGCGGTTCGTTTTTCCTCTTCAAGTTCCAGTATCTTCTTCCCAAAGTGTTGCTTGAGAGCCGTGGTATAGTATCCTCCAAAGAGTTTCATCTCCGACTGCAAGATGAGATTTATATAGGATAAGGGGAAGTTAGTTTTCTCATAATAAGTGATTTGGCAAGCAATTGTTTCACTTCAATATTCAAGAAAAGTATAATAACTAAATTTGATTGCTCAAAAAAGCACCTCTTTATTCTCCAACTGATTATTTAACTCATTCAATTCTTTATCCATACTATTCTGTAAATATGTATGCTCCAACTCCTTCACTTTGTCTTCATCAATATCTCTAGAATCACCTGCAAATATCAAATATTGAATCCACCAAAACTATCTATTGCTAAAAATTGAACAGTATTTTCAACATAGAAAAGAATATACTTCTCTCACTCATTTGGTAATCACAAGACTCAATACTCCATCAGACGTCCAAACCTTAATAGGTGGAAACGAATAACTAATGGGTCACATTAACCTGATCCAAGAAGTAAATTACGAGACTGAAAACCTAAAACAAAAGCTCCAATCAACAATAAAGCATGTAGAACAACAAAATCAAGAGCAAAAATTCAAATATTTCCCAGAGATCCTTCTGCAAATTCAAGCTAAATGGAGAGAGAAGAGAGATTACCAGCACCAAATTATCAGTTTCTAGTTGAATGCCGATGGATTGAAGATACCCCAATTCAGAGAAGGCTTGGCCCAAGGGACGTTGGAGGATTGTAAGAGAAGTTGCAATCGCGATCTACACCAACAAGGGGCGATGGCGGCAGCCAGAAACCCCAATTCAGAGAAGGCTTGGCCGGAAAGGTTCGCAACAAGCCATAAGATGGCCAGAGGACACGAAGTTGCAGTCACCAGCACACGCCAATGGAGAGATTTGCGCAGCAGCACCTTGGATCAGATCAATCGGCGGTGATAGGGATGAGGAAAGATCCTGAAAGATGTAGCGCGATGGTAGGACCCCGAGAAGAAAGATTCCCACGCGAGATATGACGGCGGCCATGGATTGAAGAAAACCTAGATCTGGTTTCTCTGGCATCTGAGCGTGTAGCCACCACTGGAATGAAAGTGAAATCGACGGGGACGACAGGAACTCGTCAATTGAAGCCAGACGCGACTGATTTAATGGCGGCGGCCATCGAATCGTAAGATGCGGCAATTTGTCATAGGTGTCGATGGCCTGCTGCGTGAGGAAGTTATGCTGTGAGTTGACCGTAGAGGGAAGCCATCGATGATGTGCTGCTAGGGAGAGAACGTGGAGTATTTGGACTGGGCGGAGTCAAAGACGGAAAGCTTATTGAAGAATTCAGATAAGAGAGAGAAGGGGTGATGGAGATCGAAGCCATGGTTGATCGAACGTAACATTGAAAGCCACATGATATGTGGATTGTGAGTCTGAGGGTGGAGGGTAATTTTGTCCGTATCTTGTTAAATTGTGTATTTGATCTGATTTTCCTTTTTCCAATGTATTTAGTAGTAAATAAGGTTTAAAGTGTGTATCCCATGCTAATAATCCCTTGCAATAATGTTAATTTAGCTTCCAAATAATAACAAATTACACAGAATATTAATTACTACTTTTAATTTACATATGTCATACACTAAAACTCGAATATCAACATGTTATTTATCCATTCTTCTATATTTACATAAAAAATAATTATTATTTAATAATTGAAATTAATTAATAACCATATTTCATATAGAACCCTAATTTTTATAGCACAACAAATTACAAAATGACATGTATTATGAAGGAAAATATGTGAAGATAAAAATAGTGTATGAATTTATTTAATTAAGATTAAAATGAAAATTCATGTGAAGATGTAGAAAAATCATATAAAAAATAAAACTAAATGTTGAAAGATGTTTTAAATATTAAAGAAATATGAAAAATTAGGACGATAATATCATTAAATCAAACATTTGACAACAAATCATACTTAACTATTGAGAATGTATAACCATTTATTATTATTCATTGCGTACAACTTCATTATTATTTTTTTATTTTTATTGAAAAAAATTATATTAGTATTTCAAAGTAACGAATTAACTTCTTTAAAGTATTAACATTTAATATAATTAATTTAAATTTTCTTATATGAAAATTGAATACACAATTTTTTACGTGACATTATATAATGATTCAATAAATATTTAGATAGATGTATCTATATATTTATTCACTTTTTACTTAAGAAATTTAAATTTTTAATTTCTAATTTAATTTTTTAAATGATTAGTTAAATTATATTTTAAAAAAAACATGAAAACATATTTATTTTCATTCTAATAATATTGAGTTTATCAATTCAATTGAATTTTTATTGCAAATAAATAATTACTTACAGCGAATAATTTAAATCTTAATAATAATAATTCAGTACAAAAGATTTTAATTTTACAATTAATATAAATATATTAAAAATTTAAACAAAACATTAGAGAAATAAAATTAGATAAAATTATAAATGTAAAAAGATTATTTTTTTAAAACAAAAATACATTAAAAATTATCAATATGTAAATGTTGGAAGATTGAATATAATAAATATAATACAATTTTTTAGATTGAATATATAAGAATAATAATATTTAAAATATTTTAAATTTCTTAATATTATTTTAATATAGTTGTAAAAAATAAAAATAAAAATTAAATTTATTTTAATTTTTATTATTTTATGAGTGTATCTTAAAATTAAAAATACATGTGAAACAATATCAAAATATATTATTTAATTTTTAATATAAAATTTTATTGAGTAATAAACTTACAAAATATGCATAAAAATAAATATTTTATCTTATATGGATTTATTTTCAACTTATTCTATAATAAAAAATTTAAAGATTTTGTTCTTTTGAAAGAAAAAAAATCAATCTTTATAACTATGTTAGTTGATGACATAAATGTTTTCAATTTTAAAATTCAAAATATAAGTTATCAAACATTTTAATATATTAATTATTATTACATTTAAAAGTCCATCTAATTACCATTTGATAAATATTGTGTGGGTGGAATGCTAGAATGAAAATTATACTGGCAAATTATATATCAAAATATATATTTTTCATTAACAAATTGAAATTTTTAGTTTCTAATTTTTTTAGTAAAAAAAAAAATTAGTATATTTAACTGTCAAAATAGATTACGACATTGCTCTGTGTAATGGCAGCAAACTTATTTTATTTTATTTTTCTCTCTGTATATATAGTATAGATCTATATAATAAAATAAAGTTAAATTATTATTATTATTTTATGAATTAATGTAGAAATTATATGTAGCGATAATTAATAAAATAATATCTAATTCACTTGTAAGCTTTGATAAGCTACGGGGCAATATAATAAGAACTTAATTTAAAATGTAAATAATAATAATAGTAGTATAATAATAAATAAATAAATTACAATTATATAAAATCTCGTTACATGGAAATCCAAACTTCTTATATACATTAATTGTATTAAATAAAATAGTTGCATAACATTTGATATTTGGACCAATTTTTAGTATACTCTTAAACTCATAATTTCTTGCTTTAAAGACATTTTATAGAAAGAATTGGAAATATAATTATAAAACATATAAGAATATCTAATACAAACTAAAACAAAAACTTAGTGTTATCTATTTAAATTTAAGATAAGTACTAAATGATTCAAAACTTTTCACTTACAATTACTTTAAATTACATTCTTTGCTACTACCCTAAATAGAGGAGAGTTTCTATCCGTTTGAAATATATATACTGGATAGAAATACCATTCCAAATAGCTATGAAGCGCCATCCGCATGTTATGATCAATATTTATCTTGTAGGATAAGAATGACTTAGATACAAATTTGAATCCACAACCTATAAGAATACACGAAGGTGAAACACTAATTGTCACAAAGAAAATTTTGTGTGTGAGAATTGCAATTCTAATAGCAGATTAAATAAAATACAATTAGATGAGAGTGTACATAATCATGAAAATTTTCCATAGCATTAATAATAAATAGATAAACCCACCTTGATTTCAAAACATTCATAAAAATATAAAAATGTATGGAAATGTAAATAAATAAAATCTAATTATACATAATACATAAATCTTCAAATAAAAAAAAACAATAAGAAGAAGAAAATCAAAGAAAAACATAAATAAGAAGAAAGAAAAAACATTTAAAATAAACTATAAAAAAAAAAGAAAACATTGAAATGCAATACGAATGTTTGTGCTTATATAGACATGTCAACATATAAATGGTGTCATTAAATGAGATAATAATTCCATAAATATTCCATCAAAATACGTTCTTATTAATTAAATTAGCATAGAATTACTGATCAACATTTAAATTCATTAATAAAAAATTAATGAAAATAAGGAACTAAAATAAGTGAAATAAATATCTTTAAATAAGAAATTAAATGGGAAAGTAAAAAGTAATAAATAAAGATATAACGTATGAAAATAAAAATAATACAAAATAAAATATAAAATGGAAAGGGCTTGAAAAATTCTCCTACTGCCATGCCATCAAAGGAGAAGGAGAGCCACACCAAGTCAGTAGTAAAAAACTGTCAATTAGATGTATTAAGATAAGATTATTTTTTTATTGTGTTTTTATCAAATTAGTAAGTTATTCTCCCGGATAAAGAAGCTTTTACCGAAATTTTTCAGGTTTACAGTGTGAATCCTGGAGCAAGTTCTGACATAAGAAGATAAATAAAAAATGATAATATTAAAAAAATTGACAATGAACTGTTACATTTTATGAACAACAATTTATAATAAGTGATAACATTTTATAGCGAGAATGATAATATTTTTTATAACAAAAATGATAATAATTATTATCACTATTTAGGTGAGACAAGTCTTTACCTATGAATTATTAGTATATATGGTATTTTACACACTTTTACTTTATAAATAAAAAAAAGATTCATAAAATACTTGGATGAAGGGATTATTTAATAAAATATGATTTTAAAATAATTATAATATAAATTTAAAGTATTTTAATGAATAAATTAGTCATGTATTGCATACTTTATCAACTTAAATTATATTTTAATAACTACAATTATACTCAGTAAATCATATTATAATTATTTAAAAATATAATTTAATATATCATTGTTATATTTTAATAATATCTTATAATCATATTTTAATTATTGACCAATCTCTCAACAGAGCGTCGCAGTATTAAGAGTTGATATATTATTTTTATTTATTAGTATATATATTTTTATTCATAAATGTATGAATTTTTTGAATGGTGTCTAGAGTGTATAAGAATAATTTGTGCAATATTAAATACGCTCCTACTAAAATAAGTATTTTTATATGTAAATGATAAGTAATTTTTAAAATTTCACCTTAAATTAGCTTCAAAACTTATGAAATGAAAGTATATTATGAAACGATTTCGATTTCAACAAATTAACCATTTATATTAGAGGATAACTTAATGATTTCAATAGTATAGATATAGATATGGAGTTTAAGAAAAAAAAAGAAAGGAATTTTATCAATCGAAGGTCTGAAAATTTGGTAAACTATCAATCATGGGCCTAAATTATTATTTTTATCAATACGAGACCTGAAATATGTAAAACGATCAATTCAGGTACTGAATTTAGGCCCTAAATTGATAAAATAGGAGATAATAAACTGACCAATTTCATTTATTGATTTTTAAGAGGTATTGTGGTATTTTTAAGTAATAAATAAATTATAAAATATATTACGTATGTTAAATGAGATTGATATTTTTGAAATTAAGATACATTTGGAATTAATTGATGTGAAGTTTTTTTTTTACGGTGAAAATAAATATGAAACGGATAAAAATAAAAAATATAAAAATAAGTGTGGTGCAGAGGTTAAAAATATAAAATTATTACTATTTATGTTAAAAATGTAAATTTTCTTAAATTTTTTAAAGGTCCGATTGTATGAATTTTTTTAAAAAAAACCTAGTCTATTCTAGTGTTTGTTTTATGAAATGAGTTGGTCTTTTGTGTTCGGGTACATCGTGCCCCTATACTTTTTAATATTAAATTGTATACAATTTAATGATCCGTGCATGCATACTTGCCTTTTATAAAATTGGTCAAATAATATCTTTTATGAAATTATGTATTTATTGTGAAATTTAATTGAAATCTAACTTACTTCTAAATATAAATAAAATGGTGAAAGAATATCTTTTCTAAAATTATGTATTTAAAATAATTTATAAAATCATAGAGCAATAAAAAAAAGGGTTCATTACCCGCAGGTACAATTTATATATCCATATTACTAGGAGGTACAATATTCAAATTAAAATATTATCCACTAAAAATTGAACATATCAAATACCCATTTTAACCCTATTATAAGTTTATTGTATTCAAAAATTAATCAATCATTAATCTCTCCTTAATAATATAAAATATATTGGGGTTAGGCAATCCGATAAAAAAATATAAAATAAATTGAATACTCATTCTGAATACCACGTAGAATTTTGTATTCAGTTATTTCTGACCCTTTTGAATACCCATCAAGTAAATTGCATACCGTAATATTTTACTTAATGTTAATTTATTTTTTACCCTTTTGAATACCCATAAAGTAAATTGTATTCAGATTTTGTGTATCGTGAATTTGGTGATGCAATGCGTAAAACCATTTGAAACCCTTTTATGCCATTTGAAACCCTTTTTTGTTATTCTGAATTCACAATAATACGTTGAATACCCCCATCAAATTCAATACGTAAATTGAATACCCATTCTAAATAACATAAAACCTTTTTGAATACTTCCTACTCTGATGTGTATACATATTTTGCATACTATCACGTAATCATATCAAAGCTGTCCAAGTCCTTCAATCGGATCACTGTCATCCAGACGAACAGGAAATATAAGAATTGGAGTAATACTAATAGAAATTCAAAGTTGATAGCCCAAGAATACTCAAATCAATGAAAACAAAAACTGGACCCTTAATACTACAACTTAAGAGATCATAGATACCAACACATAAGCACAACAGTGGAGCAACGTCTAGATATAAAAAATTTGGAAAACATCTGATGCAACTGCTACAGATGCTGTGGAGGTATGAACATCAAGTTTGATGATGCAGGACCTGTCTGAGTATGTGAAGAATAAAAAACGCACCCTAAGTTAAGAAGCCACTGCATCCGGTGGAGGAATCAGCGCAAAGCTGCTCTAAAATCGGGCGAAAGCGTGTGGTCGGACAAATCGGGCGAATCCAGCGAGCTCGTGATATTGACAGCGGCTCGTCGACTGGGCTAAACAGTGGAGTGCAGTCGAGCAATGGTCGTCGGCAACGCGTCGGTGGTGGTGAGTCGATATTGAACGGTTGACGGGACTGTGGTTGCGGATTCATCGGTGATTCAAGTAATGATTGGCGACGAATTGTGCTTCCAATCGAAAAGATCGATGGCTCGACGGTGGATCTGGGCGTGAGCAACGATGGCTGGATTCTAATTTTGGCAACATCGGCACACGATCCTCGATCGAGAGATTGGCGAATGTCGGGCACCGGTGGCGGCAGGCTCCGGTGGCGATCGACAACGAACAGCTCTCAATTTGGCTGAGTAGCGATTTTCAGCAGAATGTACAACCTCGATTTCAGCTTGAGGAAACTGGGCAAGGGATTTCAATAGGAGAAAGAAAAATTCCCATTTTTCTTGAGGAGAGAGAAACAACCTTCTGAACCTTGAAAGAGGAGCAGCCGTTCATGTTTCCTTTTGAGGAGAGAAATTTTCTCAAAGTTAAACAGAAGGGAAGCAAGTCAGATCCCCTGTTACAGAATTATGTTTCATCTAATGTTTCACTCCTTGGATGAATGCCACTTGCACATCTTACCAAATAAAGAAATGAAAGATTAACTGCTATCTTAAGGTTAGTTTAAACCACCTTCAACAAATAAGGAAATATCAATCTCAATAAATCACACAAAAAAGGAAATAGGATTTTAAGTATATTGAGTTTACAATAAAAAAACATATTCCGTAAAAAATAAAGTAAATTACGTATTATCATTTTTTCAATATAATGAATATATAAATGTATTTCGATATTTCACAAAGATGAAAAATATAATGAGAATCATTTTTTATAATATAATGAATATATAAATTGTATTTCGATATTAATTTACAAAGGTGAAAAATGTAATGACATTTAAATAAAAAGGTTGGTCTTTTGTGTTTTCAGGTGCACAAAGTGTGTAAGAGTATACAATTTTGTTCTAAATAGTATACATTTTAATTAATAAGGGTACAATATTTTGTTCTAAAGGTTATACACTTTTCATTAATGTTTTTTTATTTTTTTCAAAAAATAAAGGATAAATGTCTTTATACTAAAATATATACAATTTAATACTAAAGGTATGAGCTCATGGTGTGGCCGCCGACACACAAGTTTTAGGCATTAAAAAAAATGAAAAAGAGAAAAAAAAATGTAATGACATGCAAATCTCATGTGGTAGGTTGAATAACACAAAAATTTAAAGAAGATTGTCAAATGTAATAATTAAAAGGTAATAATTTTAAAATTTAAAACAATAATTTTGAAAATAATATACGTAGTAGTTATAACATATTTACATTTATATTGAGATAATATAAAGATGCTCTTTTTATCTTTATTATTTTTTCTAAAAGAATTTGAAGAGAAGAAAATTTTGTCACTGATAGTGTATTGGTGATTTTTATTGAATATGATTTTTTATTGTAAACTCAATATACTTAAAATCCTATTTCCTTTTTTGTGTGATTTATTGAGATTGATATTTCCTTATTTGTTGAAGGTGGTTTAAACTAACCTTTAAGATAACAGTTAATCTTTCATTTCTTTATTTGGTAAGATGTGCAAGTGGCATTCATCCAAGGAGTGAAACAGTAGATGAAACATAATTCTGTAACAGGGGATCTGACTTGGAAGGGAAGATAAAAAAAAGGATAATTGAAATTATATTTTTTGTAGGGATATAGTGAGTATCTCATCCTAATATATTTTATCTGTTAATAATATTTTTATCGTATTGTATCTAACAGTAATATGAATGTTTAATTTGTATTGGAGAGTAATAAATAAAAAAAAAAAAGTGGAAAGAATAGTGATAATTGGGTTGGGAGGGAAGAGAAAACTAGGGCTTAGCAAATTGGGCTTTTAGAATTTAGGGTGGCCACAAAGTCATTTCACCTAGAAAGGGCACTCAAAATGCGCGGCGATGCTGAGACTCCACACCTCATTCCAAATCAAATCCACAAATCCTCTCTCTACCTCCACCGCAGCAGCGCCGTCGATCACTTTCCCGTTGGTTCTGCGGTTGAAGTCAGAACTGATGAGCAAGACTTCACGGGTGTCTATTTCACTGCTACTGTCATTTTCCCGACCTCTTTAGAATCTCCCAAAAAGAGCCGTAGAAAATCCCCCAAATTTTCTACTCTGAAAGATTCGACAAGACTAGATGTCGAGTACCACGATTTGTTGGCTGACGAAAACGGTTCGGATCGTCTTCGCGAAAGCGTCGACATCTCCTTCCTGAGGCCCGTACCTCCATCACAGGAGATTGGGAAGGGCTTCGAACCGGGCGACGTTGTCGACGCCTTTTACAAGGACGGGTGGTGGCTGGGTGTCGTATCCCGAGTGGTCGAAGGTGGCGAGAGGTTCGTCGTAACGTTTCAGAACCCCCCCGACGTGCTCGAATTTGGGCTCCCAGAGTTGAGATTGCACTTTGATTGGGTTAACGGGACCTGGGTTCGTCCCCAGAAGCAGGTATATCAAAATTCTCTTTGTTGTATTCCTCATTTATTGTTTCCGTGTTATCATTTGAGAAGCTAGGAAAAAATGTAATATAAAATAACCTAGGCGGATACAACTCCCGGCTTTTCTGTTCTTTATCTGCATGTACTATTTTCTGATGTTCATTACTTTTCTTTCTCATCTCTTAGCTTTCGAGCCAAGATTTTCTATGATCATATCTTTAGTTCGTCGGGTCTGTTGCTGGCTTGTTCCGAGGCTCCCTGATGGTGGGCCTCTGTTTAGACTTGGTATTGGTAGTTCAGTTGAAGTTATTAGTCTTCAGATCGAGTTCAATTTATTTAAAGTTAAATTACGAAAAAGTTCATTTTGGCCCAATTATCAGTTTTGTTCAGTTACGGCCAGGACCTTCAAAAGTAACATGTCACTCATCAACACTGCCTAAAATCACCAAAACCAAAAATCTGGAAAAAATAGGCGCGGAAAGACTCCGCACCTCTAACAACTATGCTCATGATGTAGTGACGACATTTAGCCTTCATGGGAAGCTATGCGTCTGTAGTACTGATGTCTTGCACAAGCTTCTGGATATGTATTATGCTGATGTCTTTTCCTCTTAAGGAATTTCAAAATTTGTATTAATATGCTCGAATAGCAGGTAGCATTCTTTCTAATATTGGTGGACTCAAGGATAGCTTGTGCATTATTAGCATACAGTTATTCTTGAAGTTGTTTGATTTTATAAGAATCCTTGAATGAGGTGAACCAATGTTCAGGATAATGCATCTTGTCGTTTCGTTTCCTAATTATTTTGTTTTTTCTTCTTGAACTTTGTAAAGAGTATAGCAGGATTGATGTTTGACGTGGGAAGAAAGGTAGAAGTGTCATTTGACAGAGAAGATTCTCAGGATGCTTGGTTCCCTGCGACAATTCAGGATGACTTGGGAAATGGAGCATTTCGCGTGCATTATATGGATAACAAGGGTGTGGCTCGTGAAACAACTGTTGATTCCCTCCATGTCAGACCTTGCCCTCCACTTCTTAAGGATAAAAATTTTTCTTTGTTGGAGAAGGTTGATGCATTCTTTGACTTTTGCTGGTGGAGTGGGGTAATTACCAAGGAGCTTGAGGATTGTAGATACGTTGTCTTCTTTAAGCAAATGAAACAGGATAAGAAAATTACTCAGTCTGAGATAAGACCTCATATGGAATGGAAGGAGGGGAAATGGTTTACTTCTTCCCAGGTTTTTTCTTCTTTCTGAAGGATCCTCCTTTTGTGCAAATTAGTTTTGATTTTTGTTTTTGAATATTTTCCACATCATCCCCATGATGTCTATATTATTTGCACCTGTCATCAACTGTGTCTAGTTTAAAAAAACCAGTTTATGTTGTTTTATGTCATAGCAACAAAAACTCTTGCAAGAGGAAGGAGGCAGAAGAGCTTTGACTATCTTATCTTTGTTGTGCATGTGGCTTAAGGCAAGTGGTACTTCTGGCTAACATAGACCTGAATGGGTTACTGAGTAGAAAACAGTCATAGATGTTATTCCTCTTGTGATGCTATGTAAATCTTTCCTGCAAATTTTCAATTTCTCTAGCTAATTGAATAATAATAATTCACTCTCTCACCTCTTACAACCATCGCAGATATTTAGTGCTCCCTCCGTACTTTATTTGTTTTCACTATCCATTTTGGTCTATTCCACAAAAGTTTTCACCTTCTTAAAAAAGGTAAAAAAAATCATAACTACCTTATCTCAGACACTTTATTTACCAAAAAACCACCCCTACCTAACACACTTAACTTACTTTATCATTTATTTATTCTCAAAAAATACTATATTACCCCAAAAGTCAAACTTTTCTTAATCTCCGTGCCCAGTCAAAGGTTGCATGCTGTCTAGGGTTAATCTGTTTAAAACTTTCTTATATGATCAGTAGTGTCGTAATAATGTTTTGATTGATTAATCTACCTGTAATTGATGCTATCAGTTTTAATATTCATTTTTATTATTTACTGGATAAATTCCTTTTTCTTTTTTTTATTCCTACCCCTAAATAATATTATCTTTTGTGTTTATTTTGGGCGGACATATCATCCCTAAGAGTATAGAAGTTAGCCATGGCTAGGAAATGTGTGGATTGGAAATCATTTCTAAATGTAACTTGATTTGTTAGTTAGTAGTCAAAGGCTGATTCCTTGACAATTTCACAGGAGGGCCCAATTCATTCTTTAGATGAGGGAGTGCACGAGCATCGCACGTCCGAAAACACAAGTGCATCACCGTCAACTGCTCCAGCCAAGAATTCTATTGCTGAAAAGGACACTTGTGATGGGAGAGCTCCAACTTCATTGGCTTCAACAAAGGGTCACTTTGAGCAGTCAACTCCTGATAATCAGAAAATGCCTCGTGCAATTACATCAGTGAAAAAAAGGAAGCAGTATTTGACTGATTCAGGGACTATCCTTTGTCAGTCTTCAAAGAAGCTCAAGGAAGGAAATGTATTGTTAAACAAACACCAAGATAGACTGGATGGCCATGGACCAACTAAAGGATTTGTATGTGGTTTTGTAAGCCCTGATTCTGTAGGTAACATGGAAACCTCAACACCAACTTCCGAGGATCAGCCTTCTATTGATACCTCATGGGACAAGGTTGTAAGTCTTTCCTGGTGTTAGATATTGCCCATCTTCTATTTGGACGCTTATGCTATATATCTGTGGTACATGTTTGTGCACAATATGTGATCCTAGGCTTAAACTTTGTTACATTAAAGTGGTTGCCTGCATTTCAAGTTTGGTTCCTACTCAGTTGTTATATTTGCGGGCCCCATTGTGCTTCAAGTATTTCGCCTTTTTTAGACTGAGGTAGGCGCTGAATATTTTGCTGGGGTCAATGCACTACTCAGTTGTTATATTTGCGGGCCCCATTGTGCTTCAAGTATTTCGCCTTTTTTAGACTGAGGTAGGCGCTGAATGTTTCGCTGGGGTCAATGCACCTTGAGCGTGCCTCCTATACACCCAGTCTAGCTGTCTTCCAGACCCATTCTTATAACATTTTCAAATTTGTTTGTCTACTTAAAAACACTTTATTACTACCCTCAACCTTTTCTACCCAAGAGTTTCTACCTTTATTACTCTCATAAACTTGAGAGAGAAAAGTTAGCGTCTTTATCCTTCTTATTTGATCTTGATGATGATGAAAACTATCCATGTAATCAATGCGATCATTGATTAGTTTGCTACTTTGCTAGCTATTTTACCGGATGCACTTTGTGTTATTGTCTTGAAGATTTAAAGTCTTTTTCTCTCCATCATATGTGAGTTTTAGTACTTGATGTATTATGATGTTCAAGAAAATAAAATTTATTGACTTACTTTATTGATCTTTTAAGAGTATTGTAGCTTTTTCAGTAATAAATGGTAATAAATAAAGAATAAAGCAAGTTATGTGACTTATGTGGAGATCTCATTTTTGAAAATAAAGTGTGTTGAGAGGCTACCTGTGTTGAGTGCTTTTACTATTTTTGGGTTATGAAAACTGTTTTAAGTAAAGGAATGAAGAAATGTAAGAACTGAGTTGGGACAAGGAGAGTAGTATTTATTTGTCTAACTAGTATTTACAATATGTGTTCATGTTCTGTGTGTTTTAAGAGGAATTATGTAATATTATGAGTATTTCAACTTTATATTATTAGACGATTATGTGTTTAATAGGTTAAAGTATAGTGTAGTGTTTATAGATAATATTGTGCTCTAATGTACAAGAGGTGCGCCATAGGGCAATCCTTAGGCACTGTGCACCTCTCACCTCTTACAGCTATGAGTTCCCGTTATAATAGTTATTGGCCACTCATAATGGGCAATTGCTTCCATAAGAAAGACAATTTACGACCAAATTTCTTCATGAATATGTGAAGAATGAGGCCAGAGAAAATAGAGCGCATCATAGATTTATGGGTGTATATAATCTTATATCTGTTTGTTATCTTCTATGGAATTCACTATTAAGCATCATAGTTATTGCAGAACAGAGTTCTAGCTTAGAGCATATTTGTGAATTCTGCTAACATGTTATGAATATTTGTGCCGTTGAATTTATAAAACATTGAGTACATATGTTTTAGAAGTGGTATTTTATATTTTCCATCTGACCACTAAGTTTAAATTGCTTGATAATATCAAGTGCCTAAAAACATGAACAATTATTACAGAAAATAAAAATTAAATTGGTATTGCCTTTATACCTTCCAAGTGCTCCCATATGTTGCAATACTATGTTTTTACATTGGATCTGTTGCTGTGCAGCAGAGAAAGGACAGGGAGGTTTGGTCCAAGCAAAATTCCACTGAGAAAATTGACACATCCAGTTCTGTGATGAGCAGCACTAAATTGTTGTTTGAAAGTCTGTTTGATGCTGCTATAGGTATTTGTTTCTTTTTGAGCGTCTATATCAACATTCATTCTGTATTTCTGTTCAATTATAAAATCAAGGAGTGTATTTTCAGATGATGAGCCCGATGCAGCAGGAAATCCCGAGGAAGATGCTCAGAATGAGCATGTAAAAGAAGGGAGTGAACTACCTATCATCGTAGGTTTGCCATGTATTGAAACTGGATCCCCTGGATTTGGATCATCCGGAGGTAGGAAGAGCAAGCCTTTCAAAATCAAGGAAATTGTGACCAATCTGAACGACAAGGAGCCGCAACACATTATTTCTTCAATTCCAAAAGTAAAGGTTGGTTATAATTATGGGAAATTTAATATGGATACGTATTACCTCGATACAAGTTTAATTTGTAAATTTAGACACTGTTATGCTACTTTGTTTGGTACTGGTGAATATTTTCTATTGTTATATCCTTGGTTTAGTTTCATCATGATTTTGCAAATAATTGATGTTCATAGTTATGGGCTGAATGCTGTCTAAGATTTGGAGAGAAGCCATAATTGGATAGAGAAAGATGAGTTTAAGGATGTGTTTTCTGGATTCTTGTGGCAATATATGTGGAATGGAAGTAGGTTGTGTGTACACAATCCCAGAGAACTGGAATGGATAAGTTTTGGATTTGCGAGGGTAAAGAATCTAACCATACACCTCATTTTGATTAGGAGAATGGCTGTTCCCCACTTTTGGGGTTTTATTCATTTCTTGCCCAATATCAAACGTGTATATTAATCGACCAACATCCTCTTAATGAATTTTTCCTGGGAGGGGACTGTGCTTCATTGGCATCTAACGCTGTGTTGGGTAGAGGCTGGCACACAAAATGTTATTTTGTTGCTGGATATTGTATTTTTGAAAATGTTGAATAAGTTTTACTTACAAAATTATGTTAGTTATACCTTTGAAGCTATAGACTAAGAGCTTCTTTATTGAATTTCCTCGATTGATGATGTGAATTTAGGAGAGTGACGGTTAATAATCTTGTTTTACTAACTTGACTGTTTCCTATTAATTTGTTCATTATTGCAAATTAAATTAAGGTTCTATGTATTTTGCCTCATGTGTGTCCTCGTATTGGACATAAACCATATTGAGCTTTAGCGAGATTACTTTTATGTTATATTTTAGTTTTTCCTTCAGGCTCAGTAATCTATAAATCAGTTTTCAATAAATCTGAATTATATGCTCCATGCACTTTTACTTCAACTAATATTTTGATGCTCTCTAACAATGGGGATTAATTTATGCCTTTTGCACATCAATTCATAACTTGTTTCGGCCTGATCACTGTATGTTTGTTCCATCTGTAGGATAACACACAACCAGAAACTGAAGAATTCACAGAGAGGAGAAAGAGGGGAAGGCCGAAAAAAACCTTGGTTGAAAGCACTCAATATACATGGTCAGGTATGCCAATTTCTTAGTATTTTATTTTATTTTTAATTTTCTGTTGAGATAAATCTTTTACATATAATCTTATGCCTTTATTCAAAAGTAAAATATAAAAAATGCTGAATTTGGGTGTATACTTCATTCTGCAGGAAATATACAAAATGGAATTATTGGTTCAGGTGATTTGGTAAGAAAAGCAGATGATTTGCTGAAAAGTCCTCAAGTGGAGGTGAATGGAATGGAGGCACTGATTCCATCTCAGGAGAATATTGAAGTTCATAAGGAAAAAGTAGCTGATGTTCAGTCTGATCCAAACAATAGAAAAGTGAGAACGAAAAGAGCGACTCCTAGCGTGTATAAAGATATAGGTGTTAAAGAGTCTTCTGAGCTGGGAGAGAATCGTTCTTTGAAGAAAAGAGGAAGAAAACAGACTGCAGTCCAAGTTCAAGGTTAGTTCATCTTTTTAGGGTGTAGTGTGTTCTGTTTTTTTTTTTTTTTTTTGGGTGTTGTGTGTGTGTGTGTGGATGGATTATTAAAACACAAGTTCGTAAATTATTAATTTTCTCTAGGTTGGACATGGGACTTTTTGCTACTGGCTGTTTATACTTTTGCTCTCCTTGTATGTACTTTTAGCTGCCGGATGATAATTGTACTTCTGGTTTGTATATATTCGCTTGTTGCATCAGGTGGGACAATGATGGAAGTTGAAGACAGAGTTGCTAAATTACCCAGTACTGAGTTTGACAATGAACCACTCTCTAAGTGGATTGTGGAGATGAACTCACCACCTTTAATTGATAGCTCAAGTATGCTTATATCTTTGTTGGTGCCTCTCAGTTTTTTGAATGTCGACCGATTATTCTCGATTTTCTGTAGGACGGTCTCCTGAGGGTATTTTGGAGCAATGTAGAGCAAATGGCGAAAAGCAGACAGAGGCTTTTGTGATTGATGAGGCTAGTAGGACACAGGTGGAAAGTGGTAGACAACTTTGTTCTTCGGTAGATAAAGAATCTACCGTGTCAAGAGAACCTCAAAGGCTAGCTATTGTGGGAGACAAGAGTGGTGCTGTGCTGGATAAGAATAGTCTTCCCGATGCGCGAAGCTTGCCATTTGTGAAAAATGAAGGTCTCTGGAGAACAATAGAATCTATGGAAGTCTTCCAGAAGATACCACAGAAGCCACATTTCCAACCTTTGGAACAAGTTAAAGAAAGGACATATAGGGAAGGCTTGGCTATAGGTCTTATGGTAACCTTTGCGAGTCTGGTGGAGAGAACATCCAAATTGCAGGCGGAGGACCCCAAAAGCAGCGTTGATGACATCATAGGAACAATGCAGGATTTAGAAAAGCATGGATTTGATGTTGAAGCTTTGCATGTCCGATTGTCCCAGTTTCTCCAGGCGAAGGAGAAAGAGGAGAAGCTTGTAGAAGAGGTAAACAATATAAATAAAGAGATATTGGAGCGCCACAATGAGGTGAGTAGGTTTGAGGGAGAGTTACGGGAGATCAAAGAGCAGATAAGAAGGTTGCAAGAGAAGCATTCAGTCACCTCATCAGCCAAGGATAGGGTGGTTGATGAGGCTACATCTCTGCAGGATCAATTGAAGAAGTCTGAAGAAATGTTAGATAGCCTAAGATTGGATTTCAAAATTGAAAGTTTCTGGTAAATTGGAACCACTGGAGCTGGGCATTGTTGTCAAACCTGTTGCAAGCTGTGACTGTAGTAGGTCAACCGTCAACCATCGTTGTAGTCTGATCATGTTTATTTGTTTTTATTTTATGCCTTGTGTAAAGGTTCTATCCTTGCCTAATTTGACTTCTAGGATCGATCTCCACTTTTAACTTTTGCTGTAATTACTGTTCATAACCTTCTACAAAATTTAGGTGCTAGTTTTTTTTTTTTTTTTAAAATTTAATTTTAGGCAATATCTCCTGTGCAAGAATCATATACTCCCTCCGCCCCGAGTATTTTTACCCGTTTGTACGGGCACGGAGATTAAGACGTTTTATTTTTTTAATAAATAATGTAAGAGAAAGTAGGGATAAATTAATAATTTAAAAAGAAAAAATGAATAAAGTTATTGAGAATGATGAATAAAGTGTAAAAAAGTAATTAAAGTTGTTGAAATTGTAAAAAGTAGGTAATAAAATATTGTGTATTTTTGCCAAAAATGGAATGGGTAAAAATACGTGGGACACCCCAAAATGGAAAATGAGTAAAAATACGTGGATGGAGGGAGTAATATTTTGTGGTTCAGATCCATGCGCATGCTTGAATTTTAAGTATGGATGTTAAGAAAACAAACAATAATGAATTAAATAGGGTGAACCGAGTCCACAATAGAAAATGTACAGCCCAGGTGGTGTCCACTCCACGAGGCCCGACCTGATGAGGCCCGAATACTATATCCAAAGGCAAAGCTGAATGGCAATGGTAATGGTGGAGTCTCGAAATTGGTTGTTCCCATTACCATAGTTTACTCTGGCAATTTCTCTCTTTGTGAATTGGATTGGATGATGTCAAAAACAAAAACAAAAAGTGGGAATTCGTCGGAATCCGAAGAGCCCTTTAAGAGTGGGGCGCATGTAGAGGTGAGCTTCGAGGAGGAGGGTTTCCGCGGGTCCTGGTACTCCGCCACCGTCATCCGCCAAGTCTCCAAGAAGAAACCTCGCCTTCTCCTTCAATTTCACACGCTCACCACCGCCACTGACGACACCACGCAGCCGCAGCCGCTGCGCGAGACTGTCGACATCATCCTTGTCCGCCCCATTCCGCCGCGCGAATCTCAACGCAGCTTCCGCGTCGGAGAAGACGTTGACGCATTCCACAATGATGGGTGGTGGGAGGGCGTGGTGATCTCCCTTGTGGATGGCGGTAGGAGCTATTCCATCTTCTTCCGATCGTCGCGCGAACAACTAGTTTTTCGGGAGTCTCAGCTTCGCCTCCACCGGGAGTGGGTCCACGGGAACTGGGTTCCCCCTTTCCCTTTGGAAGACAATCAATGATCTCTGCCTCTACTCTCTTAGGTTCGTCTTTCTTGTTGTAATTTATATTTATTGAATGACACTAAACCTCCACGATGTTGAATAGAAATAGAAATTAGAATAGGAAGCTGCTATGCTATGCTATGACGTTAGATTGAGCCATGAATAATAGAGCTTTGAATTTCGAATGGCTTACTATAACAATTAACAACTATGGGATGAAATAAGAATGCAGCTTTTACTTCTCCAATAATTGCAATAACTAGGGAAATTGGACTGCACATGTGTCAACAATTCTTACTTTTCGAATGAGGAAATTAACATTGAGTTTTGTGGTTCCTCCCTCAAATAGTCTCTGAACCCTGCTTCTTGTCTATCAGATATACTCTCCAGATATATTCCATGTTCCACTTACAACTGGATAGCTTCGAGGATTTTACTTCTGGTAAGGTTTAATATGCTGTCAGCTATACTAGCAATGTAAAGATACCGAAGAATGATGCCAGGGACTTGTGTAGTTTAACTCCTACCTTTTAATGGACGTTTTGATCCTATGAGATGATGTGAACCTGAATTCTTTGATGTTGATTGCTTGAATGATATGCGTTTTAGCCGTTGTTTCCATCTCACCCCCTAATGCTGTACACATCTTGGCTTTTTTTCTTTTTTGCATTCTAATTGGATAATCTTTGTAACGTGTCTTTGTAATTCATGAACTTATCCATTGTGTCTCTCATGCTTGTGCTTGCAAAAAGTGAATTTATATAGATCCATGAAACCAATATAATTTAGGATCAATGTCATTTATTCCTTGGTTGGCTTAGGGTTCATCATTGCTATTGTGTATGCAAAAATGTACACCTGTACCTGCTAAAATTGATTTTTATTGAAGCATGTGCATACACTATACATTATATTTACACTCCCTCTGTACTCTACCAACATATCCCAAATGCAAATTGATTTTTATTCTTCATTTCTTTTTCACCAAATCTATTTGGGTTTTGGAAACCACATTTAAGTTTTCAAAACCCACTCTTTCCTTTTCTTTCGATTCTCTCACATCAATTTCTCATACACATATCATCACCCATTGATTTGAGATAAAGTCGTCAAAACAAAGATTTAATGATTTTCTTTATAAGTAGTTTGCAGAATGCTAGTACTTCCAAAGTTTACAGGGCATGAACTTGAGTTGTATCATACATTTGCATAATGTTACCCAAGAAGCAGATCTGGTTGTTTAATATGGTGGGTGTTGTTACACAAGAACCATGTGTACAAGGGCAGATATCTTTCTTTGCAGTCATGTCATGTGTAGGGTCATGTCTGTTTACTAATGATAAAGTAATAGTGTAAGAGCTGCATGAATAAACGGTGTATGAAGTTTGAATGAGCCTGGTAAGAGCAGTGTTGTTCCTGACCAAGGGGATCACAAACTTCTGGAATGGGCTATATCTGCACAAAACACAGATCCAATTTTGTTGTTTAAATTCATTTATTTATTACTACTGGGGTAAAAATAGAGGATTCATTTTTGGTACAATTAACCAACACAGCCTGAGCGTATCATGCATGCATCGACTGATGTTTGTTTGAGTAATGTACTTTTAAAACAAAAATAAATTCCATATTTCATACATATGTGACAGTATTTTTTGTTCCTTCTCAGTTGGATCTAATAAATGGAGTATCAGCTACCACTCTATTATACTACACTATCACTATTACTATTCATTAATTATGCATATTACATTATACATGTGCGCCACCTCTTGGCTGTAACTGAACACCTCTTTAATAGCTATAATTCCCATTACTGCGGTTTTAGGTAACTTCTGTTTCTCTTTTATTCTACTCCTAATTAATTGTTTTTATAGCTAAACTTTTTTTGCATTAACCACAAAACACCTGTCAATTTTTGGTTGGACGATGGAGATGTGTAAGTGGTGACAGTGTGTAAGAATGGATAAAGGATTGGAGAGAGAAAAAAAAAAAAAGAAAATATATTAACTGAGAAAATATATGGAATGTGGATGTATTGGATGTTAATAGGATTCCATAAAGTTTAAAAGACCCAAACTAGAACAAGGGTAAGTTTTCAAAAACCAAAACAAACCAGTTATGGTTATGTAAGCCTTTATTTGTTCTAATTTGAGTTTTAAAATCCGCTTTTGCATACACTTACAGTTCCATACATCCACTTTTAACATATTCCTCCTCAATAATCTTTCTATCATTTTTTTCTCTTACATTTATTAATATTCTCTTATAATATCATTGCCCACCTCTTTAAGTTGATATAAAATTTAAATCTACCATATTCTAACAAGATTTTCAAAATCAAATGAACCTAAAAAAATAACATACTTTGTTTGATCTATGAACTCTGTCGATTCCACCAAAATTAAAATATTTCTTTATTAATCGATGTCGCATGCGTCATTCTTAATTTTAATGTCAACTTTACACTTTCGATTTACTCAGCAACTTCATATTTTTATAAAAAGAATTGATACCCAATTACTATCCCCACTACATTTTAATTTCAAAATATCATTCATTCATTTTGCGCTACATACTTTATAATTTATTTATTACCTAAAAATATCATATTACACTCAAAAATGAAATTCTTAATTTGCTAATCTATGAAGATGAAAATGAGACAAGAGTATATAACTCCTATCCAATTATTAAATTTGTAATTCCCGTTGAAAAATATTATTTTAATTTGCTTATCTATGAAGATGAAAATGAGACAAGAGTATATAACTCCTATCCAATTCTTAAATTTGTAATTCCCGTTGAAAAATATTATTTTAGCTCAAATTCAATATCTAGTCTACATATCTATCTGTCTCTTAACACTCTGTTTTTGAAAGCGAACCCACGTATGAAAACCGACAAAACTACAAATTAAATACTCCATATATTACTTAAAAAAAAAAAGGTTGAGTTGAAAAGGAATTTTGAGAATCAGATAAAAAATGCCCGGTGTTTCTAAAAAAAAAAAAATTATACTTCCTCCATTCCATAGAAAGATGATTTTTTACTTTGCACGTGGATTAAGGAGTATTATTATTTAATATGCAGTAGATAATTGTATTAGTGGGAGTGTGAACCCCATATTTTAGTTGTATTAGTGGATGTGTGAGTCCCATATATATAAAAAAGGAAAGAAAACTATTTGGATGCTCGAAATGAAAAAAGACCCTCTTTGAAGGGGACAGAGAAAGTATATATCTATGTGTAAATAAATTAATTAATAAAAATTAAGGCTAAAAATATTTTCAGGTATGTATTGGTTTCACATTGAGTTAATAATTTGAACCTTAAAAATTTACTAAAAATAAAAACATTTACTCACTAATTATACTTATATATACAAACTTAATTTTTTTCTGAGCCCGTTAGTGAAAAAAAAAGGGCCCAGTGAATTACAACCTAATAGAAAGATGAATTATAATATTCAAATAAAACTAATGAAAAATTAAGAAAAATCTCATTTTCATTCTATTTGATAGTTTCAAGCTTTATTGGAGGGCCTTTTGTTTGGCATTTTACCACTCCTACCATACACCACAGACATTTGTTAGAGGATATGAGCTCAATTTATTATCGTTTCAAATGATTTCTTGCCAGACAATGAGATGAGAAGGAGATTTTCCTCTGGAGGCGCGATATCATCTGGTTTGCCAGGTGGCTCATCTCCTTGTGTTTTTATCTTCATTATTGGTTTTTTCACTCTTCAAACTTGTTGTGGCTGTTGCGAATTGCAGGATATCTATATTGTTTATTACGCAATCTGGATGCGCCTTCCTAGTTGTGATCGAGGACGCCTTAGGTCTTATAGGTTAGATGACAGATTTTTTGGAAGTCTTTTTAGAAAGATGTTATTTTCCTCTATATGATTTTTTCCCACAGAGTTTTTCCATATAGAGGTTTTTAATGAAGCTTTTTAGGATTCCTACGGTTATTTGGTCAGTCTGCTTCTTTGATAGGCTTGATTTCCAGTCATGTATTTGGCTTCCATATTGCCTGTGACATTTATGTTGACGTGACCCATTACACTCGCTGCGTCAGTCTTTACCCCCGTTTCATGGGGTGTTGTTGTTATATTTTATTGGGTCTGTAAACTCCTTTTCTTTTTATTTATAACTTATTTTGATAGTTTCAAGCTTTATTAATAAATAAGAGTAATTACTAACCTCACTCCCAAGTCCCAATAATTTCACGCTCCATATTTTTATAACGTTATGTTAAAATTTCCTACATTTTATTTTATCCTAATTAACACAAAATATATTTTCTTACTTTAATTATTAGTATGGTATTCCTTGCCTCCAAAATCCCTAAAAAATTTAGGTTGATTCTGGGTACAGCTAAGGATTGATAGAGTTTAAATAGTGTATAATATGTAGTTATTTATTTATTTTTTCAAAAAAAGTTTTAATTATTTAATTTAAGGGTAGGTCTTGCGTGAGACCGTCTCACGTGAGACCATTTTTCACTTTTTAAAATAATTATTATTTTCGCTATAAATCATTATCACTTACGCTATAAAATGTTATCATTTTTTATTTATACTATAAATTGTTCATGAAAGAACATTATCACTTTCCTTCATAAAAATTATCACTTTTTGAAAACGATTTCACACAAGTCTTTCTCTTAATTTAATGGTAGAGATTAAATTAAATTTTAATAGAATGGAGTAATTAATATGGTTGTGCACCATGCCCAATGCATCCTAATTGGACTAAAAAAGTTTAACATTTGTTAGAGGAAGTTACCGTTACCGTGAAACTATAAATGGAATGGATTGGAGAGAGTAGAAGTTGAAGGTTGGTTTTGCAGTTATGAATTGAAAATGAGGGATAATAATTAAAATAAAATCCGTAAATCAGGTAAAACAGTTAAAACACACAAACTAGGCTGGGGCGGAAAGAAAGTGAAATTAGTGGGATGGACCAGAAAGAAACTCACTTGTTGTTCTACTTTTTGTTGAATTTCCTTTCCAGCCAATGTTTGTAAAGTAAAAACATATTTCAATTCACAGGCAGTTGAGCATTGAATATGTAGTTACCCATTTGCCAAATACTCCTCTCAATTTCAACTCCTATTAAATCCACTCATACTTCTCCACCACCTTCTTCACTTGATACACACCAATTAACAATCTCTCTGCAACTCGGATCATCAATCACATTTTTCCTGGTTTCTTTCTTCTTTTTATGCCACTCTTATTGCACATTTTACTAGTTGTTTTTCCTTTTCTTTATTTGTTGTGGGATGAATCTGTATTTGATAAAAAATAAAGGCAGAGACAAGACAATATATATGATAGTGGGGGCATCAAATAATGTTGAATTGCTTATCTCATCTTTGTTGTTGAGAATAGTTGACTTCATTTAATATGCAAGCAAGAGTTTGTTTGTGTGCAGAAAATGAAGAGATTTGCTGTGAAGGTTGAAGAAGGAAAGAAAGGTGGAGAGGGAGAGGCGTCGGTGGGTCCCATTTATCGAAATCCACTAGCAGAGCATGGGTTTCCAGCTGTTTATTCTGTTTCCCCCACTGCTTGGGAAGTTTTCAGGTGATAAGCAGTTTTGTTTTGGTTTGTTGTTTGGGCAGTGATGATGAATTAACAGCTGGAAATGAAATGTGCAGAACATCAGTGGAAAAATATCCCGGTAACAGGATGTTGGGATGGCGTGAGTTGGTGAACGGGAAGGTGCTTTGACTAGCTAGTTACTCTGCTTCTGCTGTTTGTATTAGTATTTTAATACTAATACATGATTCTTGATTCTTCAGTGGGGATCTTATCTTTGGAAAACATACAAGGAGGTGTATGATGAAACTCTACAAGCTGGTTCTGCATTGCGGGCCCATGATTTTCAACCTGTAAGTGTAACTAACTCTCTCTGGATCTGTCTTTTCTTTTCTCTTCTCATGGAATTATTGTTATAGGGTGATCGAGTTGGAGTCTATGGATCAAATTGTCCTCAGTGGATTGTGGCAATGGAGGTTTCTTCTTTTCCTCTAACTAACTACTACTTCCCTATATACTGTATGTTTTAATTAATGGAGTGAGTTTCAGGCCTGCAACGCTCACAGCTTAATATGTGTTCCTCTCTACGATACCCTTGGTAACACTAACACTTAAACTTGGATTACACTTCCTGT
Source organism: Pogostemon cablin (assembly GCA_023678885.1). Lineage (NCBI taxonomy): Eukaryota > Viridiplantae > Streptophyta > Magnoliopsida > Lamiales > Lamiaceae > Pogostemon > Pogostemon cablin. The sequence continues at coordinate 27,782,262 of CM043005.1, read as the reverse complement.
GGCTGTGGCTGTAAACTTAAATGATTTTTGGTTGTGGCAGGTCCAGGTGCTGTTAACTATATATTAGGTCATGCAGAGATTGGCGTTGTTTTTGTTCAGGACAAGAAAGTCAAAGAGGTGAGCTGAATAAACTCACTCTTTTTAGTAGGTTTTCATAATCGCTAACTCTTGATGGAATGCAGCTTTTGAATCCTGAATGCACTCATGCTCAAAGACTAAAAGGTGGGTGTGTGTAAATCTGAATCTGTATTGCTCCTTAATCTTATTTACCAATACTTTATGTTCTCGTTGCAGTGATTGTTTGCTTCACTTCACTAACAAAGGAACACAAGGATAAAGCTGGTGATATGGGTATAAAAACGTATTCATGGGTTGAGTTCCTTAACATGGTAGAATTTCTTCACTCCTTTTGGAATGTGTTAACGTGAGTATTCCATATATAATTGAGCATTGCTTTAGGGAAAAGAAAATCCTCATGAGATATCACCGCCGGAGCCATCGAGCACCTGCACAATCATGTACACCAGTGGCACCAGTGGTGATCCTAAGGGCGTCATATTGACCCATGAAAACGCCACTACAAACATATGTGGCGTCGATCTTTTCATCGACCAATTTGAAGACAAGGTACCTTAATTACCTTGGTTGAGTTAGTTTGTGTGACAAAATGTGTTGAGAATAATTTTCTTGCATTGATTGTTGATAGATGACGGTGGATGATGTGTATATATCTTTTCTTCCCCTGGCTCACATTCTTGATCGCATGATCGAAGAATATTTCTTTCACAAGGGTGCTTCTGTTGGCTACTACCACGGGGTTAGTGCAATGCAATGGATTTATATTCCCTTTACTGATCTCTGATAAGTCAATTACAGGACATCAATGAAATTAAGGACGATCTGATGGAATTAAAGCCAACATTTTTGGCTGGAGTGCCACGAGTTTATGAAAGAGTGCACGAAGGCATGTCATGTCCCCTTTACTTGCTTTGCTTTCCTAGTCTAGTTTGCTTACATTTATTTGTTCTCTTCTCCAGGAGTCCTAAAAGCCCTCGAGGAGCTCCCACGGAGGAGGAGGAAAATCTTCAACATGCTTTACAGATAGTAAGCATTAAGGCTTCTAATAATCTTTTATTTTATGGTGCTAATAACTGCCAATCTCATGACTCGACATAGCAAACTTTACTGGATGAATCGAGGATACAAACAGAAAGATGCATCTCCTCTGGCTGATTTTCTTGCCTTTGGAAAGGTTGTCTTGTGATTTTGTTACTTGTCAACTTAACCAGATTACTTACTACAACTTGGTTTGCTTAGGTGAAGAATAGGTTAGGCGGAAGAATACGTCTTATAGTCTCGGGTGGAGCCCCGTTGGGCAGTGAGGTGGAGGAATTCCTGAGAGTTACTAGCTGTGCTTTTGTGGTACAAGGCTATGGTAATTATAATTGATGGTTAGAAACTTATAGTAGTAATCAGGAATTATAATTGATGATACGCATGAATGTGATGTGTGCAGGGCTGACAGAGAGCTGCGGATTAGCCACTCTTGGGTATCCAGACGAGATGTGCATGATTGGAGCTGTAGGTTCTCCTTTTGTTTACACTGAGATACGCCTCAAGGAGGTTCCCGATATGGGTTATGATCCACTCGCAGACCCTCCTCGTGGTGAAATTTGCCTTCGTGCAAAGTCACCATTCGCTGGATACTACAGGAATCCACAACTCACACAGGAAGTGGTTATTGATGGATGGTTCCACACAGGTGCCTGCCCTGCATTTACATAATGTAACCACCAAAACAAGATTGTAATTATAATTGCAACTTATGTTCAGGTGACATAGGAGAGGTGATGCCCAATGGCGTCATAAAAATCATTGACAGAAAGAAGAATCTCATAAAGCTGTCTCAGGGAGAGTATGTTGCTGTTGAATATCTGGAAAAGGTCTACAGTATTACACCTATACTTGAAGATGTAAGCATCAAACAAACCCAAGTATGAATATGATTTGATGATGCCTCCATTCTCTAACTCTTGCTTCCTCAGATTTGGGTCTACGGGAACAGCTTCAAGTCGATTCTGGTTGCTGTGGTGGTCCCCAATGAAGACAACACCATAAAATGGGGACAGAAAAATGGCCACAAAGGATCATTTATGGATCTGTGTTCCCTTGAGCAGCTCAAAGATCATATCCTCCAGATGCTCAAGTCTACAGCTGAGAGAAACAAGGTTAGTGGTGTGCAACTCTACTGTAATCTCTTCTGTTCATAATTCTCTTGCTGATTTCAGCTGAGAGGATTTGAGTACATCAAAGGTGTGATCCTAGAGCCTCAGCTGTTTGAGTTTTCGGACAAGGAACTGGTAACCGCAACACTGAAGAAGAGGCGAGACAGATTGCTGAAGCTGTACAAGGTAAAAGTTTCTGCTCAACTTTATCCATGATAGTGATACAAACCGGCTCACCCAACTCAACTGTAATGCAGGAGGAGATCGATGCACTCTACCAAAAACTAAGTGGATCCAAGGCTTAGTTATGGATTTCTGCTGGCCCTGCTTCAAACAAAATGTTGTGTGCAATATATAAATCATGTCAACTTCAATATAAGATCAAAAGCTTGTGCTTTTTCATCTCTATATCTCTAATTATATATGTATTGTACCTTAAAATAACATCAGTTGTGAATTACTTTTTCAATTTATATCTTTCCTACATAAATACACTAATTAATTCTAAATTTAATTATACAACCCCACACACCAAGAATTGATTGGTAGAAACAAAGGACACACAAAACAAAATGACATTTTTCTTTATTCAGACAAAACTCCGTCCAAAAGTAAAGATTTTGGCACAGATATTATTTGTGTTTGAAAAGAATTACACTTCACTTAATTGAAACGATGCCATTGTTTATATCCAACCATCAGTTGTCATTCTATTCGCTCAAAGTAAATTATACTCCTAAAACATACCATCAGCAAAAAAGTATCCCTCCATTTCTAACAGCGGTTAAAAGAATGAATATGGAAAAAGAAAATTATTCTATGATCATCGTATCAAACTTGTTCACAAACAAGACTTACTATATCCTACATGAACACTGTCCACCACAAAATCTATGCAGCCTCTTACTATCTCGAATGATAATAGTTCTCGAGGTCATTATTGAGACGGCTTTAATGAAATTATGGCAGTCCTGGCAAATGCCAAGACTCTATAACTCGAATCTGAGCCTCATTTGATGTGTTGAGTAACCCAAAGGCAACGGCCACCTTTTCACTGTGATGAGCGCCAGAGGCCATAGTTACCTCCTTCTCTTCATCCACAATTTCCATGTTTGTCTCTGCTTTATATCCCACAAGTTTTGCTCTGTCAACCAAATCCTCCAAAACCCTAACAATCTCATCTGATAGATGTTTATTGTTACCACACTTGAATGTATAAACCTTTTCTCGAATGCTAATCCAACTCCAATCCGTTATCTTATCCACCTTTTCATCTCTCATCATTTTCCTCACTCTTGTGACATCCTTCCATCTTCCCACAGACATGTACAAATTTAACAGTAAGAAATAGGTCTCCGAATCTTTTGGTTTAAATTCAAGAAGTTGTTCAGCAGCTTCAAAGGCCAAGTCTAGTTTCCCTTGACTTCTACATCCGGAGATCAGGATTGACCATATGAATTCATTAGGCTCCAACTCTGTTTTCTTGATGAAGTCAAAAGCTTCATCTATCTGACCTAACCTCACATACATATCAATCAAACATGCATAGTGGTCCATCACTGGATTGATCTTGTACTCATTTTTCATCATCTCGTAGTAAGCTAATGCCTGTTCAACCATTCCAGCTTGACTGCACGCTGAGAGCACACCGGTAAAGGTAATCTTGTTTGGTCTAACCCCTACAAATCTCATGTCATCGAAAAGGTGCAACGCTTTTTCTGAATATCCATGCTGTGCCAATGCAGTTATCATGGACGTCCAAGAAATTAAAGTTCTTGTAGGCATCTCCGCAAAACCTTTGCTTGCTCTATCAATACTTCCACATTTATTGTACATGTTAACTAGGGCAGTTCCCACGACCACATCAGTCAAAAATCCTGTTTTTATTGTTTGAGCATGAATCTGTTCCCCTTGCTCCAGACCAACCAAACTACTGCATATAGTTAACAAACTCGAGAAGGTATACAAATCAGGTTTCAACCCCAATCTATTCATTCTCTGATAAATTTTGAGGGCCTCGATTCCATAATAGCAGGCTGAAAGGCGATCCTCTGCAAGACTTGTAATTTCTGCATGGCCTGCAATCATAGCATTCCATGTAACCAAGCTAACGGTGTTGGTGCCGTCAAACAACTTCTTTGCCTCACTGATGCGCCCACTTTTCAAGTATAAATACATAATTGAATTTGTAACGTGTAAATCTGAGCCATATCCAAGTCTAATACACAATGAATGAACCTGAGATCCCTCATGCAGGGCCTGCATTGTGCAACACAAGCTCAACACACTCGTCAAAGTGATCTCATTTGGCGCAATACCTTCAATAAGCATCAGAACAAACATATCCATTCCCGTAGCTGAATTTCCATTATCCCCACAAGCAGAAATAGCTGTAGTCCAAGAAATCACATTCTTTTCTTTTATCCTTTGAAAAGCCTTAATAGCCATATCCAGACTACGACATTTGGAGTATAAGCTACAAAGTGCATTCCCAATGCTTGCATCATCCTCAAGATCATACTTTATGATGTATCCATGAATCTGCTTTGCGAGGTCAAAATCACACAAGGAAGAACAAGCATTTAAGACAATTCCTAAGGTATAGTTTGTAGGGTATGCCCCGAATTCCAACATTTGCTTGAAAACAGTAATAGCTGAATCGGGCAGTGAATTATTAACATAGCCAGTCATCAACGAAGTCCAAGTGACAACATTCCTTTTGGGCAAATTATCAAACACCTTTCGGGCACTTGCTATTAACCCACATTTACCATATACATTGACAAGAAATGTCATGAGGAGCAAGTCCTCACAGAACCCAGTCTTTATGATGTGGGCATGAATGGATTCAACCCCAGAAACTGAACTCTGCGCCATACATTCTTGCAAAAGTGGAACGTAAAAAGACGATTCAATTTTACTGTCACCTTCTCTAAACAACAAAACTGCATCTTTGAATTCCAAACCCAACGTTTTGGTGCTGCAATTTTTCTACACCGCAGAAGAGTTAAAAGGGTCAGAGTGTTATACAGCACTGTATTCAAGCTGAGAAAATATAATTGTGTGTACCTTTTGGAAGTTAAGAGATGGAGAGGATAGTTTCTTGACTTCTGGGTCAAGCTTGACGGCGTTGGCAACCACAACTGGCGGTAGGGATGCCATTAGAGGTGGTGATCAAATGTTAGTAGGAGCATCCGTTCGTTATCTGGTGTGCTTTGAGGTAATAAATTCATCATGTTTCTGGAAATCAATGATGGTCGTTGGATGTGGGGGCCCCGGTCCCTCCTCCAACAAATCCCTCCTTTACCCAATCTTTGTTCAAGAATTTTCGGTATTTTCGCTTTTTTTTTTTAACTTGAGATTTAATTGAGTATAAAATACTCCATATTTATATTATGGGTTGAGATTTGGAAAATAAAAAATTCAAATTTAAATCTTCATAGATTCAAAACATACACAACCTAACCAAATGCGAAACATACACAACCTAGGAACACTCTTTATAAATGCTACTCCTATAATTTTTATTTTTACACCTTTTGCAATAATAATATAATAATAAAACGAGTATTTCATTTCAACGTTTCTTCAAACATTTTTTATTTGTTCGTCTAAAAAGATAGACCCTCTATCCCGGTAATTTGTGCACACTCATTTTCATTTGTGAGTGTGCACAAATTATCGGGACGGAGGGAGTATTTAACTCGATAAAATAAACAACGAAAAGGGTGTCCGAGGGTTTACAAACTATTGGTGGCTAGTTGATACTATTTCTTTTGATTTACTAAAATTTTGGGTTGCGGTGGCAATGCGCCTGCCAAACTCATTAGCCCTTGTATTTCGCGCCTCTCACTTCCACACCGCCACACTTGATTTCAACCACAAGATCAACCAATATGTGCGCCATGGGGATATCCACGCCGCACGCAAGTTGTTCGATGAATGTCCCCAATGGATCAGAAACACCGTCTCATGGAACTCTTTGATCAACGGATACATCAAAGCACACCAAATTACACAAGCCCAGACGCTGTTCGATCAAATGCCGCTGCGAGACGTCGTTTCTTGGAATACCATGCTCTCGGGTTTTCGTGATGCACACCATCCACACAATGCTCTCCATCATTTTCTACGTATGATGGAATATGGTTCGAGGCCGGATGAGCTCACTTTTGCTGTACTGATGAGCACCTTTCTGGACAGGGAGTATAGTGTGTTGATTCCACAGCTGCACGCCCTTGTGATCGCCTTGGGCCTTGATCTTAATATTTATCTAGGCTCTGCCTTGATGAGGGGTTACATTGGATTAAGTGATCCTGTTGGTTTTCGTAGGGTGTTTGATGAGATCTTAGTGAAAGATGTAGTGCCCTGCAATGTGTTAATCCTGGGTTACATTGAGTTTGGGTTGATAAGCGAAGCTAGCAGGGTTTTCAATTCCATGCCTAAGAAAAACGCATTTTCTTGGAGTATCATGATCAATGGGTATATGAAAAATAAAATGGTCAGTGAAGCAAGAGCAACTTTTGATCGGTTAAGTGCAAAGGATGTGGTCTCGTGGACAGCAATGATCAGAGGGTGTGCACAGTGCGATGAGTTTCTGGAGGCTCAGGACATGTTCGTCCGGATGATGAACTCAGGAACCCGTCCGAATCATTACACGTTCTCGAGCGTTCTAGATGCTTGCTCGGGTTGCTCCTCTCTTGTTATGGGCAATCAGGTTCATGCATGTATACTGAAGTTTGGTATCACCTTTGATGTGATTCTGGGAACATCCCTAGTGGACATGTATGGGAAATGTGGGGATGTGGATGCTGCGTTTTGTGTATTTCAGTCCATGTTGACGAAGAATTTGGTGTCGTGGAACTCAATGATTGGAGTGTATGCAAGACACGGGCTTGCGCGTAGGGCGGTGGAGGAGTTTGAGAGGATGGTGGCGGCTGGTTTCTGTCCAGATCAAATCTCATTTATTAATGTTCTGGCAGCGTGCGTGCATGGCGGAATGGTGAGAGAAGGTGAAGAGATTTTCTACTCCATGCAAAGTAAGTATGGAGTTGAAGCAGAGATGGAGCATTATTCATGCATGGTGGACCTATATGGTAGGGCGGGCGAGCTAGAAAAGGCCCAAGAGTTGATCAAATCAATGCCTTTTGAGCCAGATGTGGTTGTTTGGGGAGCATTGCTTGGGGCGTGTGGTTTGCACTCGAGCGTCGAGCTAGGTGAGATTGCAGCAACTGGAATATGCAAACTGGAACATCATCATCCTGCAGTCTACTCCTTCCTATCCAAGATATATGGGGAGAATGGAGTTCAGCTGCATCCAAAATGGCGTGCTAAGAAACAAAAGGCTGCTAGCTGGATTCAATAGTAAACCTGTACGCGTTAAATAACACAAGCTCCATTTTGCAACGTCAATACTAAAAAGATACTCATTTTTTAAATTTGTTTAAAACAGTACTAAACAAGTAATCACGTCAAAACAGAGTTACCAGTCAAGCAGAGGGCAATAAAATGGTAATAAGATATCAAAGACCTTTATCGAGCATTGCTCGGACCCTCATAGGCAACCCGTAAAGCCGGATAAACCCTGCAGCATCCGCTTGATTGTAGATCTCCCCACTCTCGAATGAAGAGATATCCTGCCTGTAAAGACTGTTGGGACTTTCACGGCCTGTTACGCTCACAGATCCTTTATAGAGCTTCAGAGTCACTGACCCAGAAGTAGTCTTAGTGATCTCCTTCATGAATGCATCCATGGACTGGCGAAGTGGGTCAAACCACCTTCCGGCATATACCAACTCAGCATACTTCAGAGCAAGAAAATCCTTTGTTTGGATGGTTTCACGATCTAGAGTCAGAGACTCGAGTTCACGAGCTGCGGTGAAGAGGATAGTTCCACCCGGGGTTTCGTAAACCCCACGGCTTTTCATGCCCACAAGACGATTTTCGACCATATCTATACGCCCGATACCATGCTTCCCACCTATCTCATTAAGTTCTGTGAGTAGAGATGCAGGAGAGAGTTCCTTTCCATTGATTGAAACTGGGGTACCCTCAACTATACCCATTTTCACGTACCTGCAAATATTGGCGTGAGGATATCAGAAAAGAATCCATTGCACATGATGTATAGAGAAAAATAAAGGATCTAGTGCAGATGATTAAAAACACTCAAGATATTGAAGAAAAAAGAACTGGAATAGCAACTCACTCAGGTTGATCAGGTGCCTCTCTTGGGTCAACAGACATCATGTACATGTCCTCCTTTGGCTCATTTGCTGGGTCCTCCAAGATATCCCCCTTCAATACCAAATAGCAGTAAAAGGGGAGTTGTTTAATCAGGAAATCTCAAACAACAAATAGCTATCAGATAATGCAAAATACTTGTGATGAGATTTTAAATCAGGTACCAACAAAAATAAAAGGGGATTGAACAAAACCAATTACCTCATGACTGAGATGCCACAGATTTCTATCTCTGCTATAGATAGATTTCTTAGTCACTGGAACAGGCACATTATGCTTTTTTGCATATTCAATTGCATCCTCTCTTCCCTGTATCTCCCACTCCCTCCAAGGAGCAACAACACTGAGCTCAGGGTTCAGCGCAAAGAAAGTGAGCTCAAAACGAACCTGCATCAAATAGCAGCCTTATTGCAGTTTCTAGAGATTACTGAAGTAGCTGAAAGATTGAAGATATAGCTTCTTTGAAATCTTAAGATATCTAGTGTAGTTTAGAAGCATGCCTGATCATTTCCTTTCCCTGTACATCCATGAGAGACCGCATCAGCTCCAACCTCCTTGGCTACATCAACCATGGCCTGCATTCTCAAAGCACTTGATTTTTTTGGAACTTAATGAAATAAAATAGCATAAAATGGAGAGACAATCAGAATGCAAGTAAAATTTTTATGCATTTGACAGAAGAAGGCGTTGGTGTGCACATAAGTAACACTTACCACATTTAATGTAGTAAAACTATACACAAGCAAAAATCAGGGGGCATTTGAACAACAATATATGGTTTTATAGGATATACTATAATTCAAGATTGTAGATTGACAAAAGAATGTATTTAGTTATGATAGACAATTTGTGAAAAAAAGCCCACTGTTTTTTTTAGTATACCTTAGCAATAACCGGGCGAGCCATTGAAGTACCAAGTAAGTACTTTCTCTCATAAATGGCACCAGCTCTTAAGCAAGGAAAAATGAAATCTCTCACAAATTCCTCCTTCAGATCCTTCACTACTAGTTGGCATGCCCCACTAGCCTTAGCCTTCTGTTCCAAACCCTCCAACTCTTGGAGACCCTGACAACATTCATAGAATTTGACCAAAACAGGCATAATTCAACTGTCAAGCCCTGTCATTTCATTACATATTTGCAGTGTCATCAAAAGAGCATGACCTCCCCCCACCCCCCATCGCCCTTCTTGGAAAAGTGTTTCAATGCAAATACAAATTTTTAATGTGCTGATGCAGTTGTTCAGATTAGTTTTTCACATACTTGACCAACATCTGCAGTGAAGCAAACAACCTCGCAGCCATAATTCTCCCTGTACAGAATAAACAAATGAGAAAACTAAAAAAAAAAAATGCCCCGCTTTTTCACTCATTCCAGACTATGACACTAAATAATGCAAATCATCCGTAATAAATTTCAAAAGTAACTCATGCATACAAATACAGAATTGGGGAACTTTATGGAATATAACAAAATGAAAACATCCACCAAAACAAGGATTAAAAGTTGTTAGGTCAACCAAGTTTTCATCCTTAATTTGGATGATGGAACCAACAATGAGGTCCAATACTCACATATGACGCCGCAGATAGTACATATAAAAGGGAACCTGAGTATGTGCTTATAGACCATATTAAAGCAAACGAGTAGTCACGTGACCATATATAAGGGTAAAATATAATAAAATATCACCAAGCAATCTCATATATTTGACAGATAAATGGGGAATTAATTAGCCATTCAAGAATAAGAACAAATTTAACACACCTAAGCCAAAGGGTAAAATAATAACATATCACCAAGCAGTCTTATATGTTTGAGAGATAAAAGGGGAATTAATTAACCATCCAAGAATAAAACAAATTTAACACACCTAAGCCAAGGTACAATTACAGAGGTATCCAAACCACCACTATAGGCCAGCACCACTTTGTTCAGTTTTTTATGCAAGATTTTCCCATCAGAACCACTAGAAGATATCAACTCCTTGCGACTAGCCATAGCTGCTCGTATAGCTGCATTCGAATGTTAATGGAGTCTGAATATCAGAAAAAGACATATTATAGCACTATAAAAAGACTCTCTAAATACGGACATTATAACAAAAGGCAACAAACAAAAACATATTATAGCACTATAAAAAGACTCTCTAAATACGGACATTATAACAAAAGGCAACAAACAAAGACCAGGCAGAAAAGGGTATATCCCTGTAAAAAGCAAGGAGACTGATACCAAGATTCTGGCGAGTGAAACCAACATTAACTATGTTTTGGGCGATCGGGAGACCATGAAACTCGCTAACTTTAACCCCTAGCTGCCCACAATTAAAAAAAAACAAAAAAATATACATGAAATAAACCACCTGTCATACCACACATAATAGGTGATTCATTGACTGAGGGATACATACATAAGGTACCTGTCGTTGTGACGCCATTTTTCTGGTGCAGTGATCTATATCATAACTTCGAGCAGACTCTACATTTGAACCAATTAATTAAAAAAATGATATACTAATCATAGAATATATTATATACAGCTATAGTAATGCACACTACTACCTCTTTTGGAACCATTGAGAAAGAGATTGGTGGAAGAAGACGAAGAAATTGCATGTAACTGAGCCATCCCTTTCAGTTGATGCAGTAGCCTATCAAATCTTGCCTCTAAAATGTTAAAATTTTGGCATTTCAGTAAACAAGCATACGACCACACTCGTAAATAGCTCTTAAAGTAGAACCTTTTGAACCCGCCAAAAACATACCCAATGAGAATAAGTAGGGATACACACACTCACTCACAGAGAGAGGGAGAGAGCAAAAAGATACAAATATATTTACTAAAAAGAAAAAATGTAAAGCTCCAAAGAGGTAATCAGACCGAAAAGGAATTCCAACGACAAAACTCAAACACGGAAAACAAGAGAAGGAAAACGCGAATCAGAAGAAAAGGGAGTAACAGTAAATGGAATAGAAAGCAAGCATTACAATATATTGGAACACAATAATCCCAAGTGATTGATTTCAAAAGGGTTTTATTTTTTAATTACCGGTGGGAAGAAACGGCGGCGGTTGCAGTTGGTTGGGGGAGTGAGGATGACAGAGGTTTTTTTCCCTAATAATTCTATAATTTAATAATTTATATTTGTAGAATTGTCTGAAGAATTTGCAGAAGTCTTTTAGCCTTTTAGGTTCTTTTCTGTTGTGACCGTGAATTATTTTATTTTATTTTATTTTATTTTAATCAACAATAGATATACTAAAAACTATTTGAGTTTTTAATTAAGTTTAGATAAACAGTTGTTTTATTTGTCCTATTTTATAATAGTATTTCCATAAATTTGGTAATCATAGTTTAAAAAAAAAATGTATTTAATTTAATTTAATTTTATAATGAGTTCAATTAAACATTTAAATTAAATAAAAATATTAAAAAGTACATAATAAGGAAACTACCCTACCAACTACTTCTGTATTTAAACCTATCAATATACTCTAGAATTACCCTTAAATCTTAATTTTATTATTATCATTATCATGTAAAAACCAAATAGAATAGAAGTAGGGTGCATTTTGGAAACTTAAAATACATTTGAATAAAATAGATGGAAGTAGAGTGGGAGAGAGTTCCTTTCCGTTGATTGAAACAGGAATACCCTCAACTATGCCGATTTTAACATACCTGCAATAGGCAGTTAGGTGGAGTGTATTTGTGGAGAAAAGTAGCTAACTAACTAACTCAGGGTGGTCAGGAGCCAGTTTAGGATCATGTACATATGCCAAGATATCCATCCCCCTACAAGGTTGGGTTAGGTTAGGATTAAGATTGGATTGGAGTGATTATATTATAGGGTTGGTAGTTGGTACCTCATGACTAAGATGCCAAACATTCCGGTCTCTGCTGTAGATACATGTCTTAGTGACAGGCACAGGCACCTTATGCTTCTCACCCAGGGCCGGCCCTGGGGTATGTCGCGAGGGGCGACGGTTAGGGGCCCCCAATTTTGAGGGGCCCCACAAAAAAATATATATATATACATATATATATATATATTTACTAATTATTTTATATGTTTTTATCAAATGTATTAATAAAATAAATTATATTTTAAATATAATTACGTGTTTTTGTGCGTAGAGATTAAGAATTTTTATTATTTTTTTATTTTTAAGTGTATCTATAAAGTAGGGTAAATGATGTGTGTTTAATTAATTTAATAAGAAAAATATGTATAGTTATTTAAGGTAAAATAAAAGTGGTAATTTTATAATAATATGGTATTGTGTGAATTGTTATTTGGAAATGTGCACAGCTTTTAGAATGAACGAAAATAAAAAGTGTGGAGTAAATATTGACACGGGAAATATAATTTAAAGATTTTATATATTAATAGTTCTCATGTGATGAACGAGTGTTCACACTTATTTTTTCATGACTTAAAAATTGACTTTAGTAATTGCTTTTTTTTTTAAAAAAAAACTTTCTCTAAAATAGTCTAATATGTTTAGATAAAATAAATAAATTGTAATATATACTATGTATGTTAATATAAAATGAATGTCAATTATTATATTAAATGTAGTTTTGAGGTTATCGCATTAGTCATATTTATTTTTTTGAGTATGAAGAATGAAATAAAGATGGGAATAACCGTTACATGTGATGGAAAGTGCACACAACTAAAAAGATAAATACTCCCTCAATCTCGCCTTAATATTTACGTTTACTTTTTGCAGTAGATTAAGAGATATTATATTTTAATGTGTAGTAAAGTGATAAAAAATAATATTTAATATAAAGTGGGTAGTAGGAGTAGTATTTATATTGTGTGTGGACCTACGTGAAATAATTAATTGTTTTGTGTGGGCACAACTTAATAAAAAAATAAACATAAATCTTAACTTGGACAACTAAAATGGAAAACGTAATTTTTAACGTGCATGAGACTGAGAAAGTAGATTATAGGGCCCCACTTTTTTAGTTCGCCAAGGGCCCCTGAAATGTCAGGGCCGGCCCTGTTCTCACCATAATCAATAGCATCCTCTCTTCCCCTGATTTCCCATTCCCTCCACGGCACGCAGTTGACGGTTCAGACCAAAGATACTTACCTCAAAGATCACCTGTAGTAGTACTAGTAGTTGTAATCATAGAGCCGGTCATGAAGAAAAAAGAATTCAATCATTTTTTATGTTTTCTTTTTAAGTTATAATTTTGTCCTCACCCTAAATAGAAACGACAGGGAAATTTTGGACCCTAATTGATTTAAGATAATTATATCTTTTTAACTTAGAATAGAACCAAAGTATAAAAAATAAAGATGAGAGAGAATGAACCCGATCTTAATTGAACTAAAATAAATTTAATTTTTTTTAACATATAGAAACAAAGTAGTGAAGACTAGAGAGATTGATAGTACCCCAGTTGTCCGACAATATTTATTTATTTTTAACATAGAGAAACAAAGTAAAAAAAAATACTAAAGACGAGAGAGAATGGCAGTACCCGGCTATCATGAGGCTTCACCCCCACCTGCTACAGTATTAAAAGACTGAATAAATCACATTATACATAAATTTATTTTGAAACATATATATATATATATATAATTGGACAAATTGTATAAGTAATACATAGAACACCTGGCAATGTGAGGTTAATTTTCTGGACCAACGTATACTATGGTTAATTGGAGCAAAATCTACATTAGATAAGAATTGAAAACTTTAGTACTAATAATAATTTTATTGATGAGTGATAAATAGACTGCATGAAAGTTTTAGTAGTATGAAGAAGATTATTAGAGACGATTACGCACGCATAATATAACCTGTTTTAGTAGTATGAAGAAGATTATTAAAGGAACATGAAGAGAGTGCATAGTAGTTGGCCATCTCTTGTGACGGCCTGTCTGAAATAATCATAATCAAATCAAATAAAAGACTAATAATTATATGAAAGATGAAAAGCAGGTTATAAAAGACCGAAAGCTGTTAGGTTAACAGACCTATTCTTTTCAAGAAATAGTGCAGTGCAGGGCAATTAGAGAATATATAGTGTAGTGTTAATTGTTTTTAGTTTTGATTATCTTACCACATTTCCAAATCCCAAGATTCCTTGTAATGTAGGCAGTCCAATAGAGTTGGTCTCAACAGCTAGGAGAATAAAATTCTAGTGGTATATTCTCACCACAAACATACAAGTCCTACCGCCAATAATGTGAAGCTTATTTTTTTCTTTTAAACATAAAATCATACTCAGGATGCTCTTCATCGGGTTCATCTCCAATAACATAATATACTTGAAAACTCTCGCACAAACAGAATGATACCAAGTAAGCAGAATATTATTCCATTCCCTTAAAACAGTTTTAACACTTTTAACATTATGCCTGCCTGTAATAACTCTTACACAAGGATACGGCGTCCACACATAATCAAATTCCAAAATACATCCTTCAAAGCTTAAAACACACTTGCTCCACTACTTCCTATTCCGGCTCTCCTCCCTCGCACTTTCCCGCTTCTTATACAGCTTCTCCAGCACGCGCTTTGCCTCGCAGTTGGGGAAGTTTGATAGATCATAATAATGTGGTGCAATGTCAACCAACCTGTTAATACACATCACAAATCAATTACCATTCAACTCCCATAATATTTGACATGAATCTGCCTATAATTGATATGAACACCTAATACAGCATCTATAAATACTAGCTAAAAAACTAATACTACAGACTTGGTCAACCCTAAAGGCACATTTGTAATTTCCCACCGCCTTTAACCAGCATGACACCCATCACCAACAACATAATATTCTATTAAAAATGCTAATGACCTATGTTAGGTTCAAACAGATGGCACAGAGGATCCACCATGGTGGAGAATACTACTTGCAAGTAGGAACGAGGAATACAGAAAAGCTTCATGCACATGCAGCAGCATGGGATATCTTTCAAGAACTTGATATGGAAATTAAGAGAAAGATGACTCATCCCCAAAGAAGAAGCTAGCAAAAATGAATGCACCCTTAGCTATTTTTAGTTTTTAAAAACAAAAGTGTAATTCTACAAGTCATGGAGACAAGAAAGGAATTAAGAATCACAACTGAAATTCACATCAGGTAGGAGAGAATAACTGACCATTCACCACGAATATCTGTTACTGTGCGAATGAAATTCCTGCTTGTCAGAACATACTCATTGTAAATTACCCACTCTGGCTTATGGTCCAGGCAATTTGAAGGATGTAAATGAACAACCTACGAGAAAGAACACACCGTTAGAAAACAAGGAAGATTCAATGGCACTGAAATTCAACACATTGCATTGTCACCACATACTTGGTTGTCTTTCACGGTCAGATAGTGCCCAGTGCGCTCCAAATGAGCTACCTGCATGAAATATCCAGCAAGCATAGCCTTCCTGATATTCACATAGTAGTCACGGCTGTTAAAATCTGTGCTGCACAGCTTTAGGTTGAATCTGACCATAATCCGAGAAAGCTGCTGTCTAACATTGTCCGCGGACTTCAGAGCCCTATGATTTACGAAATTCTCATAGCACCACTGTGAATCCTCCTCTACAAAATACAAACATTATTAGGAAAGGATATTAGCACAAAATGTACAACTAGAAAAGGGGAAGTAACAATATATCTAGTTCTGTTGCTTACTATTTTGTTTGTATGCATGGTACACATTCAACAGTGTGAGGTGATCTCCATCAATGTGACCAAACCGAGCTTTCGCTTCATCAGCAGCCTTTTGAGCCTCTCTAGGCCGGACAAAGCAATTGGGTACTAGATAAAAAATTGGTTATCACAGAGGAGGCCCACGGAAGGTCAGCAGATGTATAGAGGCGAGACGACACCATTTACTTCATGAGAGAATACTGAGAAACTGCAACTATCTGCATCAGCACTTACTTAGAAATCCTTGGTACATGCCAATGGAGGCATGAGACCTAGACAAGAGATGCTGATGACAACCTAAACACAGATATCAACTGCATACACTGAATACTTGGACCATCTCCAGCAGCTCTTAATTCTGAAGCCGAGCATTTGTATTTCTACTCCAGCGCCAGAATTCACACTATTCAACAGTGCCCCACTACTTGTGATGCAGCATTGTTTGGACCTTTTTTCTATTTTCTTTAGTTCTATGAAATTCTAATAATCAAATGGTATTAAACTACTATATATATTATGTAGCCCTAGTGTAATTCTACTTCAATTATTTTAACATGCTTGATTTCAAGATTTTTTTTAATCGCACATAAATTAGAGATACAGGTACTCATTTCACAGTTCGAACTGCACTAATTGATTGTTTTTGGGAAAAATATTCCAATTCAAGGAATTACAGTTGAGCACCTGTACTTCTAACTCAAAATTTTTTGTTGTGTTAATTTCATTGTTATGTAAATCTGAATTCAAAATTATATTAAATGGGTTACAGATTTAATATTTGATGTAACCTTGAACAAAAACAACAGTAAAGAATATAATGGAATTATTTCTTTTTGGTCCAGACTGCTGGAAATGGGCCATATGCACTCATGTACGCAAGGAAATATCTAAGATTTACAATACACAGAATCCTATCTGTGAATGTAAGACTTATGAGCTTCACATTGGGTGAAGCACACTAGAGAAGCATCTTAGTAGACTCAAACAAGACACACTGACAACTGAGACAAGAAGAGAACAGTACAATTGCATACCTGAAAGCATCGCAGATATAGACAGGATCTCATTGGAACAATTAAATTCTGAGCTAACAACCAGCATTTTTGCCATCTGAGGATCCAGTGGAAACTCGCTCATGATTTCACCTAATTTGGTCAAGTTTCCATCATCATCAAGGGCTCCCAAGTAGTTCAAAACCTCCAAGGCCCTCATCAGCGTCTCTGGAGCAGGTGGGTCCATAAAATCAAAATGCACTAGATCATCTATTCCCAGTTTTTTCAAGGTTAAAACCGTGTTGGCTAGGTTTGAACGCAATATCTCCGGGTATGTTTGAGGTACAAGATCGTTATTGAAACTTTTCTCTGTGTAGAGGCGGAAACATTTTCCTGGCTGTGTTCTTCCAGCACGCCCCGAACGTTGATGGGCACTAGCCTTTGATATTGGAGAAACCAGTAGAGATTCAACACGAATTCGTGGATTATACACTTTCTGTTTTGCAAATCCTGGGTCTATGACGTAAACTATGCCATCAATTGTCAAAGATGTCTCAGCAATATTTGTTGAAACAACAATCTTTCTTCCAGGGATCCCACCCTCCACATCTGGTGGTGGAGCAGGTTCAAATATCTTCTGCTGCATCGCTGGTGGAAGGGTGGAGTACAGTGGTACTATCTTAACTGGTCCCACTTGATCCCCGGCATTGGCTATTTCCTTTCCAATTTTTTTACAAGCATCTTCAATTTCTTCTTCACCAGTAAGAAAGACGAGTATATCACCAGGAGGTTCACACAAATGTATCTGACAAACGGTCTTTATGGCTGCTTCAAGGTAATCCCTTTCAGGCTCCTGGGTATAGAAAATCTCGACTGGATGAAGCCTCCCAGGGACTTTCATGAGCGGTGCACCACTGAAGTAGCCTTGAAACTTTTCTGCCTCGAGAGTGGCACTCATAACAACTAACTTCAGATCAGGCCTATTTCTCAAAACTTCCTTTAGAAGCCCAAATAGAACATCAGTCGCCAGAGTTCTCTCATGAGCTTCATCAAGAATGATCACTTTATATCTCTCCAAGAGTGGATCAGTCATGGCTTCTCTCAGAAGCATACCATCTGTCAAGTATCTGCAATATAAGGGGAAAATGTTAGGCGGTGTTATTCCCACAGATTTGAAAAATCAATCGATCTTCAATAACAAAGCATGACAACGTGAGCAAGAAATGAACAAAGACACTATTTGTTTTGATATAAAACTTACTTCAAAACAGTCCGTGCACTGCTGCAATCCTCAAACCGGATACTATAGCCTACTTCCTCACCAATTGTCACATCCATCTCTTCAGCCACTCTCCTTGAAACAGACATGGCCGCAACCCTGCGAGGCTGAGTACATGCTACCATGAACTTCCTGCGCTTATCTGGGGTCTCTACCTCTATTGCATCCAGCACAAACTGGGGAATCTGTAGAAGAACAGAACATCGATCAATTAGCTACACCATTTCTTTCATTATGCATATCTGTTAATTATGCGGTCTTAGGGGGGCAGTTCACCAATAATCAGAACATTTATCAGTATTAAAAGATTCAACATTCAAACCCGCAGCGTATGGACGGATTAAAAACAATTTAAAAGAACTACCTTGTACAACCCATAAACAATTAAGGAACTAATTCACAAACCTGAGTAGTTTTACCACTACCAGTTTCACCGACAAGAATTAGCGTTTGATTGGCTTTAAGCGCCTGCAAGAACTCCTCTTTCTGCTGCCACACAGGAAGAGTCTTTCTCTTCTCCAATATCTCATAGTATCTCTGAGAAAACGGCCTAGAGTTCCATGGATTAATCGTAGAGGCGGCGGCCCCCGTACCCATCGCGCCTCCGCCGTTGGCCCTGGAAAATTTACCCGGTACTGCTGTCTCGTCCACTACATCGAACAGACTAACCTTCCTTTTTCTCTCCGTTCCCATCTACCTAAGATAATAGTTTCAATTCGTTGGGGGATAAGCTTTCCGTCAAATTGAAAGAATGGGAAGTTAATCTTGAGGAGCTCGAT
Organism: Pogostemon cablin; assembly: GCA_023678885.1. Taxonomy (NCBI): domain Eukaryota; kingdom Viridiplantae; phylum Streptophyta; class Magnoliopsida; order Lamiales; family Lamiaceae; genus Pogostemon; species Pogostemon cablin. Next base: position 27,763,054 of record CM043005.1, on the reverse strand, counting down.
GAAACGAAAACCCTAGATGGAAAATAATTAGGGTTTTGTTGTGTATGAGGAAAAATGATTTAAGTAGGAGATAGCTCAGAGGTCAAGAAAGAGACCTTTTAAATATATGGGCTTCGGCCCAAATTGCAATTAAACCGGATCAGCTGAATTCGTATGCCCAATAAAATATTTGAGCCATTCGTCTCTACAATTCAGTTCTTGGAGTTCTTTAATTTTTGTTACTGCTTTTAGCATATGAATTAAAGAATATTAGTATTATTTTATATGTAGTGGGTTTTTTGCACTTAATAAGGAGTATTATTAATTTATTATATGTAATGGGTAGTTATATCAGGTAGAACTCTTTTACTAAAATTGAAAAATGAGAACTTTTAAATGAGACGGTCAATAAAATAAAATGGAGAACTTTTCATAGGAGGGGAGACTTCGCCATTAATGATGAAAGTTGATAAGTCATTAAATTCCTACATTATTCAGTTCTCTTCTCATTACCTGTGGTTTTATGGTGTACTATTTCTGAGATGCAACAAGTATGAAAGCATATATATAATGATGGGAGTAATATTTGTTTATATAGGATAAAAACCTTAACAATTCAAGGTGAGAAAATTCTCTGCACTTCACAAAAAAGTCAGTGTGTACCACTCTGCTTTTTGCTACATACAAAGAATCAACGATACATCAAACAAATGATGGAGTGGTCAGTGGAGCATGTACAGGGAGAGTCAAAGAAAATATGTACACTCAGCATCAACTTCCTGCAGAGATACTGATGAACCGGAGAGCTATCCCGCAGATCTGCATCCACAGTGTAAAACAAATTGTGTTTCTTACAAAAGGAAAACTAACATAATTTAACAGACAACGGAAGCATAGAAAAGGGACAGACTTGGGAGGTAAACCATCATCTGACATAACACCTTTGTAAAACTCCACCCGTATCAAGCCTGCTCTGGTGCTAGCTGAGGTGCCCCGACAGCTTAAATTTTGGACTGCTGCTGGAACTCAGACCTAATCAATCACATTCAGTTAAAATTTAGTAGAATGCTTTAAATGTAAACCGAGTGTCAACTATGTGTATTGATAGAAATGTAACACGCCAAACTAGTCACAGCTAACCTCAAAATTATCTGAAATCTAAGCAATGTTCAAATTTATACTGGAGATGATAAGACAAGTAGTAATTTCATTTCCTTTCTTAATTGTTTTTCAACAGTAAGATAGTATACATCAATTTAAGGAAGCATCAACCTTTTCCACCTTGAACCACATACATATATCTTTCAGCTACTTTACCAGATCCTTAAGTTCAATAACAAATAATCCAACACTCTCTCCAACATTTTTTCCTTATTTGCCCATAAAAGATTATGAATAACAAGATTGCATTTGAGATATCCTCAGTCATAGGCCTGATATAACTAGGTGAGAAAAGCTGCAAGAGTCTGGATTAACTTCTATTCTTTCTTAAATATTACTACTATAAACAAGAGACGTGCAATAGTTATCTTATTATGTGACAATAAGATAACTTATTATCAGAGAAGATCCTTCAATGTTCTATCTACCAATACGTTAATGCACTCATTTTCAAGCTCATCTACAAAACATAAACCTCACTGGAAGTCTGGAACACCTTTCCAGAATTCAAAGGAATAAATGATCCCAAGAACAAATATCACCTAATAGGATACCGATTATTCCGTACTTCATCTACAGAAAATATAAGGCATTATTTATGGACTAAGACAGTATACCTTGGAAGAGGAGCACAAGAAAAAAGAAAATAGTTATGAACATTGCTGAGATGGTGGCACCGGATGATGATGAGGTCGATGAGGAAGACGATGGTGATAGCACTTTGGCTGCTTTCATCTTCTTGATTGCTTTAAGGCGTTCCATCCTCTCTTGCTTCTTTTTGGTGATCTTTGATATTTCTTTAACCAATCTCATGTCGCAGCATCCAAGGTTGGACCTTTCGGTGGCCGAGGTGGTTTCTGGGCTCTTTTAGCTTTTCCAGCCTTCCGTCTGTCATTCTCCACACTCTGCTGTCCTCCTACCAACAACTTGGTAGTCTCTTGTGGTGATCCACCAGATACCACATCCGAGTTCTCAAACTCATCCGCCCCATTGAAACTCAAGATTCCACTAGCAAGCCTTTCCAAAGTAATCTTCCCCTGTTTGTGTTTGTGTTTGTGTTTCCCACCGGAAGGGACCCCTATTTCTCCACCACTCTCTATATCAATCAAAACTTCTTCTTCTTTCAAGCTATTGCCCATATCCCATGAAATATAGTAAGCTCAATTCTTTAATTATATGTCCGAATATTTTTCGGTATCTCTTATCCAAGGCACACTAAACAGCAGCAATATCATATCCGGGAATAAACGAGGCATCGATAATTAAAGTAGGAATCAATTTAATATCTCCGATCAACAAAAGTTTCAATGAGAATTCATTTTCCCAAAACCTCAGAAATACGCAAGCAACAGAATTATCCTGAATTCGAACACCTACAAGAACACATGATTCCTAATTCAGTGTATAAAAGAACCAAACAATAATGCAGCTTGAAATAAGAAAAAGGAGGAATCGCGCGTACCGATCAGGAAACGATATGCATAAGCTTGATTTCGGCAAAATAAGGCAACGGGTAAAGGGGGTTCGTTAGAAGTCTCCAGATAAAATATTATCACCCCCAAATTAAAAATTATCCATTCCTTTCGGCGATTAAACACACTTAAAAGCGAAATAAATAATGAGGGGAATGATGTCTGAGATGAAGAAAGGAATAAGCTGGAGCTGGACAATGTTTGTCGGGTAGACCGAATCAGAGCGCACCGTTTTGAACGACGACATATCCTACCCTTCTAGATCACATTCTATTATTATTAGATTGCACTTAATATAATTAATTTAATTATGACGTGGATAAATACGAATTTTATCATAATATTCTATTATTATTAGATTGCACTTAATATTTCCGTGACAGAATTATAGGCTATAGCGTCTCCTTAATTTCCAACGTTATCTATTTTCTCTCGTCTCGTGATGTTATTATTTATATTTCTTTCCTTATTTTCATTATTTCTATTATAATTTTTGGAAGATAAAAAAATATATTTGGATTTAACTCAACATATTTAATTGTATATAATAATGAAAAATATATGAATTTCAAATTGACAAGCATTTCTTAAATCTTAAATTTTTGAGTATTTAAGTATTACATTTTTTTCTTTTGAATTCTAATTTAGGAGTATTTTTACCATAATTTTCATGACCTATATTCATAAAACTTATTAAATATAATTATTAATTTCCATGTTCTGTTTAAATAAATAAATAAAATAAAACTTGTTAAAAACATGCACATGAGTATGCGAAAAAATCAAAATTAGAGGAACGTGATAGATGAGGCCTGAAATTGACAAACCCTTGCATGGGCCAGGCCCACCACAATGTCTTAAATAAAATGCCTGATGTTCGCTTTGTCCAGACTGCACTATTGTTTCTTCCTTTTTGTTGTAGCTAAACGACGTCGCATAGGTTTTTCTTTAATTGTTTCCATTATTATTTGAAAAACTCTGTCGCAATATAATCATTTCCCATAGTACAATTATTACAATTAGCAAATATCTAAATATGAGTAAAATAAGTATTTTAATTAATCAATTATCATGAGAATTCCCACCTCTCTATTTTTTTATTACTTTTTTTTTTACATTTAAAAAATATATTTTTTGTGATAAAAATCCAAAATATATGTCATGGTGTGGAAGCCATTTATCTTGTCTTGACGATCATATGGATTAAAGCAATGTGATTGTGTTTTACGTGATTGATTGTATGTAGACGAGTACATCTGTATGTCTTTTTTTTTTATTATAAGTTTGAAAAAATAATTATATTTAAAGAATTTATATTAAAATTAAAAAATATAAATAAATTATATGAATAAAATATATTGTATATTACATGATAGAGTGTATATTGGGTGCACCCTTGTGCACCATATGTGTATACCTTTTTATTTTATTTTGTATACATATCATTCTATTTTGTATACGTATTTTGTAATAATTGTATACTTTTTTCACATTAATTTTTCATTAAAAAAATTAATATCCATATGTGTATAACATTTTATTGAATATTATATACAATTTTTCATTTAAAAAATTAACAATTAAATTATATACATTTTTACTCTTAATTGTATACTATGTTTTTGTTTATATTTGTATGTGGGTGCACCCGAGTGCACATTATAAATTGCCTACATGATAATAAAATGTTAGGTTGAAATTAAAATTTACTATTAAAAATTTACACTAAATTCAAAGAAAAAAAAGTAAGAAACTATTAAAATGTTAAGACTACCGCAAAATCTTGTGAAATATTGTGCGTGAATCGTGATTGAGATGAATAAAGAATGATATAAATATTTTTAAGAAGAAAAAATAAAAATGATGTTTAATCGATAATGTTTCATTATTTTTTAATCCAGTTGTACGTTCTCTTTGACAAATTGCAAATTTACGGCTACTGGGTAGTCCACCCGAGTCAAAACTGGTTGAAGAAGGGCTGGACCTTAGGAAATTCGATGGAGAGACACGGAGAGAGGCGCGCCGATCACTTCGCTACGCCGTCGTCTGGCGGTCATTACCATTACGATGACCGCCATGACTACGCTTCTGGACCCGAACCCCGCCACCACCACCACTTCAACCAATATCAAAATCAATCCACCCTCCACCACGATTCCAATAATCCAATGCCTCTCTCTGGCCAAAAGAGACTATTTCCTCACTCTAGTAATTAATCTTCTAAGAATTCATCTTCAACTTTCGCCATTTTTTCCATTAATTATCATTTTCTGCAGATAATGCTGACTATGGTTCTGTCAAGCTATACGTCGTAGGGATTACAAGAACAGCTACTGAATTACAAGTATGTATCAATAGCTAGTTAATAACTTTGAATATCGCATCGCTTGCCTCAAAACTATGATCTAAATTCCACGATTGGAAAATTTGAGGATGTCAATTCCTCAATCACTGGTTATTGAAATAATAAGAATAATTTAGGAATTTTGGTTCCAATTAAATTAAACAAGCATCAACAACGACACACATTCCCTGATATTTTTCTATAATTTACGGCTTTCCCATTCAGGTTACCTCTGTATTTGGAGAATGTGGAGATATTATTGAGGTTGTTCTTCTCAAGGATAAGCGGACTGGTTTACCGCAGGGTATGAAGCATCAAATTTAATAAAGATTTTACTCAAATTTAAAGTTATTCTGAGTTTTAATGTACATTTTGTTTTATAGACTTTAGAACATCCATACAGTTGTAAATTAATTATGTTTCATATACTCCTTTACAAACATTTCATATTTTCCCAGAGTGTTGCTTTGTGAAGTATGCAACGATTGAGCAAGCTGAGCGAGCAATTGCAGCATTTAACTGTCATTATACTTTCCCTGGGGTCAGTAATGATTTATTTCTAGCAGTTAACCAAAATTATTTTATCGAAGAAAAATATATTTACTTTCTTTTATTGTCTTATGTACTGTGTTCATCTAGGCTTTGATTCCTCTTAAAATTAAATATGCTGAGGGAGAGCGCGAGCGCCTCGGTAATCATATTTTCATTGAGCATCTTGTTTTGTTGTTTATTGTAGATTTTGCATTGCCTTCTCTTTAATTTTATTTTAGGGGATTAGTATAAACTAGTTTGGTGTTGTATGTATTTGTTTAAGGAAACCCATGCAACGTTTTTGGTGCAGTCTTCTAAATCCAGTTTCTGGTGCTAAGCTCCAGAATTGACCTGTCAGTGTATTTTTTTAGTGAATTCTATTGTGTTAGTCATATTCTTGCTCTCCTAAGTCCTAACTTTTATTCTAATGTGAATGGAAATGTTATTTGTGTGGATTAATTGGATTTCAACTGCATTTACTGTGATATTGATGTCCTCGATTATTACATAACTACATAGTTTTGATTTGTGAGAGTTTAATTTCTACTGAGAGTGGAATACTGCGATGGGCTATATATGACTTTTTCCATGCTTGGTGACTATCTGCATAAAAACCTGATGGGTGTGCTATATATCCTGAAATTCATGTATAGTCTGTCACCAATTGATGACAGGGACGTTTCTATGAATGTTGTATATGTTCTAAGTTGATCTGACTTAAAATAAACTACTGAAATTTTCAATATCTGATTTATGAGTTCTGTATTTCATATTGGATGCTTTCTGAGTTAAAAGTTAAAACTGATGTTTTCCACCTCTTGCTAATCCAGTGTCCTTCTCTGTTCACAGGGAACTTTGGAGCACATGTCCCCAATCACAAGTTGTATGTTGGCTGCGTGAATAGACAGGCTATGAGAAGGGAAATTGAAGAAGTATTTGCCTTTTATTTGCTTTCAATACTTTTCAGTCTATTTATTTGAGACCAATCATGCTTCTACCATCATACCACGTCCTATTGTATAGGAAGTTTCACATGCACTATGCATACATGATGCATTATTTTTTGTTCTTGTGGTCACATGTCAGCTTGATATATGTAGTCTTGCTTTACTCATATATTCATTAATTGGTTGAACTTGAGTCAAGCATTAACATATATGTATTTTTTGAGCTGGAGCTTCTTATTGAAACTGAAAAATTTTCTTTACCAGATATTCTCACCTTTCGGTTTTGTTGAAGAGGTTTTTATTGTTCGAGATGAATTTAAGCAAAGCCGTGGTATGTATCCTTTCCTTTCTGTTGCTAAATTATCTAAGTTAATCCTGAATTGCTCTAGGTTTGGTAATCATTTTAGTTTCAAATTATGATTGCCACTTATCTTTCTGCTTTTATGTATCTACCTGCACAATATCCTTCATTGGTTTTTGTTTGCTGCTCTTGCACAAATTGCAATTTGGCGATCATTGGATTGTTGATCTTTTCTCCTCATGTGAACTTTCTGTTGCTTTCAAGGATGTTCTTTTGTCCAATATTCTTGTAGAGATATGGCAATTGCTGCAATTCAAGCTTTACATGGAAAATATGTTATGAGAGTAAGCCTTTATTCTTAATTAAGTTTGTTTGTTCTTAAAATTTGACTAGAAGTAAAATTTAAGATTCTTTGTTTAGGGATGTGATCAACCATTAATAGTTCGGTTTGCTGATCCAAAGAAGCCACGTTTTGGAGATTCAAGGTATTATGCAATTTTTTTTGTTTGTCTTTGATTTTTGTTAAAATGCTACATCAGCTTGATTCTTTGATATGATTTTCTTCAGGCGAAATGATCCCACTAGTGTGCACGTACTATCTAATGAAATTCAACAGATGAAGGTAGGATATTTTTCCTTATCATCCATAACCTCTGGCATGCATTCATGACATATTTTTCGTTTAGATTTTCACATATTGTGAATATCTTTTATTCGAGTTCCTATAATTAACTGTGTCCTTCTGATTTGTAGCTTACGAATGTAAAACTCTTACTGTGGGAACCAAATTTTTGTAAAGAAGTTGTTACCCTATTCAACTTACCAGTTACTCTAAAGTAAAATAAAATTGTCATCGATTGATTTTCTCTCTCTCTCTCTCTCTCGTGGCTGTTACCAAAAAAGAGAAGTTGTAAACTGTAATACTATGAATCAATATGTTCCACCATCAAGGGCAGGATGAAGAGTTTATGTTGTTAAATTAAATTGCATGTGCAGTTTATTGGCCTCTTGGAAATGCTGGTTATTGACTCATAACAGCGCCAATATCTTGTGTGTGTAAGAGTCCTTGATTCACATTGCGATGTGTTATTCTTGATGCTGCTTGATATTATCTTATATCTATCATGCCATGGTTAATTATAGTTTTTATTTTGGTAATAGTTGTTTTCTTCTCCATGCTTTCATGCTCATCTCACATTTGGCATTTCATCTTCTATCTTGTCTTGTCAAGAACGGTAATTTGTGTATTTTGCAGTCTTCACATTCAGGAAGCAGCATGGAGATAATGACAAATAATGATAGTGCACCTGTATCTCAGGCATTTGATTCAATTCCCGAGGTAGAAAACTCTGCAGAATGTGACTGGAGTGAGCATGTTTCTCCTGATGGAGAGTTATATTATTATAATTGTGTAACATGTGAAAGCAAGGTAAGAATTTCTTCTATTTCTGTAATTATTTACGTTTCTTCTGTGTTGAGAAATCAACTTTGTCAGTTGACAATTCAGCCACATGCCGATCTAGTTATCCTGTAATTGGCTGATTAGTGGATGCAATTTCTATTTGCTGAGGATCTTATATAACCTTGGATCTTGATGTATGTTCCTTAAAATCAGTGGGAGAAGCCCGAGGAGTATGCACTTTATGAACAAGAGCTTGATAACCTGGAAGAAGAGCATCAGCAAGTGCAGGAATCAAAACCAAGTGTTGTTTCCTCTCCAGAGGTTTCTGTGACTCAAAAGGTATATCTGTAGCCGGAGAAGGTCACAACAAAGAGGGTAAGCTAATATCACAATTTCACGGGCCTCCATCTGATACGGTTAGTTCATATTTCTCTTGAGATATAATAGTTGTGCAACAGCATACTCATGTTGTTAATGAGTTTAGGAATTCCATTGAACTGGATTGTGTTGTAATCTTAAATTTTATATACGCATGAATTGAGTTGTGTAAGAAATTTTGGTACAAAATAGCTCAGCAAAGGAGTGTGATGGTATTTAACAGGAAGTAGTGAAGATTGGAGGCATTTTAGTGGTGCCTAGTTGTTCAAAAATAGAGACATGCTTGTGAGTTATGATCATGGCTGTTTTCCTGATTTTTATGTATATCATCTGAATTGATTTTAGCAGTACTGTATATGTGTTGCTTATTTGAATGAATTGGATGGTAGTGCGTGATTTGATAGAGAAGTGTGCAAAATACTAATTGCATAACAATAGTTTGCAGTGAAATGATATGGGCCGGGGGTTATGTTGGATATACAGTATACTGCAATCGTGGGTATTAAGTGACATCTTCAAATTATAAATATAGGTTACAGTATTATATTAATAAATGATATCTGACTTTAATTTCCTTAATTTAGGGAAGGAGAGTACCCATTTGATCTTTAATTCACATGACAATAAATTATAATGGAATTTTTCGGATAGGTTCAAAATTTTGTACTCGATCCAGTCGGTAGGTGCACGTCATGCACATTTGTGAAAAGGATAAATCGGGGTAAAGAGTTATTTACCATAAATGAGGTGTGGTGCACCCCTCTATTTTGGTGATGTCGTGATTTCTCATCACAAGTTACCACCATTGCTGGCTGGTGTTGATATTATTGCTAAATAAAAGACAATATTGTTTTGAAGGCTAAAAATTGTATTGTATGCAATAATAGAAATCCAAACACGCGTAGCGTATTGTGTATGAATTCTGGCAAGTGGAACATAGGATTTATCGTCAATGAAGAAGTAGACGATAATTATTGCATTTCAACAAACATGTATGCAAGTTTCTTCTATCTTGAGGGGAAAAAAGTAGTCCGTATATTATGATGTTGATAAGAAAATGGAGAGCAATTAGGGTTTGTAACTGGAAAAAACTAGACCAAGTTTTTGATTCATCTACATGCTAGTATTACTTTTCTACTAAACTAAACAGCTGCAGTCAGAAGAAATTAAAGATACAATACCATAGTGATTAATTAATACAGTAAAATAAATCAAAGAGCTTCTTTCTTAATAGTTGACCATGGAAGCATATCTTGAAGAAGGCCGTTGTTTGGCAGCAAAGCAGGTGGAGGTGCAGGAGAGCATTTAAGATTCATTGAGGGAGAAAAGGCTATATACGGCGGCGGTAGGGCGGAGGTGGGAGGACGGTGCATCTGCGGGCTTGGATGAGTGTGTTGGCCTTCATATGTTGTGACAACAATGGTGGGATCACCACTACATCTCTCCACCCTTTTTTTCACATTACATGATGCATTTGTGCATCTGTAATAGCTCCTGCTCACTCTAATTAATTACTCCATTTTATATCCAGAAAAGAAAATTAATAGGATTAAATAGAATACCTAGGAAAAGGGCTGTTTTTGACAGCTTTCTGGCCGTACTTTCTCCATCTATAACCATCTTCCAAATGATCAACTTCACTCTTGGTCATGAAAGCAAATCTAGCCTCTCTCTGCTTGATCTGGTTTTTTTTCTTTGCTTTCAATCTACATAAATGATGGATGTTGAACTTAACAAAGCAGAAACATATATGTCAAGAAAAATATATATCCCATCAAAAAACAAGAGTAATACTAACTGTTTCTTAGTTTTGTCTTCTTCTTCTTCTTGTATTTCTTTATTTAGGTGTTGTTCGTCTTTGTGGGTATCACTAGATTCAGAAGAAATGGATGAAGTATTGGGTGTTGGTGAATTTTGATCGGTTTGCAGAAGATCAAAAACGGAAGGGCCGACATGATCTTGCATATTGAGCAGCTCCATGAACCCTAATGAGCTGCTCTTTTCAGGATAATACTCCAGCGTCTCTGTGGTTAGTAAGGAATAATGATCCATGAATGAAGACGATGGGAATGGATCCTCCATCTTTTAGTCAAAGCTTTCGCTGCACTCTACTCTTTAACACTCTAATTAAGACAGAGTTTTGGGTGTGTATGGACAAGAGAAACAAAAGAAAAAGGGCAGAGAGAAGACTCTTAGAGGGGAAGGTTGACCGGGAATAGGCGGTGGGAGGGAGCAATAAATGGGGGTAGTTTTGACCGGTAAGCCGGTTACGTGTGAACGCGATCCGCTCACACAATCACCTCATGACGCCTAAATAACCTCCCCCTCTCTTCAATCTTTATCCCCCTTTTCTTTTCTTTTCTTTTTCTTTTTTTTTTTAATTTATTGCTCGTGTGCATGTGCACTCACACACACAATCTTTCTTTTCCTGCCTTTTCTTTTATATTAATTAATTTCACTTTTTAATAATCCACTTTTATGATGTTCATCAATTAGAGCAAAAATACAATTTGCATATACGAAATGTGAAATGGGAATGTTGATGAGTTGTAACGGGTATGATTGCAACTCTACATTTTTTTTTTGAGAAATATCGTATGAAGTGATATACCACTTTTCAAGGTTATTTTTTCGTTTTCGATTTTTTTTCTTTTTAATATTTTAATGAAGAATTACCTACACAATTTCAATTTGTATGGGTGTGTTGTTATTATTTTATAAAAATAGTTAATCCTGTTTTCATTCAGTTCGTACATAATTTTAAAAATAAAGTCTATCATTCATTTAGACATACGGATGCTCGCAGTTCTCCTAAAATGTAAGATTATTCAATATAAGATGTAAAAATGAATAATTTATCTATACACTCATTTCACGTTACGTATATGGCTTGTGGTACTTTTTTTGTTTATAGAGACAAAAAGTATAACAATGGAATTGGAAAAGGGATGGTAAAACACTTTTGTCAATAATAATAAAATAAAAAAAATAAAGTGGTCTCGCGTGATTTCAATTATAAAATTATATTAATTATATATATATATATATATATATATATATATATATATATATATATATATATATATATATATATATATTAAGAGAATAGAGCTTCGTCTGTATGCAATATACACATTATATAGAAAGATATACTATTAAAACTAATATTAAGATAACCAAATTTATTACGTTCTTGGTAATAATTAAAGTATAAAAAGTACTCCTATGGATATGCATAAAGTATAAAATTATATCCATCCGCTACGCTACTTCTATTCAGGAATTTATTTCAAATTAAAGTAAGACGGAAGCTAGTGATAGACATATGGATATGCATTATTTGGTCTTTATGGAGAAGTAGAAACAAAGTAATGTTTGAGGAGAGTGAATGGAACGAAGAGAAAATGCTTGAGGAGATCAAATCACATGTTTGGTTTTGGTGGGTCTGGAGAAGGAAATGGCTCAAAAGAGACATTGATTATAAATATTGGGCTGCAGATCCTTGTTATTGTTTAGAAGAAATTTAATATTGTTGTTTTTGATATGATTGTAGTTGATCTGAATCACTATTTTGTTGATACATTGTAGACTTGTTCAATTTGAAAGGGTAAGACTAATGCCCTAATAAAATATATTTAAGACTAATGCCCTAATGAAATATATTTCCTTTTTCCTAAAAAAATAAAAAGTACTCCTATATAATGTTCTTGGTAATAATTAAAATACAAAAAATGGAGTATATACTATTAGAGTGTAACCTGATTAAGTAAATGATTCAACTCTCTATCAGCTTAAGCTTTTAGTTGAAGTGGTCGTTTAACATGGTATCAGAGCCCATGGTTAAAAAAGGTCCAGGGTTCAAACTTCACCGCCACTCATTTATGAAAAAAAATTCCACATGCAAGGCTTGAGGCAAAATTCCCCGCCTGCATGTGAATTCCACATGCAAGGCTTGGGGCAAAATTCCCCGCCTGCATGTGAATTCCACATGCAAGGCTTGTGGCAAAATTCTCCGCCTGCAAGTGAGGGGGCGTGTTAGAGTGACTTGATTGATTAAATATTAAACGGTTCGTCTCTCTACAAGCTTAAGCTTTTAGTTGAGGTGATCGTTTAACATATACTACTCCCTTCGTTCCAAAATTTTTAGTATACTTTCTTTGTAAATTAAAAAAAAGTGAGCCCAAAATTTTGGGACGCGAGGAAGTATGAGATAAAATGTCAACCTCGTAAATTAATGAAGTGTAGAGAAGACGTGTGTTGGTATCAACAGCAGTTTCAATCTCTCTGACTAAAAAAACATGGCACAGAAATTAATTTTAATTATATGTCAAAAATCCAAAATACTAAAAATAAATGCATTGAGTTTGGGGTAGGAAATTGTCAGATCACTAACTATTAATTGACACACATGGCTGACATGACCACAATTTAATGTGTTAATATCTAATTTGCTAAAATTAAATATATATTGAGTCCTTGGATAGACTCAATACATACACTCATAAACTTTGATATATATGAGACCCATCTTAAGAAAAACCCATTTGTACATTTTCTTTAACAACTGAAAACAAAATTTCTATATTCTATTGAATTCTGTATAAATATGATATGGAAAATACTATTTATTTATGCACTAAGAACACATTTAATTAATGATTTGTGGTAAATATGATTATATATTTTTTAAATATACATTAATTAATCACGATAATTGATTTATTTAAATTTAAAGTAAAGACAGTAACAACTACTACATATAAAGGGTTGTTTTCAAATTTAAATTAGTTACTATATTATTTTGTCCCGCTCCAAAGTGTAGAACCTTCTACACTGTTGAGATAATCATGTTTATGTCACACTTAATTTGGTTCTCATTTGGATGGTAGGTTTAGATTTTTTTAAACTTGATTAGCTTCAAATTACTTATTATGATAGCGCACTTCTAATTCAGATTTTCTAGTTTCCAATTTTATTTAGTACACATATTAAAATATGTTAATTATAAAAATAAAGTATATTATTGTGTGATTATGATAAATTATATATTAAAATATGATTTAAGAGTGTTATATTGTCACAATACTACATCAACGAACCAAAATAATTTAATTACAATATATATATTTTTTCATATTTTGAATTTATAATATTTTTAATCAAGAAACTAAAAGAAAATCAATATCAATGGGAAAAAATGTATACATTAATGACTTATAAAAAAATAAAAGTTTCCAATGAGAATTTAATTACTGGAATTATAATTATTCATAAGCTTTAATTAAATAAATAAATTCGTAAATAAATTGTTCACACATTTAAAACAATTAGGAGGGGTTGTAGAGGAGAAAGAGAGTGCGGTGAAGATGACATAAAATTGTTTACACGTCTTAATTGCGGACAACTGGTGAAAATTAATTTAATTAAAATGATTTTTTAAATTTGAGGAGTCCAATTCCCCTACACCACGCATAAGGCTGTTTGCAATTTATATTACAGTGATATTCTTTCTTGTTTTTCTTTAATAAAAAATTAATTGTCTCATGCATTCTACATTTTCTTTTTCGCAAATTTTTATGTTTATCAATTGACTTAGAATTCTAACAAGAAAAAAGTAAAGCAGGACAATTATAGTTGCAGTGGCCAAATATTTTTCTTAATGCTTTAAATACATAGTTTAATTACGATGCACTTATGACATCGATACACCAAAACAATTCCAATCGTTGAATCAATATTTAGTTTATTCTCTATTATTAATTAAATTAAATAATTAAATATAAAAATAAAAGATTATTCACTATCCCCAAATTTTTAACCTATAAAGGATGCATCCCAAAATTATCCCTAAATTAATCCAAAAATAGTAGTATCACATTTTTATAATTATATAGATTGCGTTACGTTAAATTGTTACTTTTATAAGGAGTTGAAAGTTTTAATTTTATTTTTTAATCCAGAAAAAGATTAGCAGCAGCATTATAGAAAATAAAATTAGTGGAGTAATCATTATTAATATTTTTGTTAGTTATGTATGCTCTTAATTGGCAGATAATTAGCTGAACTAAAAAAAGAGGAAAATTGGGCCACGCTATATGTCGACATCAGCCCAACGGCCCTTGGGCCTAGACCAAAAATGGCCCACAGTCCTATTAGAAAACTGGTCCCATTAGACATCATCGGCGGCCACATGTAAAATTCAACGGTGCAGATTAATCAGTAGCACGTGGCTATATTAACGCGTTTTGGAATATCCTAAGCCGCTGGCCTTTGCTTGGATAATACGCTCCTTAATATTATTATTATAATTATTGTTTCTGCTACAATTATTGCTGGTCTTTTTATATTTAAGATTCATCTTTAAATATTTGAGCTGTCCATTTTCTATTTCTCCTCCATTGCATATCCTTTCCCTTTTTCTAAATATATATTTTTATTTTGGTCCTCTTTTATGGAGTAATTTTGTTTTTAATTAAAAATATTTTCATTCATCTATGTACTTTGAGAGTATATTTGTATTTAGAAACAAATTAATGTACTTTAATTCAAATGTACATACTAGCCGGATGCTCTCCATTCTAAATTAGTGCCAACACTTCTTAAAATGATAATACTAATACAACAACTTTCATACATTTTGATTTATAAAGTGTCATTTCTACCCATGTCATATACCTTATTTTATGCATTATTATTATTTTGCACATAATGACTAAATCACTAATCGTATTAGTAAAATAATCAATAAAATGTATGTCTAATAAGTTAATCTCCATGAAACTTTAATATGTACCTTTACCCATAATACTAAATTCTAAAGGCGCACGGAATGTGTTCCCGTGCGCCCGGGCGCACACAAGCTGATAGGCTGTCGCCTGCCTACCAAAATAAAATATATTTCTGACTCACACTAATACTTAGTACAATGGTAAGTATGGGTCGAACCCAAATGAGTATAATGAATTTTAATTAAATTTGCGTGTTTCAAACATATAAAATAAATAGAGGGGGGTTTTGTTTGTGAAAAATCGTAAATAACACGAATGACAAATTAATGCAATTTTTAATTAACAACGTAGATGAAAATGTATTATAAAATTAATCAAGTGATAAAAGTTTAGTTTAGGATGTCGATCCCCTCCCGTTTACTAAATTAATTAATTATATGAATAAAACATATAACCTAATGTGCAAACTCAAATCACTAGATTGACGGTACAACCAATCAACCCGAATATTCTTAAGTTTATCAATTAGGGTACGACCACTAAGTTGGACTATCTATGAGTGACCCTATGGATTCGAACTCATAAACGCATAAAAACTCTAAACATAGAATTACTAGGTTACGAAATCCGGCTAGGTATCATACAACCTAGATCCTATTACACCTAGACGGAATAATCTATATTTGTTATTTATTCCAATTCCTACAACAATTACAGATCATAATTCATGGAATAACATTCAGCAGTTTAACAATTAAATAAGTGATCAGGTTAAATTAATTATCAAACAACCATTAAGAACATCGAAGCATGTAATAGAATAAATTTGCACACAAGATTCAACATAAAAATCCTAAATAATTAAATTAACAATTTAACGGGAGGTTCACGAATCCTAAACTAAAAAAAGGAATTAGCCCCGCATGTTTATATGAATTACAGAATAAAAAATATAAAAATAAAGAACCGATGGTGTCTTATTTGTTCCTGCACTTCACGTCCAATCTGACTTGGAATGCTGCTGCTTCTCACGTCAATTCTCCTTCTCAAAATCACGCTCAATCTCCTCTCAATTCACGTTAATCTCCTGCCCAAAATAACATGTGATCCATGTGTGTATCAGCCCCAAAAATAAATAATATCTTTTTCCTCTTTTGGCTTGATCTCTCTCCTTATTTGTGCTTCCATAAATATCTCAAAATCTATTCTTTTTCTCCCCAAAAATACCGTGTCTTCCTCCACAAAAATATGGGCCTGATTGATGATGATTCCGGAACGTGAGTAAATATTTCCAGCTGCTTCTTTCCTTATTTATTCTGAATTTTCATTCTTCTCACTGACACCGATGGGTCAGTGTCAGTTTACTTGGCAGCAACGAATTTCTTACACAAATCAGCTTGTTTCACATTAATTTATAACATTAAAGCTTAAAGTAATCAAAGACAAGATAAGTCAATTTAGTACCCAAATTAGCACACAAGTCAATCAAATAAACATGAATTCCAACCAAATAATTGTGCTAAAATATGACTTATCACAAGCCTCACTCTTTTAATTTAGCTACCTTTAATATATAAATTTTATCAATCCAATGCTTGAAAAATGAGTAAAATATCAATTGGGGAATTGAATTATTTTTTCTATCAATTCGAGACCTGAAATATATAAAACTATTAATACATGGCCTGAATTTATCAAATATTATCTCATATTTTATCAATTTAGGTCCCGAATTGATAGAAAAAATAATTCAGGCTTGCGATCGTACATTGTCAGGAATTGACATATCGTACGTCGGCAGCGAATACCCGGGCGGATTGCTGTATTTCCGAGAGCTTTTCAACTGGATCCATGAGCAAGACCTCTGCTTTTATCTTAATAGGTCATTTTGAAGCTCAAGTTTGGGGTCAACAATGGGAAATAAGAAAACTCAATAAGGAGTTTTCGGCCGCGTGATAATACGCAGGCGTAGAAGCAGTAGACCTGATCTTGGGTTGGGTAGAGACTAATTTTTTAAGACTTGAATTGATAAAATCCCTTTAATATATATCATATAACAAGCTTCATCTAGTATTCAACTATATGCCTTTTATACCAGATATTGGAATCATATTGACTTGTGATGAATATATGTGTAATAGGAAAAATTGATAAATAGGAACGCTTATCAATCCACATCTCAAATTTATTTATTTCTGACAGACAATATATATATTCATTTGAATTGTTCTTCTCGCGCTAAGTATCACATGATTTAAAAATGTTATTTTATTAAGACAAATTCTCTTGTGAGACATTATATATGTGAAACGTGTTAAAGTATGTTTATTGTATATATAAAGTATGCTTTATAATTGTTAAAATATGTTTTCAAAAGTATGATAAATGATGAATTAAAATATTATTTTAGAGTGTTATAATATGATTTATTATTGACATACTTTAACTATAAATAAATATACTTTACTTATAAAATAAACATACTTTAGTAATGGGTTGACCCGTCTCACAAGCATCTCAAAAAAATCCGTCTCATAAGAGAGTTTCTCATTTATTAATTCTTCTCATGAATTTTGCGGGAAAATGAGAAATATGAATAATATAATTAAATAAATAATGTCTTGAAAAATTCACACAATGGTACCAATTAGCAATTCATATTGTTTGTACAATATCCTAGCTGCCATTATTGACCAGGCACCGTCCTAAATGTGTAGAACCCGAAGCCATGTTTTTATAACAGAAAAAGGCTGCAGTGTAACAATATCCTACAACTTTGGCCCTTCATTTCAATCTGGCCCATTTAAAGTTATAGCACATTAAGAGTGATCCAACCACAAAATGCCATATGCTTTCTTTTCTTTTTCTTTTTCCTCTCTAAATAAAAATAAAAATCATATTTTGGGAGTTAACATTTCAATATTATAGAAATTATTTTAATAACTTAACTAAAGTCATTTTAAAAAATAATTATTAGAAAGGGCCAACTTCAAGTTATATTTTGAAAGTAATGGATGTAAGAAGGTGTTATTATGGGCCATAGTTTTGGTATAGATTAGTGGCTATATAATATCAGTAACAGATAAGTAGGCCTTTATCCAGAGGCGGACGTACATTATGCCCAGGGGCACTGGGCCCCCCTGAGAATTTGATAATAAGTATAATATATATAGGAAAAACTATTGTACATCTACCTAGCCTAGTGGAAGAGACTTCGTTTTATTTCAAATGGTTTTGAGTTCGAACCTCCTAGTGCAAACATATTATAATTTACAATTTATTTGTTACGCAAAAATATTAAAGTATAAAAGTATTGAAGAGTTATTTTTACTAATATATTCATATAAACAGTAAATATGTATTTGAATTTAGGACGGATGAAGTAATTAATATATTCACATAAACAGTAAATATGTATTTGAATTTAGGGCGGATGAAGTAATTAATAATTTTACACTATTATGATACTAAGAAAATTAATATATTCACATAAACAGTAAATATGTATTTGAATTTAGGACGGATGAAGTAATTAATAATTTTACACTATTATGATACTAAGAAATCGGGGCCCCCTGACGGATATTCCTGCGTCCGCCACTGCCTTTATCAACCTTTTCTCTTGGCAACCTTGCCTTATTCTCAACCATAAACTGTTTATCTTATCTTCAATAATTGTTTCGGATTTTTTCTTTTTATATGGTTTTATGTTTTACGCATTCATACTACTCCATAATATAATGTTTAAAGAATATTCTAAAACAAATGAAATAAAACATGCACTTTTTCTAGCCAGAATACTTTGTCAAAAGACTCAAAACATGATTTGTTATGGTTTCTAGTTATTATTTTTTTAAATTAAATTGATGTTACTTAAATATTTAAAAGTCTATGTTTTCCCTTTTTTTTACTATTTAGATTATGGAGTATTGATGGATTCACTTTGACAGCCTACATGATTTATTTTTTTTAGTTAAATTCATATCATCAATATATAAAAATATATACACCATATGATGATCATGATAGTATTTTAGGTACTGTATATGATATAATTAAGAATTAATGAAATTTAGGATTGATTATTAAAAATAGTGAATGATGAGAGTATTCAATTCCTTTGAAAGAAAGGCTACTTTATTTATTTCTCAAATAATATTTCTTTCGCTTATACATTGTCATCATTTACATGTTAAGAATATTAAAATATAATTAGATGGAGTGTTATTGTGGATGAATTATATAACTTATAATTAAGGATAGTAAAAATGAAGAAATCTGTTTTCGCTTGGAAGTCATGTTCACAGAATGGAAAACAAACAACAATCTAAGCTGCCCACTTAAAATCCAGGCAATTACATGAACTCATGTATGTCCTAATTAAAACCACTTCCTAAAGTGAAAGATATTACATCAAGTCAAAGAATATAAGAATAGAAAAAAGAGAAGAGAAGAAATGAATTAATAAATTTGGATATATCAGCATTTACACGTACATTACTCATCATTCCTATTACCGCCGTCGTGGTGGTCGCGTGCAGACAATAAATCAACCATAGCCTGCATAACCTTAACTTTGATTTGTAAATCCATAATATAATCTGCTGTCTCCCTGAATAGGCCCTCAACTCCCATGGATTCACCACAGTTGGGAATCAGCTTTTTCAAAGTTCTGACCTTCCCTTGGATGGCTGTTCTTCTTCTTCTCTTCATGTTCTTCTTTGGTAATCGCCTAGGCCTGCACAAAGCTGGGTTTCCGAAATCGATGGCTGAAAGAAGGAGGTCAGAAACATTTCCGGGGGCCATGACAGAGAGACGATGAAGGGAAGGTGTTTGTGGAAATGTCTGAATGAAAGTCCGTTGTCATTCAGGTGTCAAAATGTGAGCCCTTTCTTTATACGCGCAACACTTCCAACATTCAGGATAACTAATTAATTGCCAAATCACGTGGGCCCCTCTACACCTATTTATTTTCCAAATTTTGTGGCCAACACTATATTATCCCCCCATCAAACTCTAACTATTTAATGTCATTACCACCTAATTACCTAGTTTTAATGATAGATATACAATGTAATATATCATCAAATGAGGCCGTCTTCACATGCATGTTAATTTTGGTGTATAATAAGGTTGTAACCAGCATTATTTGTTTTCTGCCCACCATGCATAAATAATTACTATAAAATTATACTGCTTAAAAGTAGATGAATTCTCAAGTCAAAGTGCTTATGAAAGTTAATTAACTAATTTAATGCCAAAGAAAAAGGAACATTGCAAACCATATTCCATGTTACTATAAAAGAATGGAGCCTTTGGATCATAGTTTAGTGTTACATTAATTGGTTTAGCTGGATTGCAAGTGTGGAAAGACATTTAATTATTTAACTTTAATTAGAGTTTTAGTTTAGGTTGGAATAAAAATTGTTATTTAACCAAAACCATAGTATATGTTGTTCCACAGTTTGATGTGGTGAGATATTGTATTACATATGCATTTGTGTGGTGTAGGTGTTTTAGATAAAAGATGTTCCTGGGATGAATGGATGTAAGAGAAAGGGAGGATTAGATTAATTTGTGGGGTGGGTGTAAGTGAATGTGCATGTTCTTCAACCCTGAATGCACATGCAACCACATGATTTTCTTTCTCATAACATCTCCACCTCTTTCACAGTAACACCCTGGCATGGATTATTCCTTCACAACTTTCCAAATTCAACGCCTGCCCTATATCCATCCACTTCTCTTCTCTTCTTTTCTATTCAATTATCGATCTTAACATTCTACAAATTAATCCATCGATTTATACAAATTTATGACTAAATGTACTAACCAATTATAAAGTTGTAATTATAATTTATTTTCTTTATGTCTAAAACTATAAAGATCTTAGTCGAGATTTCTAACTATCTCCACTCAAGTAACGAGATTCAATTTTTTTTTTTTACCTAGGTTAATTAGTCTCTATACATTCCCATCGAGAAAAAGTCAATATAATGCATTATGAATATATATAATAAAGTAAAATGTCCAGTTCAGGCAGAGCATGGATAGAGTGGCGGCGCACAGCGGTGGTTAGAGGGTGGCATGTTCCGGTTACATGGATTATTTATGACGACGTTTGTCTCAACAAAAATCATTTTTATGTTGGGTCTTGGGATAAGGATATAATATGGCCATGACATCATTATCATTGACAATAATTTATTTATTCTTTCTTTAATTTTCTAAGATTTTAGTAATCAATTTTTCTCTCATCTCTGCCACCATATATTTGGTTTGCTTAGGAAGCATGAATCTTGTCATGATCACGAATTTAACTCCAATAATTTCAAATCTTTGCCCATGTATATGGATTATATATATTTCATGCTGGTTGCACTCTAACACGCCCCCTCACATGCAGGCGGGAAATTTTTTGCCTCAAGCCTAGCATGTGGAATTTTATCATAAATGGGTAGCGGTGAGGTTTGAACCCTGGACCTTTGTTAACCATGGACTCTGATAACATGTTAAATGACCACCTCATCTAAAAACTTAAGCTGATAGAGAGTTGAATCATTTAATACTTAATCAGGTTGCACTCTAACATGGTTCATCATCAATCTTAATTAACGTGCCTGCATATTCTTATTCTATTATATATTATCATCAACTGTTTTTATTTAATTCATTTACGTATCTAATTTCAGTAAGTAATCTCTCTCTATATATTATGTTTAATTTGTAGTTTTACGCCATAACTAAATAATTACTCCCTATATATAAGCATTAAGCATGCATGTTAATTTGTAAGCTAACCTGGATTAATATCATAACTTTAAATGATTTACTATACACGCCGGCACTTATATAAATAAAAACTTGCAATATCAATTTCTTATACTGTAACTTAGCTTAAAATGGTTCAATTAGTAAGTCGTTGATGAATTAGTTTGTCCTTGAAAAGCAAGTTAATATAGATGGAGTAATATATATATAAGAGAATTAATAAAGTGGGGAGGAGTAATTGAGTTATAAAAGAGCACATGGAAGCACATGAAGTGAAATAAAATGCCTAAGATTTAATGATACATACCACTCGATGAATGTATGTGGGTCGTATAATATAATCATAATCATAATAATTAAAGAAACGTGTTTGAAGATGGCCACCGATTAATGGTTCCCAAATATGTAATCGTGGCGCAATTTGGACGTTGTGTATAAAAACGTGTTGACTACTGTATATATGTCCCAACTAACAACTTTATATATATAAGTTTATCTAATCAAATCAAGATTATAGTTGTGTTTTTGCTGTACATGTCTTCACCAATCATGTCCATTAACATTTATTTTATCAATCATGTACATATTTTTCATTGCATAATTAAAGTGCATGCAAATAAAGATGCTCGTTTTACAACTCCATTAACCAGGAGAATTAATTTGAATTTATAATCCAAGATGAAATTACTAAATTATTAAATTTGGTCTCATCGCCTATTTTTACAGTTTTATTTTTTTCCCTTTTTATGGTTACCAATTCATTCAAAATTAAATTGTTCATGTTACTGTATGTTTGTTTTGATTTTAAAATTTAAAGGTTCTAAAAAATAATTTAATAGTTATAATTTATTTTTATTTCAAATAGTGAGAATCTAGGAAAGCATAATTTTAAATATAGGTGATTAAAAAAAACCAAATTATTATAACAAAGTGAAAATTTTCAGAACCCTTATTTATAAATATAGAGATTTATGTGATACCGTCTCACATAATATTTTCCATGATATGAATTACAAGTGATAATATTTTAATAAAAGTATAATATTCAATTGAAAAAAGTAATAATGGTGTAATGCAGTAAGAATAAAAAGTGATAAATAATTTTTTAAAAAAAGCAATGATCCTACAAACACTCTATCATACTCCCTCCGTCCCGAACAAATAGCACAATTTATTTTTTACATGTATATTAAGAAGTATTATCATTTTATGTAAAGTGTGTAGATGTAATAGGCCTCTCCCAAGGAGATTTTTATTCACATGTCAAGATCAAAAAACCTTAGAGATAGGTTTTTATTGTTGGGAGAGGGTGTGGGTTTTTTAGTTTTAAATTCACTACCTGGGTTTTAAAAAAAAGGGAGAGTGGGGAAGAAGAAAGTGACTGACACTATCCAATAATATGACACGTGCATGACACGCGCTTATGAAGGCAATAAAGGCGTGGGACTGTGCAAGGTTTGTTTCCATTGTTAATACTTACTAGTAATGCCTCCGTGCGATGTACGGTTATTGAAGAAAATATAAATTTCTTCGTTCTAATAAGTGATATTCAATTGAGCAATAAAATTGAGAAATTTGGATTTAAAAATATACTAATAAATAATAATATATATTTATTTTGGATTTTTGATATGTTAGATTTTAAATTTACATTAAATCAATGTATTAGAATATATATTAATTTATAGTATAAAAAAAGAGGAGAGATAAAAAAACAATGAATATTAAATGAAGAGATATTATAGAAGGTGAATATGTTTGGTTGTAAGTCACTTTTCACTTATACTATAAATTACAGCTGATATTACAGTGCACCTACCTTCAGAAATGTATACAATTATGAACAAAAATATACTCCCTCTGTCCGTTTCAATATTGACGTTTGTTTTTTGCACGTTGATTAAGGAGTATAATATTTTAATAAATAGTAGGTGGAAAGATATAATATTTAATGTAAAGTGTGTAGGTGCACTGTGTTGGATGTGGGGTTCATGGTAATATATTAATTGTTTTAGGTGAGTCCAATATTCCAAAAAAGGAAACGTAAACACTAAAAACCTACAATTTGAAAATTAGATAGATATAGTTGATAAATTAAATGAAATTAAAATGAAAATGAGGTTGGTCCCACTAAAAACCTATTTTTTGATTTTATGGTTGGGGGAGAAGTTTTGTTTTGGATTTAGGGGTTTTTTATTTTTGAGGTGGTGCTGACGTGGCGCCCAAAAAACCTGCTTTTTTATTTTATCATTGGAGAAGACCTTAGAGAAATATGATGGGTAGTGGTGGGCCATTGGTGGACCCTTTTTACTAAAAGAGAAAAATTGTGTAATTTGAATGGGACGCCCAATAAAATAAAATGGTGCTAGAGAATAATTCATACCAACAAGTGAATAAGAAATGAACGGTGCAATTGAAAAGTTGATGTTCGTTTAGATTTTAGATGGTCCGCGTATCCGACCCACAAGTTCGGATCCAAGTGCAGATTTGATTTGATTAGCTGGACTGGACTTCAATCCAACATCGCCTGTTTTCCAAAAACAAAATTGAGCAATCTAACTCAAACGTATACGTCAGTTTTGGGCTGGGCCAACCCAACTTAGTTTATCGGGTCTACTTGTTTAATGCAATGACTTTTACAGCCCACAGTTAATTTTGCTTGCATCCCACCCACCAGCTATATATACTATAGATCTAAATTTAAAAATATTTCTTTCAACCCTCTTAATTACTCGATTATTCGATTCCAGTCCAACAGATTGTCTGGTAGATTTGAACAAAGGTTTCTCAAAATCAACTTCAATTGTTATAAAATATATCCCAATTTCCGTGTTAATGAAGGTTCGAGGGAAATTTTATTAAGTTTTGATGGGTATATACGTTTTTTCAATTTATAAGATAAGATATTTTTGTTTATGTGGAATATTATTATTCACTAATAATGAAGGATTAGCTATGAACATTAAATAATTTAAGGACCAATGATGAAATTCCAAAAAATCAAGGGACTGAACAGTTGAATCTGGAGCGAATACGTGGCGTTACCATAAAGGGAAGAGAAATGTAGACTAGGGTTTGCAGTCTTACCAGAAAATTTTGCAGCAGCGGCTACAGAAGAGACATATTTCAAGTTTGTGCGTGAATCCAACGTCTTTATTGTATTCAAGTAAGGGGGACTTGTGATTAGCTTACAGATTTCCCCTTTTTCATAAATTGTTAGATTCACGCACAAACTCGTAATCTGTCTTTTCAAATCAATTTCTTCAATTCGATTGGACGCTGCCTTCCGATTTGTTCCGCTCTCGGATTCAGTTTCAGCAGAAAGCTCGCTTCTTGGAGAATTTTGTGAGTCGTATCTCTTGAATCAAGAGAGAATTTTTTTTTTTATGAAATTAATATCAGGAATTGTATGACTTTTCTATGATTAATATAAATGAATAGACATGGTATGATCTTCAATCTCTTTAACAGTTAATCATTTTCATATGCTAATTTTTAGGATTTTACTGGATGATTGGTAAATTAGATTGAAGATAGGTTTTAGAGTCCGAAAGTTTGGCCATTTCAGAATAAGATAACAAATCCTAGTTTTTTTCTGCTACATATTCAGCTGAAGAATTAACAATTGTTCGTTGTAATGCAATCTGATGGTCTGAAATATCCAGGATTGATATATTGAAAACAAATTGAATTCAATACACTTAGCTTTGTTGGATTTAGATCTCTAAATTGGATCCAGCATATATATAGGAGTGGCCCGGGTAATAGGTGGTGAGATAACAAGCATCTTTTTGAATAAATCTCAGAGTATCCTCAATTCACTAATACAAGAGAACTTCTGGTGATTTTGTTCATCTAGAAATGAAAGTCCAACATATTGTCTTCTTTCTTTTTCTTCAAGGTATGGTTCATTTCAATTAATTTGTCTCATCTCCAAAGGAAAGTTTTTAATAACAAGTTGTTAAGATGATAAAATGAAACAAGTTCATCTTTGCCATTATGCCCAGCTTGCATTTTAGAGGCTTTGCACTTTGTTGTATTCATGTATGAATTTTTCTTTAATCTGTGCCTTTATGCTCAACTTGTTAACCTATTTCCGACTGTATCCACTTCTCTTGTTGAAATTTCACAACTCTATTGGTATATGAGTGGTTAGAGAAGAAAGATTTGTCTAGTAATATTTTGTTGGTGGTTAAGATGTTGCGATGATTCTTAATGTGTAATCGGCCATGATTAACTCAAGGAATCATATCTCATTGAAGCACTAAACATTAACAGTCATATATCTTAATTCTTACTAGATTGACAATGCAATCTAAGGTGGGAATTTTGCATTAAAGAAATAAATTTAGGTGTGCTAATTATATACTCCATTTGAGATCATAACACATTTTGCATTAAAGAAATAAATTTAGGTGTGCTAATTATATACTCCATTTGAGATCATAAAATGGTGTTATATGAACCTACACTACAAATTCTTCCATCCAATTTGCCATTATAATGATGATGGTTAGATGCTGCATATGTTTAAGTTTCTATTTTTTTCCTCGCTGCTATTTTTTTTCTTTTTCCTTCAATTCGGGTGTATAAATGATTTGATAGTATAATAGTGATTATCAATTATTATGGCCCCATTAAATTTGGGCCTAAGATTTATTTTGGGCCTTAGTATCTATGAAGATGACATCGGCGTTTAAAATTATAGCAATTCATTTAATTTTTACACCATATAGAGTCGTAGTTTAATGGTTAATCCCATTAATGAGGCCCACCCATTAATTTGTGATGAATTAGATGAGTATTTTCAAAGTTTATTGTAATACGTCAGTGGCAGTTAATTAGTTATGACATTAGTGTAGTGTTTGGTATTCTCTTGACATTGGATTTTCCATGTGTCAAAACCGTGGTCGGTCGGTGAAAACAACACCTTTCCTCATCCCTTGCCGTTGATTACTTACTTTTCATTGGATAATGTTTGCTGATTTCTCTGAGTGGATTTCTAATTTTATTTTGGGTAGGTATTGCGTGTACTTTTTAAAATAGTTATTACTTTCGCTATAAAACGTCATCACTTTCGTTATAAAATGTTATCACTTTTTATTTATATTGTAAATTGTTCATGAAATAACCTTATCACTTTTCATTAATTTAGTATCACTTTTTATTATAAATGTTATCACTTTCACACAAGTCTTTGTCTTTTTTTTTTTCTTTTTAATTTCAATACATCTTTTAAACATATTAATAACAACTATCCCACCTACATACATTATTTTTCTAAAAATATAAAATTACTCAAATGTATATCTTCTTAATCGACATATGTAAAAGAAAAAGAAAAGTAAATACTCCACTCCTTAAGGAGCAATATTTTTTGAGCAAAGATTTGGGTGAGATCGTCCTACGTAAGGGCTTACGTAAGACTACGTGAGACGGCCAGAAAGTAATACTCCATTTTTATATAGGAAAGTGATAACAAATTAATAAAAAGTGATAATGTTATTAATGAACAATTTATAGCGAAAATAATAATAATTTATAGCGAAAGTAATAACTATTTTAAAAAGTGAAAAATGGTCTCACGTGAGATCGTCACACGCAAGATCTACCCTATTTTTTGTGATCATACCACATAAATATAAAAGAAAATATTTTATCGAATTGCGAATATCTGAATTAAATTTGTAATCATCTGGTGTCATTTAACACAAGTCACGTGCCTATGCTTTTATGGTGATGGAATTTTGTCCCTTGACCTCATATGTATCCAATCTAGTCCAATATATCTGGAGCAAGTGTTATGTGTTTTCATTTCTTTCCCTATCCTGATCTGTGATGATTTAACAAAATATTAACTCAAATAATTGAATATTCTTTTAGTTAGGAACTACTCCGTATTTTCTATTTACCTTAAGGGGATAAAGAGAATTGATTTAATTTAAAGCTAATTTATGAACAAAAATATTGTATACAATATTAAATAAAAAATTATATACATATATAGGTGATTAAAAAAAAACTTTAAGCTATTAATAAAAACCAAAATATGTGATATATTGGCAAGAATTGAGGCAAAATTTTAAGCTTTTAATAAAAAACCAAAATAAGTGATATATTGGGGATAAATATCGATTTGGTCCCATAACTTTTCTCATGATCCTTTTTAGTCCCAAAAAAGATAAGTTTGTCAAATTAGATAAGTTTGTCAAATTAGTCCAAATAGGGCCAAATACGTCATATTTTCACCGGAAAATAGTGACATCGCCTGAAAATTTCAACCATCACGTGACAATCATGTGTCATTTTCTGGCGATATCACCGTTTTTCGGCGAAAATAAGACGTATTTGGCTCTATTTCTTTACTGGTGGGACTAATTTGACAAACTTATCTTTTTTTTTAGACTACAAAGGACCATAAGAAAAGTTATGAGATCAGTATTTATCCCGATATATTGGGCAAGAATTGAGGCAAAATTATCGGCTTGTCTTGGTACATAAGCAAGAGAAAGTGGAGATGTGAGACATTAATTCAGGGTCAAAGTGTCGGTTAAGTTGGTTAATTGTAACGGTTGACTACGTATTTTCGTAGAAGCAATTCACGCCATTCTACCAACAGATCAACTGCAAGCTGAGTCGACAAAAGCTTGTCCAATCAACATTTAATTAAGCCCAATTTAGGGTTTAGTTTAGATTTATTGAGAACTGATTATTTATTACTCCTCTTTAGTCTCCGTCCACGTGGCAGCTAGAACACAATATTAAATGCTTTAATTATTATCCCTCGTCACACATTTATTATTCCACCATGCACCTTTCTTAATTATATATTTTCAAACCTATCCTAATTAATTTCAAGATTTATTTTTTTTCTTTAAAAAATCATGATCTTGGTAGATTATTGTTAAAGCTAAAATTGTAGCTAGAATATATAATTTAGAGTGAAATTATAATTTAATAATTTAGATTATTTAAGTGCATAGAATATATATTTGTCTTATAATAAGTCTTGATTATATTCATGAGAAATTATTATTCTGATACTATGTTAAACCTACTTTTAATTCTTTAATTATACTATTACAGCTTTTTTCTTCTAAATTGTTTTCATTTTTTTGTTCATTTTAGTTTACTATAATGTGAAAGCATAATTTCATAAACAATTAATTTATTAATTGACATGGATCTTAAATCTTCATGATTTTCACACCACATAAACACGATTAGAAGACTTACCTTGAGATGCCACCCTTATTGCACAGTACGTAAGACTTAATGTGATAGAGAATTAATAAAATTGTGTCTCTTTTAATAGGTGGAGAGAGGACCAGATATTAAATATTTATCAAATCACGTGATTGTTATCCATAAATATATATGACCTTATTTATCTCATATATATTATTTATTTAAACCATATCATTATTTAAGATATTTGATCATAATAAATATCTTATATATATTTATTATTAATGGCAGGCCATAATTATCTTACATAATGATTCATAGGAGATTAAGAAACCAAATCTAAACGAACCACGTATCACAAATTTTTTAGGAGAAGTATTTTCTAGTGAATGTTTTCTTGAGGTACAATTCATTGAAAATTTTTAAATATGTATAACATAGATTGGAAATTTCATATAATATAAGTGATAATTTAATGTCGATAATATTTATGACAAAATTCAACACGTGGCACCAAGATTCTTATTCTAGTTGGGAAAAAGATTATACTAGATGTAGCCTCCGAAGAAAGCAATAAATTTAAATAAGACTTAACTAGGGATTATTAATCGGATTGTTCTACCCCTGAATTATGGAGTACTAGTCATAATCATTAGCTGCAACCACAATTGTTTAAATGTGAGAAATAAACAGATTACATTTGTACAGTGTAATTGCATAAATGATTTAATCAATTTGGATTAATAGGGCCACACTTGATCAAAAGTGATGTGCCACCTGTACGCCTTCTAAGCTGTATAACATTTAGAGTCTATACAGTGTTTGCATTACTATATTTTTAATTTGATGCAGAGCCTTTTATATAAATTATTGACATTTAATTTTCTAGATTGCAAAACCAATTAAATGCCTTGATTAAAAAACACAATATTGAGAATTTGATTGCAACCTCTTAGAAAGTTTCAATAACGTCTTCAAAAAATAGCCTTCACTATAATTACAAAAGATTGAAAATTAATATTGACATTGCAACATAGGGGAAAAGGACTTAGCTATAATAAAACCAAAAAATCGTGATTATTTCAATATAAGTTAACTTTAATGAATATTCCTTAATCCTTACCAACACATATATACTGATGCAAGAATAGATGATATTATAGTATTTTTTTGTCACGCAGATGTCTATTAACCATGAGAAATTGAGAACTAGCGTGTGATTTGGTCTATTTATTAAATAAAAATTCGGATGATTTGCTCTACTAAGCTATTACAAAGAAAAAAAAAAACCAAGATTCATCATAAATTATCACAGAAATAAATTTTGGATCGGAATAAGAAATGCTTCAAAAGCTAAGAATCTCAGACGTATATCCCATGGCTACTTTTGGCCTTTCCTATGGGACATTATTTATAATAATATATAATAATTATATAAACCAAAACAAATTTGAAACATAGTTTTGTTAGCTTGTTCATGAACCACAAGCATACATGTGATGTATTGTAAGATTTAGTAAACAAAAGTAATGTTAGAAATGCCTCCACATTCTTCATACCAAGGAACCTCCACTTGAAGCTTGCCATTTCCAGACCACTTGTACTCCACCTCAACTCCATTCACGTATGAGCTCTTGGGTGCACTAGTCGAATAACCCAAGAATGTCCCTTCACCCTTGACCTCCATCTTCGCCACGCTGTCGTCGTAAACCAGCCCCTGGATCGTCCCTCCCGGGTTGAACAAGTTGGTTAGCCCCACAGGCGCAAACTTAACGCCCTGCGCGAGCTTCTTGATGGGGACGAAGCTGAAAATCTCGAAAGTGGTGGAGTTGAGAGTGAAGGCAATAGGGTCAGATTGAGGGGTTGCCAGCACTATCTTTTCTGCTTCAGTGAGATAAACAGCATACTCCTCAGCATCTCGGAATTGAGCAGTTTCGGCCTTTTGATCCCACTCAAGATGAGTAACATGAACAGAACCAGAGAGAGGCTTGTAGCACTGGGAGTATCCCTTGATCCTCTGTTCCTTGGGGTCCCACCCGGCACCTTGGCAGTTGAAGGCACCCACCACGCCTCCATACTGAAAGAGTTAAAAAGTTAGATTGTGAGTAAGATGAAATTTAATGGAGTGGAGAGAGTAGTAGAGTACCTTGTTGAAATTCCATATCTTGAGAATGGTCTTGCTGTCAAAGAGGGGATTCTTGAAGAGACAGTCTCTGGTTGGGAGGGCAAAGTGGATGCACTTGGGGACGGTACCATCAGGGAAAACTAGTTTCTTGAGGAGATCGAAGTTGTGGCCACCCAGAGAATCACTAACATAAACAGGGCCACCACAGATGGCTCTTGAACCAGCATGGAACTTTGCAGAACAATGATCGGTTTGAAACATGTCCCAATCTGGTTGGATTATTTGTCCCATCCACATGCTGTTGTAAGCACAGTGGATCATGTGGACCCCTTGTAGCCAATATACTCCCATTGGGTCACCATTTGGATCTTGGAACCAGAAATCATCCCCTAATTTTTGAGTAACATTAATTAATTATGCTATAGGCTACACATAAATAAAGAAAGAAAAAGCCTAGGGAATAACATTCTTACCGACTCTTCCCATAGAAATCTGCTCTGTTCCAAGCAAGAAAAAGTCATTACACTGCTGCATACTTGAGATCAAACCAGTACCCTTGAAGTTTTTCTTAAGAGATTTGGAAAGACCCTTGTAATAGGCCTTCCCAAGATCCACTCTGCCTCCATAATCTTCAGAAACATATTCAAGAGTCTATAGAAATAAGAAAGAAAATTGAATTTAAAATCAGTTAGAGATGAACAACACAATAAACAGACTTACATGAATAACATCAACTTTGACTCCTGTGACTCCAACTTTATCTAGATAAGAATGCATGGAGTCATAGAAATCTTCTGCTTGATCCGGATCAACAAGGCCGATGGAGCCCTCAATGATCTTCACCACAGCAAGATCAGTCATGGTTCCATCGAGCCCCGGAGACAATTTGCAGGGGACAATCTTGGCATTCAGATGAGTTGCGCCAGGCCTAACTCCTCCCCAAGCACCAGCCAATGCATGCCACACGTATATGTCGTCCAATCCTTTGAAATTCGTCCTCAAGTCCCTGGTGAACGCTTTCATACCCGAGTTCTCCGACTTACAGGAGCAGCTAGAGCACCCTTTGCTCGACCCCTTGTCCTTGTCATCCACCACTCCTCCGAACATCTCCTCAAGCTCTTTGTTCAGCTTCGCAAGCTGAACCTCGAATTGAGACAAGTCCTTGACACCGGCGTTGGCGGCCTTGTCCCGGGCTTTCTCAGCCATTTCGATTTCAATAGCCTTAGAAATCAACAACTTGGGCTTCTTGGGATCGAAGGGGGGAGCATTAGGCCCCGTCATGGATCCAGCCTTGTAGTTTCTGAATTTCTCACATTCATCGAACCTGTGGAGCCTGGCCGTCATTTGAGTCCCTCCGAGCACAAGATTCTTGGCATCACTGTTGGGATCCTGACCATCGATGTTGATGCTCTGCCACCCATCGTCGATGATCAAGAACCTCGGAGAGAACCCACCGTCGGAGAACTCCTTCACCCCGTGCCAGATTCCGGCGGGTTCCACGGTGAGATAGAAGGCGTCCCAGGTGCACCACCCGAATTTGTTCACCAGCGGTGGGGGCGACTTCTCCTC
The DNA here is from genome assembly GCA_023678885.1 of Pogostemon cablin. Classification (NCBI taxonomy): domain Eukaryota; kingdom Viridiplantae; phylum Streptophyta; class Magnoliopsida; order Lamiales; family Lamiaceae; genus Pogostemon; species Pogostemon cablin. Next base: position 27,730,158 of record CM043005.1, on the reverse strand, counting down.
GATGAGTTTGAAGGTGTTGAGATGAACTCTGACAGCGGTGTAGGCCTCCTTCATCAGAGTGTAAGGATTGTCCGACACGTGGACGTAGGCGATGGAATCGAAAGACGATGCCTTGACTGAAGAGGAGCCGCTCTCGGGAATTATCAACATGTGTCCGTCTTTTCCAGGGTGCAGGGCAGATCGGAAGCTGCCCTCGACAATAGGGATTATGACAACGTAGGAATTGATTTCGGGGACATTCAGCATCACCCACTGAGTCTCCATTTGGATATCGGAACCCGTGGTTCCGACCCACTGGGTGGACCACCAGGTTTTGAACCGGAAGATGCTCACGAATTCCCGGCCGGTGAACTTGCCGATGGAATTCGTCAGGCGGTCGGAGGATTCTTTCTGGGAGAAGCCCAGGAATCCTCCTTTGGTGGAGTTTGATTGGGCGCGTTGAAACAGGGGAAGGGGGGCTTCAGATGATTGGCAGATGGAGGAGAAGCTTTTCAAGCTAACATTGCTCGGAACTTCGGACAGCAAGGGGAAGTTTTTCACACACAGTTTCCCTCCCAATAGTTCGAAAACAGTGTCTTTTTTGGTGGATATCAAGATTGAGTTGATGGGATCATTTGGTGGCGCCATTACACAAGTAAAAAGGAAAACTAAAAACTGAAAACAAGGAATTAAGCTGTGTTGAATATGAAAACCGAAAAGAGTGTATTCAGTGAAGACAGGTGTTAAGATACGGAGGCAGGGTAGATATATATAGAGTTGAGTTGAGATGAATAAAAAAAATGGAAAGTGAATTATTTAATTATTATTAAAAAGAAAAGAAAAGAATCAAAATTAAAGGGGGAGTTGGCCAGGGCGGTGTGTTGTTCCTTCTATCTTCTTCCTTTATACCATTTGAATCGGGGTTTGAAAGCTCTCTAGAAAATGACTCTAAATTTGTTTAAATGCCCATTCATGCGTTAACACTTCATATTTGTTCTAAATCTCAATCAAAAATATCATAATTATTATTTGGAAATTCAATATTCAGCCATTTTTATCCCTCAATATATAACTGATTTAAATTTTTTCAGTTTAAAGGTCTCATCAGAGAGCCTTGATTTGACAGACCACTGGAGATGGCAAGAACTGGAAACTTCTGCATTAACTGTTTTCTAACTAGATTTAGGTTTTTTATTCTGCATCTATATATAATGTGGAAAGTCTTTAATATTTCATATATCTCTATGTAAACACTTGAATTGTATTGCCCATTAAGGAAAATATGTGGCAAATTAATGCAATAATTATCAATTAATTATTTTTTTATTAAGGGATTTAAATAAATAAATTCCTAAAATAAATGAGTAAATAATTTATAATTGGGTAAGATCCAGTCAAATAAGTCTGACTTAAAGCCTAAGAAAGTGAAAGACCCAAGCCCGCATAATTAGGTCAAAACGGACCAATCAGACTGTGAGTTATTTATGGGGCATCCTCATACTTCATCTATATAAAGAGTCATCCTCCATTCATTCCAGACACACAAATTCAAAGACCTGAAGACACAAACGCTCTAAAGAGATGATTGAAACACGAGCAAAGCTCCTCAGGAGCCAAAATTGGTTCGAGAGGAGCCAAAATTGGTTCGAGAGGATTGATTCGAGAGAAAAATCAGAGGATAGTAGAGATTGTGTCCTAAATTATCAAGTTTAAACCTTCTGGATTATTATTATAATTCTTTTGTGTTTATTTTATTATAAATACAATATTTGTTTTACACTCTCTTTAATGCAAAGTATTTGAACCAAATTATACTACATACCAACTAATTGGCTCAATTTTCTTTAAGTTTTTAAATATCCCTTTTAGATATGCAACGGAGTATTTTTGACAAGTATTTATAAGTATATTCTTAAAAATCTACTAGTAGTCAATTTTAATTATCTGGGTTAGTAGCCAAGTGGCTAGCCCACTTAGATAACTACTTTAACTTTTCTTATTTTTGCGTAATTTATATATATATATATATATATATATATATATATTTAAATTCCTTTTATTTATTTATTTTTTATTTTTTTAAAGGCAATGTATCTAGACACTAAAACGACAAAATCTCTTGTAAGACATTATATATGTGAGACGGTGTGTGAGACGTATTAAAATATTACTATTATATAAATAAAGTATGTCTAATGATTGTTAAAGTATATTTTTTAAAATATGATAAATGATAAATTAAAGTATAATTTTATGGTGTTATATATGATTCATTATTAATATATGAGTGAGGCTCTTGTGCACCCGGGCGCACGGAACACATTCCGTGTGCCTTTACAATTTTCATGCCCCTTTACAATTTAAACCCCTAGCAATACATAGGTTTAAATAGGATTGGTGGGGAGGGTTGTGTTCACATGGGGACACGGATCATCTTTCCGTGTCCCCGGGCGCACAGGAACTTTTGCCTTAATATATTTTAACTACAACTAAGCATACTTTATCTACATAATAGACATACTTTAATAATGGATCGACATGTCTCACAACTGTCTCACAAGATTTCTCTTCTAAATCATACTACGTCTAAAAATACTAAACGGCTTACTACTTAATCAAGAAAAAATTTTATTCTCAATATTGTTTTGATTTAAATTACTTAACTATATATGAATTTCAACCGTTGGGCCTGTATATGTGGGCCTTACAAGATTGGTCTTCGAGCCCAGTTTCATTTAGAATTGTTGTGGTCATTTTAATTGAGATCATGGAAGACTTTTCCCAAATCATTAAGGAGTAATTGTATTTCAATCGCATTCGAATTAGAATAAATTATAGAATTAGTATCCATGTGAGATGCGAAATTTTTTAAACATGCATCTTCCAACACGATGGGAAAATGCTACTTCTTACGAAAATGACATGTCTTAATTTTATTGAGGATCACAACTTAATCATAATATTTAATTTTTATTATTGTTATACGAAACGAAATATTATTATTTTACTTATTTACTATATTTTTACTTAAAAGAAAATATTAAAATTTATTTTCATGCATCTTACATGAGTATTAATAGTATTTACAAAAATTATATATATTGAGTGTCTTATCTTAAAAATTTAAGAAAAATAAAAAAGAAAAATTGAAGAAAAAAAATATATCTCAGCCTTTTAGTATCCATTGCAACAGATCCAAACAAGGATATGAGAAACAAAAAAATTGGAATCTGGCAATTCTCATCCTCTTTAGCCATTATCTATCTATTATTCTTACACAAAAAGGCGTAAGATGCTCACACCCATACTTACACACACAGAATAACTATAGTAATTGCAACGGATCGAATATCAATAAAACCACATTTAACTAGAATGTATATATTTATACTCGATATTATTTATCATACACAATAATTTGAACGCTCTCTCTGTAAGGTTTAATGTCTTATTACAAATTGATTTAAAATAAATAAATAAATAAAATCCCTTATTACACATAACACATTACACACATACACTGGGTTTACGGTGTAAACCCTACGATCTCCCTTTCAATCCTATATACCCTATATATTGATAGAGTGTTGGTCTCCCTTCCAATCCTATCTTCCAATCCAATATACCCTATGTATTGATAGAGTGTTTAAATTAAAGGAGATCATAGAATTTACAAGGTTTTATAATATAATCCCGGTTTACAAGAGATTAACGCAATAATTAAGGGCTTCTCCAGCAGTGCTGGATATCAGCCTGCATCCGTAATTTGCAGACGGAAACTCCCTCCAGCAGAGCCGCAAATTCACCTGCAAAATAGAGAAAATCACTGTAGCGCTGGAAAAATCCAGACGCTACAGTGAAATCTGCATATTTTATTTTTATTTTTTTTACTTATTTTCAATCATTACATTTAAATAATATTATATATTCTAATGGTTAATGACATTATTTTATTGATTTTTCATGGTTAATGATAAATGAATATATATGATGTATCACATTAAAATCCACTTTTATTTATTTATTTTATTTATTTATAATTAATTTAAATAAATTATAAATAAGTTAAAAAAATATTATGATTGTAATTTTTAATAGTAAATTAATATAAATATATATATATATTGTATATGTGAAAAAAATCTATATTTTTAAATAAGTTTAAAAAAAATTTACTTAAATAATAAAATATATTAAAAATTAAAATTACATTACATATTAAAATCCTAAACAAAAACTTACATTACATTAATATTATATTATTTTAATTTTAGGCATATTAATATTTTTATTATATTATTTTTTGTATTCAAAAATAAAAATAATATTAATGAAAAATAAATTAAATGTAAAAAATAAATAAAAATAGTATTAACTAAAATGAATGTGCTGCAAAATGGAGTCAAACTGCTGGAGATGATTTATTGAGTTGTCTGCATTTTAGGGGTGAATGTGCTGCAAAATGGAGTTAACTGCTGGAGATGACCTAAAGGGTGAAATATTTTTTTTAATAGAGCCAATCAAAATGGATTTTGGTGGGGTACCATAGGAATGATAGGTTAGACTATTTCGAATGCAGATTTTGATAAGATAGGCTACACGGCTAGGGCAAACAACATTCAACAAACAAGTGGTGGCACGTTTCAATAAGCTCATTTATGTGTATTTGATTAGACAAATGAACATTAACCCAAGATCAATTTTTAAGTTCGTTTTATAAACAACAGAGTTTGACATTGGATTGTTTTTATAAAGCTCATGAATAGACTCGAGCATTGGATAGTTTGTTTTTTTTTTAATTTCGTGAATATACTCGTTTAGTGTTTAGTGTTCATTTAGCAAGTTCGTGAACATATCCATTAAAAACTCGATTAATATAATATTTTATTAATTTATAATTATTCATATTTAATATTTTATAATATTAATATAAATAGATATGATAATCATTAATTAAGTGATTGTTTAAATATTTATATACTTAAAATTTATTACTCTATTATTTATTGGATTGGTTTGATTATTTAATGGAGTATTTATGAATAATATTATGTGTTCACAAACAAAATGTACTTTTATAGTTCACTAATGAAAATATTTGTACGTTCATGAAGAAGGGTTCTCGAACATGTTATCAAATATATATATATATTCATGAACACGTTTATGAACATCAACGAGCCTTAATAAACCATTTTTGTTTCGAGCTACGTAAATTTTTTCATGACGAAATTCGAGCTCAAATATTAATTTAAACAAGCAAAAGCTAGACTCGATTACATTTACTATAGGTCATAATACTACATGCTATTAGTATTAGTGAGCGGGTTTATAGTGAGTTTTTATATGACAGTGCAGAAATTTTAAATCAACTAGCATTTGAATTTTTGCTTTTGCTATTATAATCTTGGCTTCCATTGGAGTAATTAATTCACACTGAATTACTAAATGTTTAATCTCTACTGCATCTCTAAATGGACGTCTAATATGAAACCAGACTTCACGTTCATTACGTCCATCCTACGGGTCATTATAATCATTACACACTAGATATCTCAAACCTCATTTGTTTTCACTATCACATCTCACTACTAATTTCCTTTCACTGATTCATGTGTATAAAATTTCAAACTGATGATTATTTTTAATTTATTTACTTTTTCACAAGACAGATGTATAATTTTCGTCTTCACTTAAGTTTTTGGGTGGTCCATCAAAGCTTGGGCCTGATATTATTTTTGTGACTTAGTAGTATCTATGAACACATAACGTAGGTGTTTAAAAACAAATCATTTTTTTAATTGATGAATCGTGACATAATCCGATAATTTATAGGAATGGCAACGGAATCCGAAACCGAAGTCAACCGAGCCGACTCTGATCCAATTGAGACGTTTTTTTTACTTTTGACCGAGTATGGTTTGAGTTTTGGGAAAATCCGAAAAAATAAAAATAAAAATGGGACGAGGACGGTATTTATATACCCCGCCGATATATATATATATATATATATATATATCAATAAAAGTAATAATATATGTAAACTTTGAATTAAATATCATATGTCTCTTTTAATTAATTTATATTCCCTCTATCCCATTTCAATGTTTACATATTTCTATTTTGAGCGTCTCATTTCAATGTTTACGTTTCCTTTTTTGGAATATGGGACCCACTTAAAACAAATATTATATAACCATGATCCCCACATCCAACATTAATACACCTAACTCACTTTACATTAAATATTATATCTTTCCCCCACTATCTATTAAAAGACTATACTCCCTTCGTCTCAAAATTGATTGCACACTTTCCACATTTATCCGTCCCAAAATAGATTGCACCTTCCAAAAATAGTAAAAACAAATTACCAATTTATCCTCCACTTTTTAAACATTTATAAAAATGCATGGACAATTTTAAACATAAACCAAAATGCATGGACAATTTTACCCCTCAAAGTTGAGTTGAAAAGTTAATAAAGTAACATTTCTTAAACTCCGTATCTACAGTAACAGTGCAATCAATTTTGGGACGGAGGGAGTACTCCTTAATCAACGTGCAAAAAACAAATATAAACATTGAAACAGGGCGGAGGAAGTATTTTTTTATGTATTTTAAATATTTTTAAATTATAATTACATTATTTTTAAAATAATATAATAATTATAATAAATTTAAAAAAAATTCGGTTCGGGTACGGGGATACCCGATATTGATAGGGGTGGGGATGAGACGCAAAATTAATTCCCCGACGTTGTATGAGGCGGGTTTAAGGATGAAAAATATCAAACGGTTTGGGGACGGTATTGTTAAAACTCGCCCCATACCCGCCCGTTGCCAATCCTAATAATTTAGGGCCCCCACATTCATTTATTCGTCTCGAGTTAAAAAAATAGTTTGAAAGTTTTGAAGTTTGAACATTTAGCCTAAAATTTAAAAAAATATATAATCAAATAGTTTTAAAATTTAGAATTTATGTAAAATCCATATTTGTATGTCACGTGTTCATGTTCTGAATATTCAAGGTTATCACTCAAAAAAAAAAAAAACCTACTAACATATATTCAGCATTATCCATTTAATAAATACTCCCTCCGTCCCATAACAAGGTACGCGTTTGTTTGTACGTGGACGGTTTTAGAGTCTTTATTTGCTTTTTGAACGTAAATTAAGGAGTATTATTATTACAGATAAGTTGAGTAATTATATTAGAGGGAAGTGGTGAATCATATTGTGTACTTTCTTTATTAAACAGAAGAAATTGATGCATTTTAAGCGGATGTCAAGAATAGTGAAACGCGTACCTTGTTATGGGACGGAGGGAGTATTCTTAAAAGTTATTAGTATACGTAAGCGAGGCAGTTAGTTAGTTTGGTTGGTATTTTCTAACATTGTAATTTCCACGAGTCAAAAGCGTGGTCGGTGAAATCCCAACCAATTTTCAAACAACGCTTTCACCGGTTATTTAATTTTTATAATGTTTGCTGATTTGGTGGAGTTTGATTTTAAATGGTTTTTCGGATTTTATTTAATAAATCTACTATAAAAGATATTCATGATTAAAGGGATTTCATATGACAAGTAATAAATCTACAATATTCTACAAAGTATAAAATCAAAGCTATTTTCCAAGAAGGGTTTAGGTCTTTATCAAAGATATTTTCCAAGAAGCAATTTCAAACCGTTAATTTGAAACACTATTCTACCAACAGATCCACTATGAACGAACACGAATTGGTCGACAAAATAATTTAAGGTTATCCAATCAAGACCTAAATTATTAATTAAGGCAAGTTTAGGTGTTGGTTTAGATTTATTAAAATTGACTGTCTCCGACCACGTGTCAGATGGGTAGACAACATAATAATAAGAAATTAATTAATAGGGTGCACTCAGAATTTACTAAACATACCCACATAACTAAAAAATTTCTATGGTGGAGCCTTTCCTCTGTTTCCCCGGATCACTTGTCGGGTCAAGTTCACTTGGCTAAGGTTTTTTGTCCAACCAGCTGAGTTTGGGCTTTCTAGTAATGGGCCTAGCCTTTTTTATGATTGGGCTTGTGATATCTACTAGCCATAACAGTCTGCTGGAGTGATGTATTGAATAAAATCTTATGCTTTGGCGAAAAAACCAAAATTAGAAAATACACAATCCCAAACGATATGTACTTGTGGGAATTTGTTTTACAAATACTTACTCCACATAATAACACATAAATAATATGAGCACAGCCATGCTTAATTTATTATCATGAAATCAAATGATTTAGTAAACAAAAGAAACTTCCACTTGAAGCTTGCCATTTCCAGACCACTCACCTCCATTCACATATGACCTCTTTGGTGCACTGCTTGAATAAACAAGCCCTTGGATCGTCCCTCCCGAGTTGAAGTAGTTGTGCGAGCTTCTTGATGGGGACGAAGCTGAAAATCACAAAGGTGGTGGGCTTAAGAGTGAAAGTAAAAGGATGAGATTGCCAGCAAGATCTTCTCAGCCTCAGTGAGATGAACAGCATGGCCTTTTGATCCCATTCAAGATGAGTAACATGAACAGAACCAGAGAGAGGCTTGCCAGATCACTCATGCTTCCAGATGCAAGGCGCAAGGCACTCACTCCTCCCCAACCCACACCTATATGTCATCTAATCCCTCCCGCCTTCATCCCCATGTTCCTCCCCTCCAGCAAACATCTCCTCCAGCTCTTTCTGCCACCTCAGCTGCCTTATTACGGCCTTTCTCAGCTACTTCAATCTCAATAGCCTTGGAAATCAACATCTCTATTTCCTGAATTTCTCACATTCATCAAACCTCTACATTTGAGTCCCTGGCAGCACCAGATTCCATGTTGATGCTCTGCCACCCATCGTCGATGATCAACCACCCCCATCCGCGGTGCCGACTACTCCGAATGTGTTGAGATGAACTCTTACGGCGGTGTAAGCCTCCTTCATCAGATTGTAAGGATTATCGGAGACGTGGATGTAGGAATTGATTTCGGGGACATTCAGCATCACCCATTGAGTCTCCATTTGGACATCGGACCCACTGGGTGGACCACCAGGTTTTGAAGCGGAAGATGCTCACGAATTCCCGACCGGTGAACTTGCCGAGGGAGTTGGTGAGGCGGTCGGAGGATTCTTTCTGGGTGAAGCCGAGGAATCCTCCTTTGGTAGACAGGGATTGGGCTCGTTGAAAAAGGGGAAGGGGGGCTTCAGATGATTGCCAGATGGAGGAGAAGCTTAACATTGCTCGGAATTTCGGACAGCAATGGGACATTATTCACACACAGTTTCCCTCCCAAAAGTTCGAAAACAGTGTCTTGTTTGGTGGATTTCCAAGGGCTAAAGAATAAGTTGATAGGATCACTGGGTGGCGCCATGACAGACACAAGTAAAACAGACAAGAAATATAATAAACAAACAGATGAGTGTTCACATACGCAGAGAGGGAAGATTTATATAGAGTGGAAAAAATACAAGGTAAATAATTTTATTTTTTAATTTAAAAAAAAAAAAAAAAGAAGTGGAAAAATGAATTATTATATTTATAAAGAAGAAAAGAATCAGATTAAAGGCAGGGGATCGGATGAATTATTATATTTATACCATTTGAATGGGTGTTTGAAAGCTCGATCAACCATGGAGCCATGCATACACACTACTTCATATATCTTCGTATATCTCAATCTCAAATGGAGTGAGTAGTAAGAATTTTTATCTGTTTAGGAGTTGAATTTGATCAGTTTACAGAGAGAGTTGAATTGACTGGAGATTTGGATAAGGGAATTGATACAAATGGAAACTTCTCCTTTAATTCTATTCTTACTACATTTGGGATTTTTTGCCCTGCATTAAAAGCTACCACAAGAATCAACATTGATATTATTATAAACTACATAAGAAACATGGATTTATGTCTTAATGTTGTTAAATACACACCCTTTTTATTGAATACACACCTTTTATTAAATACACACCTTTATTATATTTAAAATCTTAATTTTATTATATGCACACACCTTAAAACACCAAAATTACCCTTTTAATCTTTTAATTAGTACTCCCTCCGTCTCAACAAGTATTTCACGTATTGGTGTGCGCGGAGTTTAAGAAAATTTTGTTTTTTTATGTATAAAGTATGAAAGAGAATATATATTTTAGTTGATTTAATGAAAAATGTGTGTAAAGTTATTGGGAGATGTGAAAAAGTAAGTACTTATATTGGAATGTGTATAAAAAGTGAGTATTATTATAATGTATTTTTTACCAAATTTAGTAAAAACAAAATATGAAATACTTTGAGGGACGGATGAAAAAGGAAAGTGTGAAATACTTTGGGGGACGGAGGGAGTATAAGATTACACACCCCCTCAAAATCCCCAAATCTATTACTGTGAAATCAACGAGCATGAAGCTCTTATCTTTCTTGCAGTTATAAATCCCTGTTTAATTCATCCAAGTATACACGACCTCATTTGTCATTATCGACCATCACCTCTCAAATATTATTAATATTAATTAATCTTATGTATTGCGTTTTCAGTCTTTACTTTCATGAATCACATTCAAAATGAAAGATAAAATTGAATTAATTTGAATTCAAGTGATTACCGTCTCAGCAGAAGGGTGGGCGATGGGGTAGGGGTAGGGGTAGGTGTGTGTTAAACCAATTCGAATTGCTCCTATCTAGTACCTCTCTCTTTCTCATGTGTCTTTCCCTTTTTTTTAATCTTATCCTACAAAAATAATTGAATTGAGTTGGAGGAGAAAACTGCAAAAAGAAAATTTAGAAACAATTGTTCGTAAATTGTTCGAACTCTGAAATCGAAACACATTAAATAACATATTAATAAAGAATGACCACATATTGAAAATGTTAAAAGAGAAATAATATTGACGTGAATTACTCATAGTAATCTGCAAAAAGAATTAATCAATTTAGGGTAAGAATTTATCAATTTAGGGTTTATTACATGTATAAAATATATAGGGGTGTGTATATAATCATATAAGGATAATTTAAATTTTTTAAAAATATATATTTTAATTATATAATAATAGAGATATGTATTTAATAAAAGGGGTGCGTATTTAAAGCATGCCTTATTTTTATTAAGAAAATTTTAATCAGGAATATATGAGTATATGATATTTTAGGAGATTTTCATTTTTCACATCAAAAAATGAAAATGATAACACATAAAATGGTCTTACCCCATTTATTAAGGTAATACTAATTTCTTATTTTAACTTAATTTTTAGAGTAGGAAAATCATGAAACTATTTAATTATGAATTGAAAAGATAATCACATATCCTATGTGTAGATCATAAATTTATCAACATATAATATTTACACGAACTGTAATTAAACGAATTATTAATCAGAGCTAATGAATTATAAAACTTGTCTTTAACATCATTTGGGTTTTAATTAGTTTAGTATGGAAGTTAGCAGTTGGGTGGCTAACAAGATGTAAATTAATAGCCATCAAGCGATTTTAGCCTGTTAGGCTTTCACCCCTAGTTTCTTCTAAATTGTTAATGATAAGAATAGAAACTTGCATGTATATACAGACGTGTATGATAAAGATTAGTTTATCAACTTATTGATCGAAGGCTAGGATCAAGAGTTGAGGTAAGTTGTGGGCTGTTGGATCAGTTTGATAAGGGATGGATGATGTAAGTTCTAGAAGGGAGTTTGCAGCACGTGGAAGCGGTTAAGCTGTTAGCTCTTAACTTCTCTTCCAGCTGGATGGTGGTTATTGAAGCTTGCAGCATAAGAAACGTACAGCAACATTATAAGAAAGTGATGGCAGTTTGCATCATTGAGTTCGATCATCCTTCAAATTCATTAGATAGTGAGTTCATCCATCAGTTTTATAGAAGTTAGAGAGAGTTCATAGCATAGTTGAGGGTGTGATTCTTCATCTCTGTAAACTCACATCAATAAGATAAGTTCCTCCCTTAAGAGGTGGATGTAGATCTTTAAGATCGAACCACTATACGTCTTTATTGTTTTTTCATTGATTCATCGTTTTAAGTTTCTTTACAAACGAGAGTGATAGGTGAGTGTGATCATAAGATTCAATCGGTAGAGAATATTCGTGAGTAGATTAGAGAGGTTCTTGCGTTTATTCATAAGAGTTAACTATAACAACAAAATTTAATCTAAAGTTGGCTTGGATCACTAACCCAACTTGTTCCATCACTGTAGAATAACTTGTAGAATTCGTATCTATACATATGAGGTCTGAAATTTCCAGCATCTAATTTTTGGGCTTTTAAGCATCATCCCTCATCCTCTAACTTTTTTCAATATTGTTTATATAAACGAAGTTAACATCCTCTTAAAAGAAAAAACAAACAATTTCATGAGATGTCTCACAAAGCTAATTTTGTGAATAAACCATAATATTATAACAAAAAGTTGTACCTGATCAAGTGATATGTAATTATATACTGTTTAAAATAATAATAATTATTATTATTTTTAGGAAAAAAAACAATCACTGCTTTTAAGTATGCATTGCAAGTTGCAACGTACAGTCTTAATCAAGAATAAGCCATGCAAAATCACACTTGCAAAATATTGGAATCTCAAAGAATAAGCCATGCAAAATCACATTTGCAAAATATTGGAATCTCTCAATTCTTATCCTCTTTCATCATTATTCTTATATAAATATACAAAGATATAAGATGCTCGCACTCATACTTTTATATACTATGTATTATACATACACAAACAAACAAAACAAATACACATTACATTAGTTGTAAGGATCATTAATCCACATAACTAGACTTCACCTCAACCTACACCTTTATTTATGTCAATAAATTTTTATTTAAATTGCACAAAAGTATGATGTGATAAGATATGTATACGGTAATAAGTACATTTAAAAAAAAAAATTTATGAATTAATAAAATTTTAAAATGTCACCAATAAAGTTTGAGCGCCGATATTCTCTTAATATTTCGTTAAATTCATAAGATATTATTGTAAAGTTCATTGTACCCTTAATTTTTATTAATAGACTTAGAAGAAGAAAAAAAAACTCGCATGGTGTGTTTTTTTCGGTTTGCTCAATATAAATCAAATATACCTTTAGTTTTTTATTACATACTTTATCAGCTGAATAATTCTTCTATTATATTTTCATTACGTGCATCCAGATTCGATGGTATAAAAAAATTATGCCATTTAATATAAAAATTTATACGGAGTACTCTTCAATTTTAAAAAAAAAATAAATAATTTTTTTTAATTCAAATATTAATATCATTCTTATTTAAAACGATTCTTTTTTTTTAAAAAAAATAACTCTTATAAATTAAAGCATTAAAATAAAATATTGAACTTTTGAAAATTTTATACGCACACAAAGAGTTCAACTCATTATATCTTTCTCCAAATCCTTTAAATAAACATGTAATTAAAATACTTTAATATGATTGGCTAACACTTTATTATCTAAGGAAAAACAACTCAAGACCTAGGTTACATTAAATCTCACCTGATCAAAAGAACTTAAAAAAAAAGGAATATATGTATAATCCAACGTGCAATTTACGATCGGGACCACCGGTATATTTCATCTCTTTCTGTTCTCTATTTTATTTGCCACTTGCCAGCTTCGTATATTCTCATACAACTTGTAACTGCCTAAAAATTTCTTAACTATTAAGAACACAAAAGAATAAAATTTGAGAACTACAGTAATAATTTAACACAACAACTTTGTCTATTTATACATCCAATTACACATTACGTTTTTATCTTTTGGTTTAGGATTTATAGTTTAAAGATCTTTAAATTTTACTTTCTCTGTCTCACACTTAAGTGTATCGGAGATAATATTATATACTCCCTCCGTTCGCTTCTAAGGTATCCATTTTACTATTTTTGGTATCCGCTTCAAATGTATCCATACACAATATGACACACCACTTTCCTCTAATTATACAACTACCCATTTTACATATAATAATAATATTTCTTGATCCACGTGCAAAAAGCAAATAGATACCTTAGAATCGGACGGAGGGAGTACTATTTATTTAGAACTTTTTATAGTCAATTCATTCCAAATAGATCCATAATATCTATAAAGTATACAAATAAAACTGTCTCATAACAAGTATACTTGGTTATATGTGCTTGATGTGTACATAAGTTAGATACAAAAGGTTTTATAAAATATACTAGTGCAAAAGATCCAGCACATAGATTTCTTTTTTTCGATTGATCATGATCTCATAATCAGTAATTATCATATACTGATTTTTATATAAAAAGATATTGATCTTTTTATTTTCTTGTTTTTCATTATTCCATGTACAGTTAAATTCCGTAGAACATTCATAATTGAAAAAAGAAAAAAAGGAGCTTCTTGATTTGTGAGCTTTTTGAATTACTCAATTTCATGTTCTTGGGGGTTTTAGTTGTGAGCTTTTTGAATGTTTTGATTCAATCTTAACTCACATTGCGTATAATTAATTTAATGGTAATGCGACAAATATTCATGAAAATAGTGGTAGCAGAGTGAGAAGAGTAAGGTATAGAAATTCTCAATTGTATATAGCTGTTTACTTATTTAATAAAATTGTGTTACAAGGTTATAGCAGTACTAAATAGAGAAGATGAAAGAGGTGCATGTTTTGATGTTGGACCATCGCAACCAGCTTCATTCATATTTCATACATTATAGATTTAATGTCCACTTCCGCCTATGCCTTCTCCTATTCCTCCTCCAGCACCACCTCCACCTCCACCTCCACCTCCACCTCCGCCTCCGCCTCCGAATCCGAATCCTCCACCCGCTCCACCTCCAAATCCTCCACCACCACCTAATCCTCCTCCGGCACCACCGCCAAATCCTCCACCCTTTCCACCTCCTGCTCCTCCCCCAATGCCTCCACCCGCACCACCTCCAAATCCCCCACCAGCGCCACCTCCTGCTCCTCCACCAATACCACCTCCAATACCGCCACCCTTTCCACCTCCTACTCCACCCCCAATGCCTCCACCTGCACCTCCTCCCAATCCACCCCCAATACCACCACCTTTACCACCTCCAAGTCCCCCACCAGCACCACCTCCTGCTCCTCCTCCAATGCCTCCACCTGCACCACCTCCTACTACTCCCCCAATACCACCTCCATGACCACCTCCAAGTCCCCCACCAGCACCACCTCCTGCTCCTACCCCAATGCCTCCACCTGCACTTCCTCCCACTCCGCCTCCAATACCACCACCCTTTCCACCTCCAAGTCCCCCACCAGCACCACCTCCAATGCCTCCACCTGCACCACCTCCTACTCCTCCCCCAATACCACCTCCATGACCACGTTCAAGTCCTCCACCAGCACCACCTCCTACTCCTCCCCCTATACCACCACCATGACCACCTCCAATTCCTCCACCAGCACCTCCTCCTCCTCCTCCCCCAATGCCTCCACCTGCACCACCTCCTACTCCTCCTCCAATACCACCACCATGACCACCTCCAATTCCTCCTCCAATACCGCCACCCTTTCCACCTCCAAATCCCCCACCGGCTCCTCCTCCAATACCACCACCCTTGCCACCCCCAAAACCTCCGCCAGCACCACCACCATGACCACCTCCTACTCCTCCACCAAAACCACCACCCTTGCCACCTCCTGCTCCTCCCCCAATGCCTCCACCAGCACCACCTCCTATTCCTCCCCCAATACCACCACCATGACCGCCTCCTACCCCACCTCCAATACCACCACCCTTTCCTCCACCAATACCACCTCCGAATCCTCCACCAAAGCCACCACCTACCCCTCCTCCAAAGCCACCACCTTTACCGCCCCCAAATCCTCCACCGAGTAAATTATCTTTCTCAATCTTTCGTCCATCAACAACTTGTAACACAAACAACCCCAACAACAGCAACATCACAGCACACACCCCATCATTTTTGAAAAACTTGCCCATCTTGTGAATGTGAATGAGAATGGTGGAGCTAGGTGTTTGCAGTAATGCATGGATGCATGAGTATATATAAGATGAAAGCCAATAGAGGTCATAAATGCATGCAGTTGAGATGGAGACATACATAGATCTATAACACACACATTGTCAGATGTCACATTGACCTAATTACACATTCTATCATGTGGACTCCCAGATTTTGCATTAATTCTTACAATCCAACTCTCAACTACTTAATTTCCTCTTAATAATTTATCTCAACTTTCATATCTGTCGACCATGACTTTGTGTGGGCTTAATTAATGTCGCACTTACTTCTGCACTCTGCTCACACTGATTTCTCTAAACTACATTTCATTTTAACCCACCGCCATCCCACACTTTTCTATGAATTTCATTTCATAAGATGCTAAGGCAAAACCCCAGTTTATTATAACAATTTTATAGAATTTTTTGTTTTAATTTTAATACATAAATATATAAATTAACTACTCCTATGTGACGTGTACGAAAGACAGTAGCACACGACGTCACATACAAATTGAATTATCAGTGAAAAAAAAAATCAATAATAACAAACATATATCGTTATTGGCTTACCGTGTATATATATATACACGGGTTTCCAGCGATAGCAATAAGCCAATAACGATAGATCTTTGTTATTATTGATTTTTTTTTATATATATAGTTGCAATTTGTCATTTTAAAACGCTTAAAATTATCATTTTTTTATTATTTTGTCAAATTAGAAGTAATGATTAACAAAACCCGATCGGTGGGATGTCCATAAAGAACTTGAGATATATTGTTCTAATTATATTTTCACATTTTATAGCATCTCTCTTGAATTAAGTTATTTCCGTTATCAACAAATTACTTTTAAAAAATGAGAATCGTACACGTATTCTATTCTACATTTTTATTTTTATTTTTTACGAATTGAAAGAAAAAACATTGGACGCAGTTCATTGACACGAACCATCAATTCTGGCATTGGCCCTTGATTGATACAAACATTGAAATTTGATAAATTTCATTTTTGTGTAGTAACACAAAATTAGATTAAATTATTTTTAAAAACAATGATGTTTTCTTTATAAAATCAGAATTAGCCTTTATGACACGTGAAAGCTTTTCTCATATGCACATTAATGTTAAGAATTTCAAAATGATAACCACCTCAAAGATATTTTACAAAATTATAGTGTATTATCCAGCAAATGGCACATGGTGGTTAGAGATAATTATATTACATTTATTGCACACCAGAAAAGCCTCAGCAACATCGTACGACAATTAAATCTTACAACGGTTGTAGATTGGAAACAAGCTCATCAAACCTGGCGCTGCTCGTTGTTCTATCATCCTGCAAAACCAGCAGTTTTAGCGTGCCCGATTCCCTCAGCCACGCAGCTACGACCGACCCTGAAGACGTAAACCTCCCAATATTACATTTGGCCACCTGAAACGGAGCGCCCATGCTAACCAGCAGAGCTTCAATCGCCCGTTTCAGGGTGCCGTCGCCTACTACTTTGCTGTGCTTGCCCCATCCAGTTAATATGCTGTCAACAATTTATGTGATCCAATGGACTAATATATGAAGTGTTTTTTTAAAATTAATATGAATTGGAAAAGTACCTCAGCAGCTTGGGCAGCTCATGGCCTTCAAAGACTATGGAGCGAATGTTGAGTAACCAAGCATGAACCATGGCTCGTGCAGCACCTGAGGACATGAGATGCAAATCCAGGCAAGAAGTGGACCATGTGTTTTCCCATACTTCTCGACGTTTTCCTTCAAGCACCACGTGTTGGGCACCCCGTTTCTGGCAAAGACTAGCACACTTAATTTCTTAAAATCTTTATCAGCAACACTGGATACTAGGCTGCTTAGCAAGTACATTACCTGGCCAAAGTGCCAAAGCACGTCCGTCAAAGCATTGTAGAAAGCAGAGGCTGTAGAAGAATCCATTCGCTTCACCTCATCAAAAAGTGACATGGCTCGAGACCAAGTGGTCTCATTATGACCCATGAGAAGTCCATGAGCCACACCGTAAACTTTATTATCAAAAAGACGGAGTTCATCAAGCAGCAAAGAAGCTTCTTCAAATGAATTACAACGGCTGCAACCACAAAATCATGAACTTTATGACAATGACATTCAACAATCTGAGCTTTTTCCAAGGATGCATGATCAAATATGCTCTGTTCGTGACCAAACAAGAACAATTCTAGCAATTACAGAGAACAACAAGCCTAACACAAAAGTTGTTAAAAGCAAAAAATGCCCTAATTGTAGAAGAGAAAGTTAAGATATGTACCTGCAAGCGTTTAGAATTGCAGAGAAGGTAACAACATTAGGTTTTATTTCCATCTCATGCATCTTTTGGAAAACACCCAAAACACATCGGAAGTCTTTTTTGCCCCTCCTATCATTCTCTCTGTTAACCAATTTCCCACAAGACAACTGCTTAAAAACTTCAATAATTCTGTCATCCTCCTTATTGTCCACCTCAAGGTCAAGATTATGTGGAACAACAGCAAGTTTCGAGGATTCTTTGTGAGATTCGAAATCATCAAACGTTTCTGACAGACCAAAGGCATTAATGATGGAGTTGTAGGTGACAACATTAGGCTGGATACCTTCCCTCATCATCTCATCAAGCAAAAATACTGATGACTCCACCAAACCCTTCTTACACAGGGCATCAATCAGTTTGCTGTAGAAAACGACATCTGCCTTCAAACCTTGTCGCTTGAACTCTGCATAAATGTCCATTGCCACTTTGAATAAACCTCCTTTAGAAAAAACACTTATCAATGTAGAATAAGTTAATAAATTAGGGTGGAGATGCTCGCGTTTCATCTCTGCAAACAGTTCCTTAACCTTACTATACATCCCCTGCTTTCCAAATCCATCCAACAGAGCATTATATGTAACAACATCCTTCTTAATCCCCATACCCTCCATCTCCTTACTGACAGCAAAAGCGTCATCAAACCTCCCAAGACTAGCATAAATAGCCAGCAGAGTGTTATAAGACACTCTATCCAATTTTATACCCGCAAACTTCATCTCATTGAACAGATTCAGTGCCCTATCGAGTCTTCCTGCCTTGGCACACCCACGAATCATAGTGCTATATGTTATTGCGTTAGGGTATATATTCTTTGCAGGCATTTCTGCCATTATCTCAAAAGCCACATCCATGTGCCCACCACTACACGCAGCGTCCAAAAGGGTATTATACGTATAGATATCTTGATCAATTCCCCGGTAAACCATCTCATGGAACAAACTCATCGCACTGTCCCACAACCCTGCACCACTACAAACAGCAAGAAGCGAGTTGTAGGTAATTCTATCAGGTTGCACCCCATTCTCTAACATATCGTTAAATATCTCTGAGGCCCTCTTATAATCCGCACCCCCTTTTCCACATGCATCGATCAAAGCATTGTAAGTAATCAAATTTGGCTTCAAGCCTGCATTTTTCATGCTCTCGAAAACCCCAATAGCCTCATCACAGTGCCCACTCTTAGCATAAGCACTGATTAAAGAAGAATAAGCATAAACAGTATTCCCATACCCCTCATTCACAGCATCATCAAACACTTTCTTGGCTAAATCAACTTTGCCTAATCTACCAAGAGTACTAATCATGGAACTAGCCAGTTTACCCTGATCGTTTCTTTTCTTCTCACGCTTAATTGCAAATTCAAAGCAACGCATTGCTTTCACCCAATCCCCTCTATTCCCCAGCTCCCTCAGCAAAAATGTATAATCATCAGACCCACAAAGCTTAGACTCGAAACTAAGTAAAACATTATCCATATATTTTACCTCGCCGCCGCAGCTAATAGCTTGGTGGAGAGCCTCCTCAGCAAAGGAGGAGTGGCGGCTGGAGGCCGTGGACCTAGGGCGCCCAAAGTGCATTTTCGAAACGAATCTTGTAGAACGGCGACCGGAAAAATCCGCCGCCGATATACAGGAAAAATTGGGGGTTGCGACAGAGGGGGGAGGAGCCCTCGGGGCGGCGGCATGAGAAACGTTGTTTAGAAAGACCTTTTTTTGGGGCCAGTTGTGTTGTTTCTGGGAGGGGTTGCTCTGGAAGGGTTGGTTCTGATAGGGTTTGGTGGTGGTGAGTGTACAGTGCGGGGCCGGAGTTGAGGAGGCCATTCTTCTGAAGAAGATAAAAAGCCTGACCGCCCTTTTCACTGTCAATGAGAGAAAAATCAAGATTATAGTTTTAAGTTTTTAACTATACTATTCCTAATACAAAGTAGGTAAAAAATTAAACAGTGACTGACAGTAATTCTTGAATCTAATCCTTAACTCTTTTCATTTTTCATCTCTTTTACCCTGAAACAGAAAGAACAAAGATTCAGTGCTGATTTAGTGTATTCAGATTTCAGACATTGAACTTTCCACCTCGGAGCTGTTATACGGTTGGATTTTGCCCTAAAAGTAGGACACGGATATTTGAGCTATGTTCCAGGATACCCTTCATCTACTGGTTCGTGATTTCCACGCGCTGAGTATTTTTTTTTATACTCCCTCTGTCCCGGGTATTTTTACCCGTTTGTACGGGCACGGAGATTAAGACGTTTTATTTTTTTAATATATAATGTAAGAAAAAGTAGGGATAAATTAGTAATTTAAAAAGAAAAAGTGAATAAAGTTGTTGGGAATGATGAATAAAGTGTAAAAAAGTAGTTAAAGTTGTTGGGATTGTAAAAAGTAGGTAATAAAATATTATGTATTTTTGCCAAAAATGGAATGGGTAAAAATACGTGGGACACCCCAAAATAGAAAGTGGGTAAAAATACGTGGGACGGAGGGAGTAATTATATTAATATGTATAATTGATATAAATTAGAAAGTAGAAAAGGATGTATATGCGGTTAATTTTAGTGCTACACCTTTTTTACACCGTAGATATATGGTAGAAAAATCTCACCAAAATGTAAAAATATCAAATTGAAAAATAATTGTTTGGCGTGGCTAATCTAAAATTATGATATTAATGTTTCAAAAAAATAAAAAGTTATTAATTTAAGGCAAAGACTTGGGTGAGACCGTCTCACGAATCCCCTTATATGAGACGGATCACCCATTAACCCATTAAATATATTTTAAAGAGCCATGTTTTTGTTGTTATTAAATTAGAAATTTTAAAAAATCTTTATAATACTTAATTAGGACTTGTATTTCCTCCACGCCGAAACTGAAACTGAGTGGAAGCAGCCCATTTAAAATCCTTATAATACTTAATTCATAAAGCATCTGATAAGTTTCGAATGCAAACCATTTACTTTATGTATTCATTTTTTTTACGCTTTTTTCTTTATATTTTTATTATTTAAAATTTTAATAAATTTTATTAAAATTTTCTAGGCAATAATTTGTGTGAGCCTGTCTCATTTAACGACTTTCGTGAGACGGTCAGAAAGTGATAACTTTTATATTAAAAAGTGATACTAAATTAATGAAAAGTGATAATGTTATTTTATGAACAATTTATAATATAAATTGAAAAGTGATAATATTTTATAGCGAAAGTGATAACTATTTTAAAAAGTGTAAAATTGTCTCACGTGAGACGATCTCACACAAGACTTACCCAATTTTCTATTCATTTAATTATTTTAAATTTAATTATTACTATAAATTTACATAATGTGATCTACAAATAATGAAAAGTGATAACGATGCTATGAATTATTTCATGAACAACTTATAATATAAATAAATAAAAAGTGATTTCACTTAAAACAAATGTGATAATATCTTTAATAAAAAGTGATAATAATTAAGAAAGCATATTTCATGTACAATTTATTGGATTAATAAAAAGTGATAACATTTCTAATATAAAGTGATAATTAATTTAGAAAGTATATTTCACAAATAATAAAAAGTGATAATTTTTTAATAAAAAGTGATTCATAATAAAAGAAAATTGATATTCGTTTAAATGAATTATTTCACAAAAAATTTACTATAATAATAAAAAGTGATAATGCATGATAAAATAAATGTGATAACCGTCTGATTAAATTATTTTATGAATAAATCTTAAAATAAATATAAAGTGATAATATTTTTAATAAAAAGTTATATCCGATCATGAAAAAGTGATAATAATAATAATAATAATAATAATTTTATTAAAAGTGATTAGCAGTAAAATATGACTTTTTTTTTCATTTATGATGATATATAACATTAACATAAAATTTTAAGAAATTAGAACTTCATTTATTTTTTAAAATTAATAGATAGAATTGATAAATGAAATTTAATTAATTTTTAGATGATTTTAAATAGGACAATTAAATAACAAAAAGGTTAGACAATCCTAGCGTCGTGAACGAGAGCGGCATGGACAATAGCAATCAGCGTGTGGCAGCTAGTTATTAGAATTTGTTAAATTTAATTACACCAAACAGGCCCTTCTTTTTTCTTAATTTCTTTTTAATTTAATTTGAAATACTTATTTAGTTTAATGGATAATCCGTCTTACGTAAGAAGATCCGTAGGACGGTCTCACCCAAGACATATCCTTAATTTAAATTCCTCCAATCACCATTATCTGGATTTCTATTGCAAGCATTTTATATTATATATAAAATAATTCCAATTATAAGTTTTCTACTTCCATCTAAATAACTTTTATTTTAATTAAAACTATTTACTTTAAGATAAAAGGATTTGTGTTATCATAACATCTTATGTAATAAAAAATTAAAACCAAATTAAATGATTTTGTAATAATTGAATAAAATTAGGGTCAACCATGAATAACATTAAGGTGTGTATCCATAAATATAAATAAAATAAAGTGAAATAAGGTGGCATAGTGAAGCCAAGTCCAAGGCCATTCCTTAGAATTTTCTTCTTCTAACTCTTAACTCCAACTCTAAGGCGGCGAAGGCGATGATTCGAGTTCAACTCGTATTGCTTCTCACCGCGTCTTTACTGTTGGACTCGACCCGGATCGGGCGAGTGGTCTCGCACGAGGAATCCGGGGAATGGCACTGCGATTCGGGCTCTGGGGTCCGAGTCCGGGCCGCTTTCAGACCGGGCGTAATCACAGTTGACGGGAAAGTGCAAGATTGGAAGGACATCGATGGCTCCGAATTCTCTTTCTTGCCCGCTTTGGACCCGGATGCTGATAAAGAATACAATGCCGGTAAAATGACTCTCAAGGTACGAAATTGAGATCGGGAAATTATACTATATATTTGTTTGGTAATTAATTCGTGTGGTTATTAGGCCGTGCATGATGGGAAAGAGGCCTACTTCATGTTGCAAGTTAATGGGAACTATGCCTACACTCAAGGGTACTACTTCTTTATTTGAAAACATCTGTTTGATTTTGGGTTCTTTTTGTTGGTTTTCATGGAAGATTATCTTTAGAAAATGGAATAGTTGATTTTTGTATGGTTATACTCATCTGTGCTGTTTGTGCTTTTCAAATAGAAGATCTCTCTCATATGTTTGTACTGGGTGGAGTTTGATCTGAAAAGTACCTAATGCCTTAATTCCTGTTCATTTTATTTATAATTGGGCTGTTGTGACGTTAAAAATCAAGTAGAGTAAAAAAAATTAATCCTAGTGATCTTAAATCATAGATGTCTTGCAATACTATGATCTTAATGCTCAGATTAGGATTTGTCTTATCAATTTTAGGTAGCATGACATTTTATTCAAATATTCAATTTTGACATCGAGCCATCCTCAATGTTTGTTGGTGAATCTTACATGGGCTTCAATTCCTGCAGAGACAGCACAAAATGTGCGTCTGTTGCTCTAATGTTTCAAATTGGTGAAAATGCAACCTACCATAGAGTAAGACTGAGTTATCTTTTCAAATTTCCAACCACTTTTGCATGTAGTTTTCTTTAAATAATCATGTTTCCCCTAATATGAGAAATCTGTGTACTGTAAGATGGGTGGCTGTAAAGATGGACTTGATACTTGTACAAATAAGACTTGTCGCGGGCATGAAGTTGATATTATGCACTTCTCACTTGGAAATGCTATTCCTGGACGACTCTATGGTGGTAATCCAGTAGACAATAGACAAGGTTATGGAGGCGATAGGTAACTATGCTGCATGTTTTCGCTGCGTAGACTTTTGCATTACCATAATCTATCATTTGATTAATGTTTTGGTCGCCAATAACAGGTTTGGTCATTTGGTGGATGTTTATGCTTGGAACCCGCATTGTAGATTTCTTGATGGCCTTGGCCCTTCAGGTATTTTTGCACTCAATGTTGAACAATGACAGTTATGAGATATTAAGCTGCAGTGTGGATCCAAATTGGCATGAAAATAATCATTTCATCCTGTTAACCTTACATAAATAATTGATCAAGTATTGTAAGTAGTGGTTATTCTGCAAGATAAAGGTTTTGAAGAAGATTCTAGCCATATCCAACTCTTCTTTTGTCATTTTATTAGTAGCTTGGATGTAACATACTATCTTTTTTTTTTGGGTATAATTCTATGGAATCAACTTTACCTAATTTTTGCAATGCTACTTGGTTTATCTTTGGCTTTGCTATGTCAGTTAGCAAAAGTGATTTTTTGAAGAGAAATCGATTTATCTACCGATGACGGTTTTGATTTGCTCATCTTTTAAGTACTATTTTTTCCCCCTTTTGATTATAATGCGGAACCACGTACAGAAGTTTTGCAGAATTTAGCTGCTTTATTATCAGAACAGGATGGCATCATAACTTACATCTTAAGAGGGTCCTCAAACAACTATGGCCTTGGCTTTGCATCTAGAATAGCTAATTTCACATTCTCTGTCATCTCTCCTCATTACAGTTATGTTCTATTTCACTTAAATTAGGAAATGATACTACTGCACAGAATGATTGGCAAGGGTCGTGGTGGCACAGCAGCTTGAGTGACCACTCAGGTAAGCTTATGGAAACAACTTTTTCCTCACTATTTTGGGTAGTCCAATAAATGCTTGTTGGTTCAGCATGTGCACAATTGTATATATATATGCACGATTTTGGCAAAACACTTGATCCTCATTATGGCATAGTGTAATGTTCAAAACATAGAATCACCACAATTTGTGAATTTTGTTATTCTGGCTATTTGACTTTCAATCTTCCAATCATCAGTAATTTCATCCTTTCTTACTTTTCCTGAATATTGGATTATTTGCTAGCAAATAGCTGTGCTTTTCTTAACATGTATGTGCAATCCCTACAAATGTTAATGGTGACTACAGGTAGTCTTTTTTTCCTACAGTCAATTTTTTATTCTTATAAACTTCTATCAAGCAGGTTTTGTATCAGAGGACAGCCCATACGCTACAGATGGTCTAACAGGAACGTACTATTTTGAATTTTCACGGCCCCTGAGGACCATGGATTCTCTTCAACAGGTATGTCCCATAGTAGCTAATAAGAAACACCTAAAAAAGAGTGTTACCTTCTTGTTGGCAACATTTTTACGAAATAGTGAGCATGTGCAGCAGCTCATTCCCTTTTTCTGACCACGAAACATTTTTTCTTTCTTTCACCTAATCAGCATCTTTTGTTAATATTATTGTGTTGAGGTCATAGTAAATCTTCTAGCCTGTAACAGGATGCTCAGTTCACAATCGGTGAATCAAGCAAGTTATCGGCTGCATTCTGGTACCCGGAGGAAGGGAAATCATGGCATGGGTCAGGGCATTATTCAATTAGCTGTGATTGGATACATCTTGATTTCGCGCCAAGCAGTCTTAAGCTCGAAAAGGCGGCCCAAAGAAGCCCTTGGGATGCTGCTACGGCCTTTTCTCTCCTCTTCTCCGTTGTGGCTTTCTGCATATCCATTTTTGTAGGTCATCGGGTTTCTAGCACCAGCAGGACAGCAAACTTCATTCCTATGGAGAGTCTTTAGGTCAAACTTGTGATCAATTATAGATTTTCTTTACATCCACACGACTAGGGATAGCCAGCATTCTTTGTTTTCTTGATTAGGCTACATTTAATTTTCTTGATTATTATTTTCTTTTGATTTCATTGCCCCAGATGAACATAGGTTTTTTCTTGATTAAAGTATATGTTCTCTCACCTTTATCAGAGCATAATTGATACTAGGTATGATATGCTAATCAAGCTGCTACTCTTTCTCTTTTCGGGCCGGGCCTCTATATTTGCCCTTCTGACGTTAAGAAGATTTATTGAAAACTGATTTTCTTTTTTCTTGATAATTAATTCTTAATTTCTCTAAAAAATTTATCAAAGAAATGTTAAAGATTTACTTAGTTAATTTAAATATGGAGTAATAATTGTTTTATTTCTTATAACATACTAGTATATTTCGAAAATTTATTAATTTTTTCGTATCAATGGAATACTATTTGTAATTTAAATTTATTCTATAATAATTTAGGAGTTATTTTTATCCATTGATTTTGAGAAATATTAAAATAGGAGATCCGAAGAAAATTATGTCTATTTTCATTCTTACCGCTAATACAATATACACCCGCGGTTTAGTTTGGTAATTCGATGAATAAAATTATTGAACTTTAAATTAATAAAATAATAATGGCAATTATTATAATATTATTATTATAATGATGTTAATAATTAATATGTATTGTGTAATGTTATAAAAATGCACCGGAGTGTAAAAATACTTGGATGGAGCCATCTAAGTTACAATATAGTATTACGAATTTACTTTTTCTATTTTTAATTTTTGTATATTGGATTTCCAGAGATTTTAGGTAATAAAGCAAGATTTGACTCGTAGCCGGCAGAACGGATTTAGCCCTTCAAAACGTCGTCGTTGACGGGCTCAAGGAAAGAAAAAAATTGAAAAAAGGATTAGAAATTAGTTTGCCCCTGTAAAAGAACAGAAGCAACATTCGATGTTTTTTTCAGAATTTCGAATTTTGAATATCTGAAATACAATTTCTTTACTGTGAAAGCAAAGATAAAAGTACAAAATTTTGAAGTCGATTTTAAGGCAGCAACGGTTTGCTGAATTCGCAGATATTATTTTCTTTATCGGATTTGGCCCTAACACAGATCAGGATTAGGTATTATCTGGTTTCATTTTTATCCTATAATTCTTTTCTTGTGAGTTTGCTTCTATACTGTTCGAAGGTTAGAGACGTGAATTGTTTGTTTGGTTCTAGAATATTTGATTTTTGTACCAGATAATTTATCATGGATTCAGGACAGGATATTAATTTTCGATGTTTTCCAAGTGTTAATTAATATGTTGAATCTAAGGTTTCTGTGCGTAGCGAACGCAAAACTTTGCGTAATGGATGCCTGATTTTCTTTTCTAGAGCTTGAGATTTAAAGTTTGTGGCCGACCATAATGGCGAAGATCAAACCTCAAGCTCTCTTACAACAGAGTAAGAAGAAGAAGGGACCAAGTCGGATTAGTGCTGTTACAATAGCAATTTATTGCCTGATTGTTGTTGTCATGGGGTTTTTTCTTTTCACTTCCTACAGACACTGGACCCGAAGGTTTCCTTCTTTTATTTATCTATTTATTTCATTGTGCTCGTTATGACTGAGTTACTACTTCAGGAATCTGATAAAGATCACTTTATATAGTCATCCTGTTTTCGCTGTACTTTCAAGTGCTGTTCAAGTAATTAAGTTGAAGATATGCATTTCTTTGGACCTAAGGCAACTGATGAAGGTCCATGATGTAATTGATATGATTGTATGAAAGAAGTAGGTGTTGGATAAGTAGTTACAAGATTTTCAGTGATGTTTTTTTGCATTCTGTTTAAACATAAGGTCTGTTAATTGAACGTTACATTGTCTTTAATTTATTGTTCATCTTCTTCAGGTCATCGTATCAAGAGGATTTATTGTCAGGTGTAGAGGTACAGTTGATGCATAACTAATACATCTTGTTCTAATAATTTGCACTTCATCAGTACTTGTTTAACTAAATGGAATTACTAGACTTATAATTATATAGTATTTAAGGTTTGTGCTTTTCTTTGTCTCAATTTCAAGAGTACATACCATTTGTTCTTCCTCGATCACATATAATGACCTTGCCATTCACTTAATTTGCTTTGAATTTCTTATTAAGTAATCATTGTCTTTTTCCTTTTCTTTTTGGCAGCATGATAGTTCATTTGGTGATTCAAAGAAAGTTGATGTCCCCAAATATGCTGTAAGTTTTTTATGGTCAGATAGTTTATTTTTGGATTGGCTTATCTGTATTACTGATTTTGGTCCACATGGATTCACGGTTTTAAATATTGTCATGGGTTATATGTAACAATCTCAATACTGATCACTGGTGTTGGTCATATCTTAACATGTATCTTCCAGTTCTCCTAGCTTGTAATTAGCCCAAGGTTGTTGTTCTGATGTTGAGTGTTTTGCATTAAAGTTGTTGAACTGTTGCTTTTTATGATATTTTTCCATTTTAAGACTGGGTTAGATGATTAAGATCCCTATGTATGCTTCTTGTTTGTTTTGCAATTCTCTAGACCAGATTTTCAGTTTGCTCTTTTTGGTTTTCTTAATCATTCCTGGTTTATGTTAACAGGTGATAGAAACTTCAAAGGGCTCAATAACTGTTGAACTGTACAAAGAAGGCTCTCCCGAAGCTGTTAATGAATTTGTGCAGTTATGGTATGTAATATGCAGATGATATTACCATCAGATTGCAAATTATCTTTGATAATCTGCCTTGATTTTCACCTCCATGCTTTAATTATTTCTTTTACTGATCTGTATTCATTTGAGCTTCAACCGAAGGAGCTAATTTAGGTACTCTGGCCCATGTAGTGCTTATTTATCTGAAAACCTCTCAATCATGGTTTCATTGTCCAATATAATTTGCAGCCTGAAGGGACGTATCAAAGGAATGCTCTTTAATCGTGTAATAAAGAACTTTGTAATTCAAGGAGGTGATATTAGTAGGCCTGGAAATACAGAAGATTGGACTTCAAGGGGAAAGCATTACAATCATCTTGATACAAGGTCTGGCTTATCTCAGATTTCAAATGCTCTGTCAAAATGTAGTATATTCTAAAAAAGGCAATGTTTACTAAATCATTTATTCTTTTATAGCATGAAGCACGAAGCTTTTATGCTCGGCACTTCAAAGACAAAACCGGCTGGCGGAGGATTTGACCTTTTTATTACAACAGCGCCAATCCCTGATCTAAATGAGAAAATTAATGTATTCGGACGTGTTATAAAGGGTGAAGATGTTGTTCAGGTAAAAACTTTTGCGTGCCCTTTGATCATTTCTTCACTTGATAAAATTTTCCCCCTGTTTTGTTTATCGGGCCTTTAACATATAATTTTTGCTACTTTCATGTTAAATGCATAACTTCATGATGTTGATTACAGGAAATTGAAGAGGCAGACACGGATGAGCACTATCGTCCTAAAGCGCCCATAGGGATAACTGAGGTGAAATTGAAGCAGAAAATTTAATAGAAGTGACCATCATAGGATGAAACCATCTGCATATCATACGGTGTCGTATAGATGAGTTACATTGTTGTAGCATTATCACTCCCCTGATTTTATCCTTAGACCCCATGCATCATTTTATCCTAGCCTTCGGTGCACAAGTCTTATTCGTTTGAATTGTATAATTTCGTCTAGCCCTTGAGTATTAAATTTTTGTACACAAATGGCATTTGTAACGCTACTAAGATTTTGATTTCTTGGAAGTGTTTGGAGTTTTACTTTTTTGGCAAAATTTGTGTGGATTGTTTCTCGTGTTAGTCGATAGACTATAGGAATCAAGAATTCCTCACCAAAGGAAAATACTCCCTCAGTCTCCTTTATACTAATTTATTTTGTTATTTTAGTTTGTCTCAATATAAAATATTCATTTTTTTTTGGTTAATGTGACCAAAAACATGATATTATTATACTCAACTCACTCATATTCAACACTAATACAACTACCCATTATACATTAAAATATTATATCTTTCGATCCATTATAATATTATTATACTTTTTAATTCACGAACCCAAAGTAAATGATATCTATTAACGAGACGGAGGGAATATAAAGTAAAAACAATGAAGTTGAATTGGGGTCAAAAAATTGTGCTTACCAATATCCTTGGAATACAATAATATATCCTTGGAATACAATAATTTCAAGCATGGCCATCATCATTCGGGTGGAGAAACAGTTTGAAGCAAACGTTCAAGCCCATCGTCTACTTCAACCCCGTCACTCAGAATCCTTTCCCGCATATCACCCGTTTTTATTCCTGCACCCACATAGGTCTCAAGTAATGATCTGTATAATCGGCTATCAAAGCTCTCTATCCTTTTCATCAGCTTGTAATATTCCTCAGCACTGCTCACATCGTTCTTTTTCTTGAAATACTCTAAAAATCTCCTGATGGTGTCTGATTTTGGCCTCCATTGAGGAGCTTTCTGATATTTGGATGTAGCCTTGTCCATCATCTCTAAAGCTTGCTTTATTTTATCTTCTTTAAGATATAAAACCATGAACAAGTCGAATGCTTTATAGAAAGGCGCTTCTGTTTTCTTCGATGCGCTCTCAAAGACTGATTCAGCTTCTTCAAGCATATCGTGTTTCAGATAAGCACAAATTACTGTATCCACCAATCTATGATCGTAACTAGAACATCCCGTTTCCCATTCCTTAAAGCATTTCTTTATCCCTTCTGTATCATTTAAATTTCCAAGAGCTTGGAACATTATGAAATAACTCTTGTTCGTCACAGTTTTCAAGGTCGACTTCAACAATTTCCATACACGATGGACATTTTCAAGATCAGAAATCCCAGCATACAAGCTAATTAAGTAATGGTACGCCTCACGATCATGGGCTCTCATTTTCTCCTCAAGATTCTTCAGCGCAATCTTAGCTTTGTCATGATGTCCACACCTTACATAGATAGCAGCCAGGTTACTATAGGATGTCCAGTTACATAGCTTCCAGTTTTCCACTTTCAACTCTTGGAACACTCTTTCTACTCCCTCGATATCATTTAAATGTGAATAGCTGTTCATCAATATGTTGTACGTATACGTGTCTGGCTGAATGTTCATCTTCTTCATATACTGGTACAAGGAAAACACCTTCTCGAACTGTCCTGATTTCAAGTAGAGTGCCATGAGATTAGTAAAAGGCAGTGGTCTGACTATCATGTTCTCTTTAACCATTTTACCAAAGATAACTAATGCCTTATCAGTCATCTTCTCCTGACAATAGCAGCTTAGAAGAGCACTGTAAGTGCAATGGACCCTCACTTTGGGGGAGAGTCCGCTGAAGTAATGTTCAGCTTCAGCTATTCCCTTGACATTCGCAATCAGATGCAAACGAACTGCATAATCTCCGTGCCCAAAGTTGAACTTCCGGAACTCCATCCACTCCATTATCTGGATACGTATACAAGGTGCAGAGATCATTTTCTATCCGAAGAACATGGAAAAGGTTTGAACTTAAGCTATCAGGAGATATGCAGGGTTAATATATTTGAAGAAAGATTTTTTTTTTCTTCTTCCAATTAGACTGTATAACATCAACCAAATACCATCATAAATTATCGTTCAAAAGGGATAATACTCTGTTTCGCTTTTAATCTCCCAGCAAAATTCTTTTCCAGAATCTTTTCTCCAAATCATAATAGTAAACACATTCCCATTTTACAATGCATTTTCCACTAATTAATCAAATATTCCAAAACATCACGTCAAAATTTATCTGAGAACAGGAACAGGAACATGAGTACATAATTTGAAATGCATCATCAAACCTAATTCTGGTCGAAAGTTTATGTTGATTAGATTTGCATTAGCATTTTCACATACAGTATAATAAACGAGAGAAATGAAATACCAACCCATCCTTCTATATTCACCAAATTGAAAATCACACAAAATCTACGCACCTCGAGAGCGTGCTCGAATCGCTGATATTTTCGAAGCTCCTTGACACACTCGTCGAGCTGAGTTTTTCCGACGAATCTGCCCTCCCTTATGTACTCATTTATGGTACTTGCCACCTCTCCTTTGATGTGACCCAACTTAGACAATCTCCGGTACAAGCTGCCGTCCTGTTCCGCGGCTTTAACCTCAGTAGAGAAAATTCGAACCAATGCCGGAGCTCTGACGGTCAATCGACGGCGGAAATTCAACATTATCAGTCACCCTGCGCCAGTCTTGCTTGGGAAAGGGTTTTTAACAAGTTTTAGGGTTTAATCAGCAGTAGAAACATACTCCCTCCGTCCCAAAATTGATTGCACACCTTCCACATTTATCCGTCCCAAAATAGATTGCACCTTTCCAAAAAAGAAAATATCACATCAATATCCACCCCTAAAAGTTCATCTTAATTACAACTTTATCATACTCACCTAATACACATAACATACTTTATAATTTATTTATTACCTAAAAATACCATAATACCCCTAAAAAGTCAACATTTCTTAAACTCCGTTTCTACAGTAACAGTGCAATCAATTTTGGGACGGAGGGAGTATGTAATATACCACAGAGGGAAACAGATGAAATCGTAAGTTGGTAACAAGTGCCGTGCGACTTCAACATTAACCCACATTTTATTTTTGAAATTTTAAATTTCAATTTCAATTTATTCTATACTTTTTTCTTAAAAATTTGTGAAAATTTTACTCTTTTCGCCCCTAATACATTTTTTTTTTAATTTATAAGTCTCACTTCAATTTCCTTTTTGAGTGAGCTTATATAAAATAATTAAATATTGATCACTACAACACCAACATAATCATTATGATAGGATTGAGAAAAAGTATCAATTAACATTTATTTTTGAAATGTTCACAATATATTATATATATAGTGCAACATTTTGATTTTTTTTCCCTTAATAAATTAAGGGTCGCATACAAACAAGGTGAAGTTTAACAATTACATTAGCGTTTGAACTTGTGTATTGCACGGGACAAAGGTATTCTGATGTTATTTAAATCCGAAAGAGTAGTCTAAATCATGTTTTTTTGGATAAATCATTATATCTCTACCTAAAGGAGAAGCCTAGCAATATCGTCCCATGCAGCAGTAAGATTATCTAAAAAATAGTGTCTTGTGTTGCATGGTCAGGGATTTTGTCAAATAAATAGATCTTAACTAAAAATATACCTTAATTTTTTTTATAATATGCTCCCTTCATAATACTGTTATGTAGACTCTTGGGGCTAATTTCACCCTTTGAACAAACACTATTTCTTACCAATAAATAGTAAACCCTCGGGGTACAGTATGCCCTAACCTACTGGATAATAGTGTACCATAAACCACAGGGGTAAAGTCATAATGTTACAATTAGAACAAACGCTAAACCCTGCCGATAAATATTAAACCCTCAATGGTCATTATGTCCTAAACCACTGGAAAAAAGTATATCATAAATCACAGGGGTAAACTCTTCATTTCACTGCTGATAAATATTAAATCATTCAATTTTATGTATTATCATATTAAGTAGTTGTATATTAGGTACTCGTACTTATTTAAAGGTACCATACCATATTTATTTAAATATCAACCGCTCATACCCGAATTTATATCGTTTAAAAATTTATTACTCCCTCCATCCTGAGTATTTTTACCCGTTTGTACGGGCATGGAGATTAAGACGTTTTATTTTTTTAATATATAATGTAAGATAAAGTAGGGATAAATTAGCAATTTAAAAAGAAAAGGTAAATAAAGTTATTGAGAATGATGAATAAAGTGTAAAAAAAGTAATTAAAGTTGTTGGGATTGTAAAAGTAGGTAATAAAATATTATGTATTTTTGCCAAAAATGGAATGGGTAAAAATACGTGGGACACCCCAAAATGAAAAGTGGGTAAAAATACGTGGGATGGAGGGAGTACTATATTTGTAACTACTCCAAAATTATTTATCAATATGCTTAGGGTAAAACGGGGTACCTGGAAATAATTAGAGATAATCAAAATCAATGTTAGGAGTACCCATAATTCGTATCCATTTAAATGTTCACCATCTGTGATCGGACATGTCCAATTTAAAAAATTTATAATAATATCATCCAAAACTTATTTTTGTATTACATCCCGTATGCTTAGTTAAAAAATTTATAATAATATCATCCAAAACTTATTATTGTATTGCATCCCGTATGCTTAGTTAATATTTACCTAAGGGTGAAACGAATCGATATTAAGACCGATGAAAGAATTATTCACAGATATTATATTTATTTCTCGATTTTATTTCTATAAGAAAAATTATTTACACAGATTCTATTCATAAATTGAAAAAATAAAAAATTAATAGATCGTTCACTTAAAATTGTTATTATATTTTGAAAAATGAAAACCTTCCCTCATACATTTTTATGAATCTCCTAAAAATTACATTTAAATTTAGGCATAATTTGATTATAGGCATTTCAATTAATTATATTATAAGAGGGCTTCCTATAATCTTTTATATATATTTTTCATATAGTTGTAATCAAACCAATATTAATTTCTCAAATCAAGTATTTGTTATACCAAGTAATCAAATCAAATATTAAAGAATACACTATTGTAATATATATTAATTTGAGAAATATCATATTTTAATGTATAATCGGTAGTTGTTAGGGATTATAGCGGGTAGGATATCCACTATATGGGTATCCATACGTACTCGTATTCATTTAAAAATAAACTACTTATTTTCGTACCAGTTTCATTAAAAAAATATATTTTGATACTCATACCCGTCCCAAACTCTTTTATCAATACCTGTAGATTACATATACTCATTTAATACTAATTTATTTTAAAAAATATTTATATTTAAAATAAATATGATTAAATAAAAATTATAATTAGTAATATATATTTATAATATATTTATATTTTTAGTGTTTAAATTAATGTATTAATTACTAATTAATATATATATATATATATATATATATATATATATATATATATATATATATATATATATATATATATATATATATATATATATATATATGCTTATGACTAAAAACCAATGTCTATCAGCGCCTATTTTTAACATTAGTGGCTTCAATATCCACTGGCTGGTGAAATAGACATCAATCAGAATGTTTATCGTAGTGCATTACAAAAATATTATAATTTTTTATTTTAATTTCAAATTCTAATGATATTTTTTTTGAACTATTCGTACTCATTTTTTTAAGGTGTTTATTAATTATATAAGATACTTTCTTATTTTGTATTACTCATACCCGTATATAAATAAATATTATTTAAAAATAAATATTTTAAAAATTCATTACAATATTTGTATCCGTCACAAAGTCTTTTAGTGGACGATGAATTCTAGCCTCCTCCAAATTAGTCGGTCCATACGGATACCAGTGCATCAAAAAATACTCGTAAATTACTCATACTTATTTAATACTATTTTTAAAGCATTTTTATTGATTAAAATTAATATTTTAAATGAACTTATACTATTACTGATTAAATATAAAATAAATATAATATAATTCTATTATAAAAATATGACCTAAACCCTAATTTTATAAGTTATTATAATAATAATTGAATAATATTACAATAAATCCTAAACCCTAAAACCATACGGTCCATACCCCTAAACCCTAAATCAATATAATGTATTTAAATTAATTTTATAAGTTATCATAATAATTAAATAAGCATTCGTTTATTTAGGGTGTTTATTAATTATGTAAGATACTTTCTTATTTCGTAATACTCATACCCACGTATAAATAAATATCATTTAAAAATTAATATTTTAAAAATTCATTACAATATTTGTATCTGTCCCAAAGTCTTTTAGTGGATGATGGGTTATGGCCTCTCCCGAATTAGTCGGTCTATGGATCGGATATCGGTGCATAAAAAATACTCGTAAATTACTCATACTCATTCAATACTATTTTTAAAGTATTTTTTTATTGATCAAAATTAATATTTTAAATGAACTTATGCTATTACTAATTAAATATAAAATAAATATAATATAATTCTACTACAAAAATATGACCTAAACCCTAACTTTATAAGTTATTATAATAATAATTGAATAATATTACAATAAATCCTAAACCCTAAAACCATATCCGTAAACCCTAAGGCAAATACTAGTGTGCACTAGTTTTTAAGGTGCACCAAATAATCCAAATCCAATTGACTCATCATATATAAATAATTTTGACCCATATTTCATTCCTTCCCTTTTCTCGTGCTCTCTCCCCTAAATTCCTCTCTCTCCCCTTATTTTCCTTACTCTCTCCCTCTCCTAATTTTTCACTCTCTCTCTCTCCTAATATTTGTAATTAATTTAATTTTTTATTTTCAATTCAAATTAATATTAATTGACTTTTTAGAATGACAGATATCAATGTATATGATTTTATTTATAACTTTATTACTTTTTTTAGAGTAGTGTATAAAGCTAAAAATATTTTTGTAAAAAAAGAACAAAATACAGTTATTAAGAAAAACGTATACATTATTGAATTACAAAAAATACAATATCTTATACAAAAATTTGACAATAGATGAATACCAAGGATATTTTTTCAACTTTAATTTCACACAGAATGCATAATAAACAGATTCATCAGTTCACAACAAATTTATTTTCCCATGATTATACTTTATCTCATCTCCACGCATACAATATATGTTAATTAATTACAAGTAATACAGTATTATAAAAATAATGATGCAGTTTAAAATTACATTAATACTTATGCTTAACAGCTATAATGGAAATAACCATGGACTCAATAATGGAAATAGAACTTCCAATTTCCTTCTAAAGGGTGATCCGCCATGGATTTGTAGAAAACAACCATTATACCGTATCGGATCTAGCCACAACACCATCGAACTGCTATAAATTTTTGCTACCCTATGCCATTTGCCGCCAACCATCATGACCGCCGGAATCGCTGATCGCAACACCGACCACCAGCCTAGTTGATCGCAGAGCCGACCACCAGTCTCTCGTTCATCTTAAAATTGTTGTACTTTCAGTGAAAACGTTGAGATGTAGTTTTCTGAATTTCACAATATCTGAAAAGAATCTCTTCTCAGATCCCCAATCTATATTCACTCAATCTTGTGAAAAATTAATGAATCTATGAGCGATTCTTTTAGAATAGATTGATTCATTCAATTAACAGAACGAATTAATCTTTGTAGTGGTATAGGAGAAGAGGAAATTATTAGTTTGGAGAAGAACAGGAAGAGTTTCAGAACGTGCGATATGGGGAGGAGAGAGAAGGAGAGACGCTGGGATGGAGAATGGAATGACGTCATCCGGGTTATTTACATTATATATTGGATCCATTTTCTAATTTGGGTTATATTATTAACGTACACCAATTGCATCAACTCAAACCCTAAATCAATATAATGTATTTAAATTAATTTTATAAGTTATTATAATAATTAAATAATATTACCCTATACCCTAAACCATATAATTAAAAATTAATTCAAATGTTTAGGAATAATTAACATAATTTGAAATAATTAAAATTAGTAGTAGTTATGTATTATATTTAATAAAAAATAATATTAAGCACATATATAAGGAATCATTTTAAATAAGGCATCATTTTAAATTAAATAAGACATCATTATTATGAACAAAAATCAATGGCCAAAATCTAATATCATAATTGTGATGAATGGATGAGATTGAATAATATGATGAACGGATGAGATTAAAAAATGTATAGTAATCAAAACTAATGGTATAGATTAAAAATTGGTTCAATTTTGACTTTTAAAGTGTGTGTTATTATATATAAAGATAAAGATAAAGATATGAAATCTAACGTTGTTTAATATTAAAAAAAATTATAATTTTTTAAAAAATTATACTAGTACATTGCAAATATCAAAACTCAAAAGTATTACTTTTTTATTTTGCAGTTTTTTTTTTCCCTTTAAAACATTATAATCAACTATAATTGCACTGATACTACTAATTTCCTATATCAAAACAATTTAATATTATTTTACTCCTTATTTAAATTAAATTGTGACTTTTAAAGCTTGATGGTGCCTTGGGGTGTGAGGATATTCCGTTGTGGTTGTTAAAGGAATGTGCGACACGTGTCCTCGTAGCCAGATTGCAGAGAAAGCTGGAGCTTTAAGGTTTTCCGCCATGGCGCTTCTCAGCCACCGCCCTCTCATCGCAACTCCCACTCTCCACTCTTCAGGAATCAATCCTCGTCTTCGAATTTCATGCTTATCGACCCGACCTACTTCTGTAAACACTCAATTCTTCTCTCGACTATTGTTCTTTACGAAATTTTGTTAATTTTGAGTCTCTCTCAGGTAGAAGCTATTGAATTGAAATCATCGCAGAAAGAGTACTCCCCTGGTTACTTGATGATGTTTTCTTAAACGTATTTCGAAGCAGAATGGTTTTATTATTATTATTATTATTATTTTTTTTTTTTTTAATGATTTTAGAATGTGTGAATGTGTGAATTCTAAAGTTGATACGCATTGATAGGAGATTGGATGGGACTCTGAGAAAGCTGGATACGATGGATTAATTGATGTTGCTCATCGGATTATGGTGGGAAGATCCAATCCTGAAGCTACAGAAGCTGCGGTAAATTCTTAGTAGTAGGAGTATTTAGTTGACATTTGAGTGAGTTAATAAAAGGATGGATGGATTGTTGATGCAGGTAAGGATACTGAGATCGCTGTTTCCTCCATGGCTGTTAGAGCTCTACAAAAAGCTTATTTCGCCTATTGCTGGAGGCCAAGTAGCAGCCTTGATGGTTGGTGAGTAATGTTCCGAAATTCATACATTCAACCATGATGGTTGGTGATGATATATTTGAGTGAAAAGATGGAAAGCTAGGGTGACTGCAGTTTCATGATGGGAAGATGCAGTGTGAACTCTGTAGATGTGGCAAATGGATGTTCATGGTCTAGTGGGGTAATTTAAATGTAATGTTTCAAGTTTGATTGGTTGTAGTGTGATATCAGTTAGTTCATGGGAGTGATTAATTGGTGCAGGTGTTTGTTGAGAAATGCAAGTACTTGGAGGAGAGCAAATGTGTGGGTGTATGTATCAATACTTGTAAGCTTCCCACACAGGTTGGTCAAGGTCAATCCTTCACACTTGAATATTCATCCACCTCATTCACCCCTTATGATATTGCAGACCTTCTTCAAGGATTACATGGGAGTTCCTCTGCTTATGGAGCCCAACATCCAAGACTCAGGTAGTTTAATGTTTCCATTCTCTACTCATCAATCGCAACATGCCATCTTTCTTTGCATTCTTATTCCGTTTCAACTCAACCTTCTGCTTACTTTTCTTTTGAAAATGTTTTGCAGTTCAAATTTGGGGTGCTTCCTCCCCCACTAGATGATGCTGCACTCAAAGAGCCATGCATTGAGTTATGCCCTACTGCCAGTCGACGTAAGCAAGTCAAATCCAAGTGTCCAAAGGCTTAGGACGGTCGCACAAAACAGAATTATTACCCCTTTATCCAACTTCTGACTGTTTAAAAACATTCATGCCCACAAGTATATATAACTCACATCAGTGGTAAACTTTGATTATTCGTATTAACCACCTAATAATTATAATCACGATTTAATTCACAATTAGTACTCATAATATTTGATTCAATTACTTGTTAGTTGTTATAAATGTATTAATTGGTATCCATATGGTCGCTGCTTTCCGTGACGAGAGCCATATATGTACACCAGTCGCCTTGCGATTGACTAAACCCCCAAGAGAAAATTTTGTAATAATAGCGGACCTTCCATAAAGGAGTTATAAATAATACACTGCATTGGAGAAAGAATTGCATAGTGCGGAAGGCAGTAACAGGGCCAAAACCATTGATACAGACACGACAGCACAATATATAATAACTCCATTGAAGCACACACTTTGCTTCCATAAATCAACACATGTGCCCTTCTATCTGAGTAGCATTACCGATCCCACCCAGAGGGTCTCCGTCTTTCTCTTCCTTTATCCCTGATATCCAGGCAACAGTCAAGTCAAGATGCCCAAAAGCAAGAAATATATAAACAGAGTTTGACGTAGGAGCATTTAAGCTCTTTCATATTTTGGCTAAAATGCTGAGGTTGCAATACAAAGTTTCCATGGGATTTAAGACTACATAAATATTCACAACAACTTGTGATAAGAACTTACTGAAACTGAAGTAAATATGACACCCAGATGAGTTTAATATGTGAATTCTTTTGTTTATTTTAGGCTCCTCAGTAAATCTTGAGCTTGTCAAGACTCACACTAGTAAACGAGGCAAATCATGAGTAGGCCGACTGAATCAAATAAATTTAAACCACTTGGTAAAATCAATGCAGCATTAGACTTCAGCACAGGAAACTCACCTTTCAGGGTGTGTCAGTTTGGCAATTCCTCCGGAGTTGGGGGTAGTGTTGTTCGACGCAGAGGGAGTACTGGTTGCACTGTTCAGTCTTGCAGCAGGCATCTCACCACCGATGGTCCCACCAGATACAAACCCAGGTAATACCGTTCTCTTAATGGCTTGTAATCCTGAACTGTTCTGCAGAAACTGACTCTGGGAATTTGATGATGCAGGAACAAAGTTGCTTCTGAACTGTGCCATCATCCCTGTCCTCAGTGTATTAACTGCCGCAGAACGACTGGGTGTAGCATTTGATTCAGGACTATACCCGATGCCCAAACCAAAGTCCACACCTCGAACACCTCTGCCACCGCCACCTCCTCCCCCCCTTCCTTTAGCCCTTTTTCCACCTGCAGCAGTACAAACGGTTCTTAGAACTCCAATGATGCTTGCACACTAATCTTACAATCTACTAAAAATTCATGCATGGGCAAACCACTCTCTAATTCATACCATTCCCAAACATCTCAGAAATGCAAATGTCAGAACAATATGATATAAATCATGTGCATATCAAATAAATGGAACTCCTTACCTCCTTTTCGTGCATCACGTTTTGATCTGAACCTTCCATCCTAATGATGTAAAAAGTAAATGTCATTCAAAAAAAGAACAGATACAACAATGATAAACACATGTAAGCTATTGTGGAGACAGTTGATTCCAACTTTGCATTATGGTTTTAAGCGCAAATAACTTCTAGTTGCAAGAATACAAATAAGTGTTGGGAGGCGAAGATGCTGTCTGAATGGAAGCTCAATAAGTGAATATAAGTATATAAGGTTTTGTGTCGTCTTAGATGAACTTATAATTTATTGAGAAGCATGGTATGTTACAAATTCAGAAATACTTCAAATCAAAATTATACTCCTAAAACAATTTTCATCATTAATTTGGCCCAAATACCATATTCAGGAAATATTTCAATATGTTCATGTAGATAAAAACAAAAAATAAAAGCACCGTTGACTTACCTTCATAGCCAGATCCATAAGCTCCGGGGGTACATTTTGACCAGCGGCAATCAAACTGTTCACTAGTTCACCAGCAAATCTTGCTTCCTTTTGCGTTATGAGAGTGAATGCAGTTCCATCTTTGTCACCAGCACGACCTGTCCTTCCAATTCGGTGTACATGCATGTCCATATCTTTAGCTATGTCAAAGTTGACCACAGATTTAATTGACTTGATGTCAAGACCACGAGCAGCAACATCAGTTGCAATAAGGACATGGTACATTCCAGACTTGAATTTTTGCAATATATCCATACGAGAAGCCTGATCTTTGTCTCCATGAAGTGCTGCAACTTTAAAACCTGTCAAGGCTAGTTGTGATTCAACTTCATCCACTGTAGCTTTTTTGGAAGCAAAGACCAAAACATCCCCCTCATCTATCAATCCAGGAAGTTTTTCAAGCAACCAGGGCAATTTTTCTGTTTCTGAGGGTATCACATGGACAACTTGGGTAATATCTTCATTGGCCATACCCACCTCGCCCACAGTCACTCTTACAGGATCAGAAAGTATTTCCCTAGCAAGCTTTTCAACTTTTCGAGGCATAGTAGCTGAAAAAAGTAACGTCTGCCGATCTGGCCTAATTTGACCCACTATAGACCTTATCTGTGGCTCAAAACCAAGATCAAACATTCGATCTGCCTCATCAAGTACTAAATAGGTTGCCCTCAACATGGTCACTGCCTTCATTTTAATCATGTCTATCAATCTCCCAGGAGTAGCCACAACAATCTCACAACCTGCCTTCAGTTCCTTGAACTGATCAAGCTTGGACATTCCACCATAAACTGCAGATACACGGATATTTTGAGACTTGGCAAATTTCTTAGCTTCCAAGTATATTTGATGAGCTAGCTCCCTAGTAGGAGCACATATCACTCCAATGGGACCTTCTTCTTTCTGAAGTTCAGGTTGATCCATAATATGCACAATCATCGGAAGCACAAAAGAAGCAGTCTTTCCTGAACCAGTTTTAGCTATACCAATTATGTCTCTTCCAGAAAGCACAATAGGTAGAGCTTGGCACTGTATCGGAGTGGGTTTTATATATGCTTGCTTTCCTATGGCTTTCATTAACTCCACAGAAAACCCACAATCTTCAAAATTCTTAATTGGCCGCGGAACATCAAAACCAGAAACACGAATTGCTAAGCTATTCTTGTACTCGGTAACATCCTGCTCACTCATACCTGAGAGAATCAATAATCAAAAAACCTCATTCAAACTTAAATACTTCTTCTTTTATAATGTTAGGCATACACATTAATTACAGAGTTTGAAAGGTTGACACGAAAAATAATGATACTCATGCCTTTTTCCTTAACTAATAAAGACAAATTAATAAAGATGCAAAATATAGGACGAAGTATGGCCAATGGACATCATCTTAAGCATAGCCCATCTTAGTCATATGAAGATTGTACAATGTCTATGATATTTAGAGTTCACAAGTATTGTAATCAATTCAGATTCCACAATGATAATATGTCCAATCTTACGTCACATAATTGAGTTCACATGTCTCTAGGACACCTGAATAATAACACCATTGAAATACATAATACTGTAAAATGAATGGTCACTGAAACTACTTTTACTAAAAATTAAGTGATTAACCGTTTAAATTAAAATTCACCGATATTTTATAAGAAATACCAGCTTTTACTGTGAAGTGCTGTTAATTTATAAATAAACTCAACTGCTCATAAAATTTCATTCATTATACAGTTCATTGGTTCAAAAAATTTAACAGATATAGTCATTCTGAACAAACAACCGGCAGGTATTGTGCCTGAGACCAAGTCCCCAGACATGGTGCCACACTTATAATAAACAAATTTGCCTGCAGAATAAAACCCTATAGTGGAAGCGGATCATCGCGGTAAGCGAACTCAAACATGTCAAAGCACTAACTGAACAGCGAACGTCCTCAACGAGCAAACAGATAGATATAAACTATACATAAATTTTAATACCTGAAATCGAAGGCTTCTCCTCATAGAAATCCTTATTAAATGGCTCGTAATCAATTGAGCTATGGTCGAGCGCCGGAATGGGCTCAATTTTCTTCTTATCAACAATAATAGGATTATCGTCAGAATCATATTCAATCATCCCCGCATCTACCGCCTTCGCCGCAGCATAAACCTCTTCATCCGAATTGTAGCCTGCGTGCAGCGCGTCCGCAGCCAACTGCAGCCCCAAATCCTTCTTCGCCTTCATGAAACTCTCCATCGGATCATCTTCGACGTCATCCTTATACTTATCCAACTTATCCTTCGGCTTTGGTGGCGGAGCCGCCTTCATCTCCTCCTGTAATCCTTCCATAAACGCGTCC
The DNA here is from genome assembly GCA_023678885.1 of Pogostemon cablin. Taxonomy (NCBI): domain Eukaryota; kingdom Viridiplantae; phylum Streptophyta; class Magnoliopsida; order Lamiales; family Lamiaceae; genus Pogostemon; species Pogostemon cablin. The sequence continues at coordinate 27,686,416 of CM043005.1, read as the reverse complement.
AGAGGGTCAACTTCGTCGTCATCAGCAACAGCATCGCCATTGTTACTAGACACGAAGTCGGTTGAATTTTCACGATCCTCGGCGTAGTCAATATTCTCGAGGTCGACGTCGTCGTCGCCGCCGCCGCCTCCACGAGATGAAGGAGGAACATACAAACGTTGAGGAGGTTGAGAGCGCTCGAAGTTGTATGTGGGTTGGCGATTGATGCCGAAGCCTACGAATCCGAACTTTCGTTTCGACATTCTACGATATTAAACCCTAGAATTTTGCATTTGGGGAATCTGTAAACACTAATATTGTCAGATTAATTATTAAAGGACGGTGTTAAGAGGTTTCTGAGAGTAAAGACTACAGAGGCAAGCCGGCCCGCGTAATGGAGCCAAGCGAGCTGGACCGGGTTTACATGGGTCATCGACTCACCATCACCATTAAGGATTTTTTTTTTTTTTTATCATACACAACACAATTGAGAGGATTTTATTAGAGGGCTAAAACTTTGGCGAACGCAGCCTTTAGTATTAAATGGTAATCTCCCGTCCCATAAAATTTTTCACATTTTTTTTATTTGTTTGTCCCACAAAATCTTTAACACAAAAAAAATATTACTTTATTTAACAACCTCAAAAGTTAGTTTAATTTCAAATTTGTCGCTTCTTTTTCACACACATCTTATTACTTTATATTTTTTTATTATTTAAAAATATTATAATACCCTCAAAAATCAATAAAGTTGGTCAAAAAGTACAACTTTTTTTAAACGAAAATATGAAAAGTACTATGGGAAGGAGGGAGTATATCTTTTAGTATAATGATGAGTGTTCTTTATTTTCTGAAAAATTAAATAAAAGAGATAATGAAAGTGTATACTATTTTTTAAAACAAAATGTTGTACTCTTATTAATTTATTAAAATATATTACTATAATTTTAGAACAAAATGATGTACCCTACACACTTTGTTTATCAGGGACACAAAAAACCAATTCTTATTAGAGTTAAAAATTAATTTGGCCTATAATAAGGCCGTGACACTATTTTATGTAGGGGACTTATGTTAGACGGATAATTTTTTTTTTAAAGTAATATTCAATTAATATAAATAATAATATTATTTTATGAACAATTTATAATATAAATGAAAAGTGATAATATTTTATAATAATAATATTTTATTTGAAAAATGATAACTATTTTAAAAAATATAAATTTGTCTGAAATGGTTTCGCGCAACCTCTTTATTAAAGAGAAAATAGTATAGTTAGGGGTGTTTCTTTGAGGTTTTAAGATAATGGATGGGTATGAAAAGTAAATTTAGTGTTTGATTTTCCTTTACTATGGGAATGATTTATAAGTTTTTGGGAATCTCCCATTCCACTTATAAATGGGTGGAATGAAACCCATTCCCATTACATTTCAATTCTCATCCTTATTCCCATTCCACTCAATTTTACCAAACATTCCCTTACTCTCTTTTTTTACGGGACTTTACTATCATATTTTAGATAGTGTACTATTCTTTTTAATTACTCCCTTCAATTATCTGCATAGAAATTTTAGGTATTGAATTTAAAAAAAAATTACTTTTTAATCAATTTTTAAGTAATAAATAAGTTATAAAGTATGTTATATATGTTAGGTAGGAGTTATATTTTTTAAATTAAGTTAACTTTTAATGTTATTGGTTGACGTGGATTTTTCTTTTTTAAATGGTGATTATAAATATTAATGGTGAAAAGTATGAGATAGAATTAATGCGTGGTTTTCTATAGTTATTAGTTATACTAGGGTTTTATGTAGGTTCATAAATAAAGATATACTACGTATTAATCATTTTATTATTTGAGGGAGACTAGGGTATAACCGGGTGTATCAATTGAATTGGTACACTCTTGGTCTCCACCCTTCCTAATTAATTTATGTTATTTAATTAATGTTGTTTTTTATTTTATTTTTAAATTTATTTTATTTAAATGACTATTATACTCTAAACCCTAAACCCTAGGGATAAATTATACCCTAAACCACAAGGATAAAATTACAATTATACCTTAAGTCCTAAACCCTAGGGATAAATTATACCCTAAACCACAAGGGTAAAATTACAATTATACCCTAAACCCTAGGGGATAAATTATACCCTAAAGCACAAGAGTAAAATTATAATTATACCCTAAACCCTAGTGGATAAATTATACCCTAAAGCACAAGTAAAATTATAATTATACCCTAAACCCTAGGGATAAATTATACCATAAACAACAAGGGTAAAATTGCAATTATGTCCCTAAAATTAAATAAAAAAAAACAGTAACAACAACAGTTAAAAAAAATACTACAGGTAAAGGAAGGAAGTTGTAACGGGTTGTACCAAAATGGAGGTTGTATACAAGTCATTGTCTTATTATTGATAAACTCTCTTGTGAGACGAGTTTTTTGTGAGACGGGTTGACTCATTACTAAAGTATGTTTATTTATTATATAGGTAAAATATGCTTATTTATAGTTAAAGTATGTCAATAATGAATCATATTATAACACTCTAAAATCATACTTTAATTCATTATTTATCATATTTTAGAAAGTATACTTTAACAATATTAAACATACTTTATATATATAATAGACATACTTTAACACGTCTCACAAACCGTCTCACATATATATAAGAGAATTTGTCCTTATTATTTTATATGGGTTTTATCTCAAGAGGAGGAAATTTAAGGAATGTTCAAACTAAAATATGTAAAATTTGGAATGAGAATAATATGGAAAAAAAGTTTTTTCATCTAAATAATTGGGCTGTTATGATTTTAATTAATTAATTAATGATTTTAACCGCGACTAAATAAAAAAGTGAGTATTAATGATTGAAAACTTACAAAAGGAATAATTATATTTTTTTAATTTAATTTTTTATAAGAAAAAAATTGTGTGAAGGTAAAAGTGCACGTGCAACGTGAAAGGCGTGCCACTAAAATAAGCCGGTGGTGCAGGAGCATATCATGCGCACATAGTTGCAGCACAAATGTGTAGAAGAGAGAGGAAGGAAAAATAAAAGAGAGAAACAAGGGCAGTGGAGTTGAGTCAACTCGCCAGGACCTTACTGAGTCGTGTAACCGAGTCTAAATTATCCCCACCCAAAACAACACACAAAAATTTCACACATACACACACGCACAAACAGGCGTGAAAAAAATGGAGAAGAAATTGGGAGTCTTCTTTACTAGTATAGTTACCCATATCAACAACACGACCCTCTCTATCTTCTCTAACCCTAATGCAAACATCCAAACAACCCTTTATGTCCCTCTCTTTCTCTCTCTAAAATACATACGCTTTTGTGTATCCGTCTATTCACCGACCCATCATCTCTTGCCCTTAAATGTAACTTACGTTTTCCCTTTTCATCTGTTCACCTCCCCCGTTCCGTGGTTTCTTCTCCGCCTGTTTCTCGCTGGGTAATTTTGTTGCTTTTAATTTTCTTCCATTGCTGTATAATTTTCATATTGTGCTCGTCGATTCAGCCGGTGGAACTTGGGGGATTGTGGTGAATTTGTTGGTTTCAGCTTTGGGTCTTTTGGTGATCGCTCAATGTGATGCGTGGTATTTCTCTCTGATTTCACATTTGAGTTGGATTTCTGTCTAATTTGGGGAGGTTAGGGTGGAATGTGTTTAGTTTTTGCTTCGATTTGCACTAAAATATATTATTATTATTTTTGGGTGGGGGAGAGGCTTTATTTTTGTATTGGTGATGTATAATGCTCGTGAAATATGAGGTTTTCAAATTGTCTGGTTTTGCATTATGCCGCTGTTCATCTTGTCTATGTGAATGATTTTAGTTCATCTTGTAAAAAAGTTTTTCTCGGCTTGCCATTATTACTCTTTTAGTACTTTGGTGCGTGGATGGTGTCTGAGTGTACTATTGAACTGTGTTCTTAATTGATCTTTTGTGGTAAAATATTTTGATTTAAAAGTCCATCCGTTTTTTTGTGCCATTTGCCTCTTTATTGCGCCACTTCGTTCCTACCTGATGGAGTATTTAAAACTGACTTTCGGCCTGTTCTCATGTATACATGTTTGTCGAATTAATAAGTTGCATGTTTGACTGCTCTGATAGTTATGTTGTGAACATTTTGCAGAGTCCTTGATGAGCTATGGGGCTTGTCCCTCTTAACATTTAATTGGACCATTTGCAACTATCATTATTGGAACACGAATCGTAACAATGGACAAATCTAATGGTCATTCTATGGAATGTATTGGAGTTGCTGCTAAGAGAAAGAGAAGCCAAACATCCCGCCGACCTAGACCTGAATCACAGTCACTACCTGAGACACCAGTTTCAGACGATACGAGTAAGGTCTCGAGTGATGATAATAATGGTGATGGTAATTCTGGTGAAAAAATGTTCAATTTGAGTCAGTGTGTATCAAGGTCCTTGCCAGTTAGTGGATCAAATGGAATCGATATGGGTGATAGAGCAGGAAGTGAGAATAGACCAAAAAAAGTTAAGTTGAAGGTCGGTGGTGTGACACGTACACTTCAAACCAAAGCCAGTTCTAATGGGGAGTCTCGAAGTGGGTCTTTGGCAAAGGCTAATCAAACCTCAGATAATGATCGGTCACGGCAGAGGTTGATCTCTCAGGTTGTATTTTTGCTGCTTCTCTAATTTTTATCCATGAATACCTTTTGTGCTGAACTCACTTTACTGTTTCAACTTGATTTTGGGAAATGGAACTCTGTTATGCATATTTTCTTTTTGTTATGTATGGCACTTGGAAAGGGCACTGTGCTGCAGCAACTTTCATTTTCACCTTTGTTTGGTGTTTGTTCATCTTTATTTACTTTAAATGCTTTTTGCACTTAATGCGGGAGATAAGCTATCTTTCTTGAGAACCTCCTTGCATCAATGGGAATAAATATAGTGAATTGACATCCAAGCCTTGACATTTTAAGTTTCAAATTTTAGTGATCGAATTGAGGGAATTGTTTTGGGTTTATGATGTTCCAGTTATGCACTATCCTCAAAATAGTTAGTATAATCTTTAATTCTTGGTTTTTTGTTTTTCTGCTCATTGGCTCTAATTATCACTCTCCTAAATATACTTGATTGTTTAGTATGTTGGAACTTAATAATGCTGATGTACATTGTTGATATTAGGTTCGCAATGGGAAATTTATAGTATTTGTTTGGCAAACAAATCTTTCCATTCAAACCTAATGATTGTGATTTTAATTTTTAACAAGTTTTACCATGTGGCGCTAGGCTCACTGATTATTATTTTCCATGTATGGCATGTTTATGTTTCAGGAAAGTTCTGATGAACTTCATTCTTCGTCTCTTGATAAGAAAGGAACTTTACAAGGTATCCCGTGGAAGGATTTCTCGAAAGGTAGTTTTAATATTGGGAAGGAGGATATGGGGAGGACATGTGGGGAAAATGCCTTGGAAAAGAAAGGGGATAAGTCTGATCCAGTTCGTAAGAGCAGAAGGGTGCCTAAGAGACGAGTGTTGGATGGGGAATTTGATGAAGACGATGAAGATGATGAGATCCGGTATCTGGAGAAACTAAAGACTTCTAAGATATCAGGATATAAGGATTTGGATGCACAGCCCAACCGGAAACTGCAGAAGGGGGGTAAGTATGAAAACCTGGAAGATGTTGGGAAGCTCAGTAGAGATGTACGGAAATCCAGATCTGGTGACATGGATTATGAGGAGGAAGAAGAACAATTGTCTGATGGTGGCCATGAAGAGAAGATGAAAAAACAAAAGAAAGATTTGTCAGAGTTACCAGCAGAAAACAAGAGGGAAATTGCTCTCACAACTCGTCAACGAGCCCTTCTAAGCAAGGATGCTTCTTCGCCATCCGGTGCTAACCAAATTGAGTTCCCAAATGGTTTACCACCAGCTCCACCACGAAGTAAGTATGAAATCCCTTTTACTTTTGACCTTTTGATTCCACGTAGAAACAGTTGCCTTAACTTGTCTTTGAATTCATTGGGTAGAACAAAAGGAGAAATTGACAGAAGTGGAGCAACAATTGAAGAAAGTGGAGGCTGCTCAAAGGCGGAGATTGCAGAATGAGAAAGCAGCTCGAGAGTCAGAGGTTCACTTTTCGTGCTCATACTTTTGTTAAAAATTTTCCTTTAAAGTCAAAACGGAAAATTACCAGGGGATATTGCTATTGTAGGCTGAAGCTATCAGAAAAATCCTTGGTCAAGATTCCAGCAGGAAGAAGAGAGAAGAGAAAATGAAGAAGCGGCAGGAAGAAATAGCACAGGTATTCTGCAACTGGAACATGACTTAAAAAAATAAATTTGCATGGGTACAAATTTGTTTATGAAAATTAACACTGCCCTCTTATGTATATTAAAACAATATCGAATTTAAATAGGAGAAGGCGACCAGTGCTCAAATGCTTTCATCTAACACCATTAGGACGATCATGGGACCTACAGGAACTACCGTCACATTTCCGCTGGACATGGGCTTGCCTAAGTTACTTAACTCCAACCCTTGCAGGTATTTTTTTCTTTTTTCTTGTAACTTTTTCCTACTTGTGAATATTGTTGCTGATACGTTGCTGACTAATTTTGAGATTCAGTTATCCTCCTCCACGGGAGAAGTGTGCCGGCCCTTCTTGTACCAATGCTTACAAGTACCGTGATTCGAAGTCGAAGCTTCCTCTTTGCAGCCTCCAATGCTACAAGGCTGTCAATGAAGAGATGCATACTCAGAAAGCCTGCTAAAACTTGGTCCTCTCTCCCAGGATTTATGCAGTAGGAAGTAGAAGTGGTTCAGCTCTGGAATCTGAGATCTGCAGAGTTTTATTTTGCAGGAAACATTATTGCTGCAGTTACAACACTGTTTGATTGATATATTTTGTCAAAACATCCCAAGTCTTAGAGTGTCGAAACATCCGAAGTTTTTGACTGTTTGTGGCGGTAACTGCATGTTAATTGAATCATGTGTTGTCAATATCAATGGAAATTTTCATAAACTAGATATCAGTATAATGAAAATGTATGGATTTTGTGATAAGTAGTTATTGTGGTAATTTAATTACATGAGATAAAACAAGAACCTTGGGTTTGACAATAATCTGTGATGTATGGCTTAATTTGGGAAAATTAAGTAGATGGAGATAATACGAAACCAGTATTTGGGAAAATGCCCCTTAATTTTACCCGATTGAACTTTGTCACTATTTATGTACAGCATGGGAGCTTTTCTACTTATTGCTGGTACAAAAGATATATATATATCCTGGAGTGTATATTGGGTGCACCCGGGTGCAAGGGTGCACCCATATGTGTATACCTTTTTATTCTATTTTGTATACATATTATTCTATTTTGTATACGTATTTTGTAATAATTGTATACTTTTTTACATTAAGTTTTCATTAAAAAAATTAACATTCATATGTGTATAACATTTTATTGAATATTATATACAATTTTTCATTAAAAAAATTAACAATTAAATTGTATACATTTTTACTCTTAATTGTATATGTTTTTGTTTATATTTGTATGTGGGTGCACCCGGGTGCACACTATAAATTGCCTATATCCTGTTCATTTGATACGTTTTGATCCTTGTGATATCTAGTTAATCAAATTCATAACATTGTTTCCTTGTTGATGGTTAATTGAATCAGTTGAAAGCCTTCCGAATTCAAGGATAATGATACATCAGCCTCTTGGTGGGGTTCAGGTCTGCCCCTCCTATTTTTATACACATTATTTTTAAAGGATTGTTTGGCATACAACAGCGGTCAAAACCTAGATAAGATGAAATGAGGAGTGGTAAGGAAGCCAAAGAATATGGTCTTATATCTTGAATCCCCTGAAACCAGTTGCTGCTGCAACCTTGATCCTTTTTATAATCAAAAGCTGGTGTATTGAATGAAGAGAACACCTAGTAGCTGCATCTTTGCTTTGTGAGTGTTATCAGAGGATTCAGTGATGTATGGCTTCCTAAGGTGGGGTTTCATTCTCATCATGATATCTCACCCCAGTTCTGTGCTAGTCATACTCGAATGTTTTTTTTTTTTTTTGTTGGTATCACCCTCCACATCTTTAGTAAAGGGATGATCTCATAACCAATCAAAATTCATGAATGTGTTGGTGGGAACGATCTCTAAGGAAGCATCTTGGTGTCATGTAATGTGGATAGAGATTTGCCATAGTGGTGGCAGGGACCTTGTTGATTGATGGGTCTCTCTCTCCCTCACACACATTCATGGCAGCAAAGCATGCGTGTTTAGTAATGAAAACTGTTCCACCAGTGCCAATAAATAAATTATGGTAATTCCAGTAATGCTCCCTCCATATTGATTACCAATGATGTGAATGTGATGCTTGAATCAATTCCAAATAATCATCATCCCGCAAATAAAACAGTGGGACCATTAAGCATCCAACTGCGTACTAGAGCATTAGTGTTGCTTAATTATTATATACTCACTTTATAAAAAAATACTCTAATTTTGTTTAGAATAGAAGAAAAGTTCCAAAATTTTTATACATATTAATTGAGCAGCGGGCATTGCAATGGGACTCTCGTGCTGTTTGCAACTTTAAGTGTACCACAATTTACTACTTTTACCCTTATTTAATAGTATCTGCTTTTCTCCCTCTCGCCGGATGTCCTGTTACATTTGGGTGTTACATCTCCTGTTACACGTGTTAGATGAGTGACACGTGTACGGAGGGGAAAATCTCAATCATTCCCTTTAGGGTTGATGGTTAGGGTATAGATTAGTCTATCCTATGTGTCAATCATCCAACAGTTTCTAACAGGAGATGTAACACCAAATGTAATAAGAGATCCGAACCGCTTCCCCCCCCCCCCCACCCCAAATTTGGTGTGAATCTTGAAAGTGGAAACAAGAGAAAACAGAGGCGAGAAGAGGGTATTTTCATATGAACACAGATACACACACTAAAGGACTATGAAAGTGCTTCTCATGAAGGCTGTGAAGAATGAAGAACTGGGGAGCTCCTCAAGCTCATCAAAGAAGTTTTCCTCTTCCGATTTCAACCCCACTGGATCATCCGAACATGCCTTTGGATCTTCCCTGTACACCTCCTCCACATTTTCTTGAAAAGGGGTAATATTTGTGTCATCTGGGGTTGAATTGAATGGAGATTGAGAGCACTGAAATACATCTTCAGAGTTAGCTGCAGGGCCTTCTTCTTCTTGCTTTGGAGTTGCGGGATGAGTCTGACCAGAGGGTGAACTGCCCTCTCTCTCCTCTTGTTTTTGTTTGGAGGGGAGGGAGTAATCAGGGCCTGGGTGATTGTGGGTGGATGTGTAGGTTATTATGAGCATTGATGCATCTGTTTTGCATCTTTCCACCTGCTTTTTAGCTGAGCAACCCTTTGAAGTACTGCACCTGTAGTAACCCCTGCATGCACTCATTAAAACAGAGAGAACCTACCATCAATTTGGTTAAAGCTTCAAATGATGATACAAGATTGATCTCTTTCATAGGTTATTTTAATTTTTTTCCCTTCAAGTTTGTCAATTCAGATGGATCACAACACACACATATTGCATGTACAATATGAATTCTATTCCGAGTCAATACAAGGCCTTAACTACCACTTAACCATACACAAAAAGGTGAATGATCTTGGTCCATAGGATGTATCCACAAGGCAGAGCTTGAAGACCAAATAAAGTAATGTGTTGGGAGTTGTTGAGGGTAAAAAAGAGAGTTCACTATGACAAGGAAGAGAAACAAGGAAAATTAACCTTGGATGAGGAGATCCTTTGATGGGTTTTTGGCCATATTTTCTCCAAGACCAACAATCAGAAGGAGGGCCTTCATTTCTCTGCTGCTTTTTATCATTTTCTTCTATTTTCACTGCCACAACAACTCTGTCAACCATCTTCCTGTAAAATAAACAATTCTTGAATTTCCCTCCTTTAAAAAAAAAGACTTGGAAAACTTCCCTAAGTACTCACCTTTTCTTGGATGCATGATTAGACTCTGAATTGCGGTGATCATTATCAGTTTCTTGCATGGTTTTCTCTGAAGTATTTCGAGTTTACATAAAAAGCTTAAAGCTTGATCAGGGAAATAGATATTTAGGATACGGAGTTGCAGAAGCAATTAAAGAGATGATGGATCAAAAATCAGAAAATTGATTATGAGAGAGAGAGAGAGGGGGGGAGAGAGATAAAATACCCCACAAGTTGCTTTCTCTTTCCTTTGCTCAATAAATACACATAAAGATCCCACACACAAACACACCACATCCACACACACACACACACACACTTCCAACACAGTGAGAGCAAATGCTTTTTCACAGCACCCACAATCCCCGATGAAAGGAATCCACCAAGTTTGATATATTAATACTATCACACTTACAAACATATTATTGTATTCCTCCATCAACAAGCAAAATGCAAAAATCTACACAAATCTCCTTAAATTGGCTATCCACTCTATACTAGTGGATTTGGTGGGTGGGGAGGAGGCGTAGGTGGGGCTTAAATACATTATTATTATGAGGTGTGAAGAAATTAATTAAATCTATCTTTCGATTTGTGAGTGTTTGTCAAATCTTGATCACTTGTTTCTCGTGTAATAATCCAATCTTTGAATATGGACACACTAACAAGTTCCAAACTAGTAGGGACTTTGTGCAAAAGTAGACTTGGTGCCATCTTTTTCGGGGTTTAACTTTAATTTGTGTTTGTATTGAATTAAGATATATATATATATATATATATATATATAGTAGATAATAATTAGGATTGTGATTTTCTTTTTGTGCTACTTACCTTGCAACTCAAATTATCACAAAGCTCCAATGCCACAAAATTATAAGTTTGATTTATATATATTTTGATGTATGTAACTACATTTTTATTTGAGGAAGTGTAGAGTGGAAATTACATTATCGTCCCTCCTAAGTCCTAAGTGTAACAACAGTTCAAGAATGTACGGGTCGGGTTAACATAGTTTGAGGTGGTTATCGAATTTTGATTTTTATGATTTAGGTCCTTAATTATTTATGTTGATTTCTAAGTTTGAATGTCTCTTCAAACTTCTTTTCTTCTCTATAAATAGGATGTTTAGTATGAAAGAATGTAACTTGAAAATTCAGAAATCTTATTTGAAACTTATATTGAGTTATAATACTCGAAATCTCTTTTCGTACGAAGAGCGTTTGTCTTCTACGATTATCTCCCATGTCAATTGGTATTCAGAGCCAAGGTTTCTCCTTCTGCAATATCTATCAACAACGAGCCAACTCTTGTTGATTTATTTAGAGAAATGAAACGTTTGAGTTCAGCAGTACAGACATTAAGTACTCATGTGGAACGAGCGGAGAAATTTTATGACATCCCAAAAGAACAGCATGATGCACCCAAAGTCGTCCCTACAAGCATTCTAGAGGCTGCATCTATCTCTACGAAGAATGGAGGAGAAATGGAACCTGCTGAGGAAAGTGCTAAGCCGTCCGACGACAAGTGTTATAGGTTTCAAGAATTTGGTCAGCACGGAAGCAATTATCCCCAACATGCGCAGTGATATATGGGAGGATGAGAATGGAGTCTGTGAATCTGCAGATAATGAAGAGAATAAAGAGCAGTCGGCAAAGGTGGTTCGTAAAGTGCTCTTAACACCTCAAACAGATGATTCCGAGCAAAAAGCTTTATTCCGAAATATGTACTCAATTTCTAATCAAATCTTTGAATTAATAATTGATAACAGAAACAACAAATTTTTGTATTTATAATAAAATAAATACAAATTGAATTACAAAGATAATCCGATGTGGATTGAACTTGATAATTAAGGAAACGATCTCTATTAATCCTCTGATTCTTCTCTCGAACCAACGTGGCTTGACTTGACTTTGACTTTGTCTTGTCTTTGACTTGACTTGTGTGTGCGCTGACTTTGTTGACTGCACTGACTTTGTGTGTTGAGTCGGATCTTCGTCTGAAGCTTGTCCGGACTCGAATTAGGGACTTGTAACGTTTATCCAGAGGCGTCGAGCCTTTGTTTGGATTAAACGTGTTTGATGTGAAAACACTCGATCTGGGGGGCTTAGCACCTTTATCCCGGGTCGTACGTCGTTCTTAGCTCGAAGAACACTGAAGAACTTAGTGTGTGGAAAACACTCGATCTGGGGGGCTTAGCACCTTTATCCCGGGTCGTATATCGTTCTTCGCCTTGAAGATCTTGAGGAGCGTTGCTCGTGTTTCAATCTCTTGAAAGTGTCTGTGTCTTCAGAAGCTTCAGTGTGTGTGTTGAATGAATGGGGAGATCCCTTTATATAGGTGAGAGGTGAAGACCCCCTCATAAATGTCCTGCATTCTGATTGGTCCAGAGTTATTTGGGCCTCCACTTGTTTGGACTGTAATCAGGCCTATTTTATTTGGGCCTGATTTAATCTGTATGGGCTTGTTTGACTTCAGTCAGACCTCCTTTAATTTAGGGCTTATTTGACTTGGGCCAGGCCTCATTTAATTTGGGGCTTATTTGACTTGGGTCAGGCCTCATTTAATTTAGGGCTTATTTGACTTGGGTCAGACCTCATTTAATTTGAGCTCCATTTAATTTGTTGGGCTCAAATTATTTATTAATTTACTTTAGGAATTAACTTATTTAAATTCCAAAATAAATTAATATTTAATCAATAAAATCCACGTGTCGCTATGTGATTGGACCGTAAATTTTAATTGCTTACAAATGCCCCCTTGCGATTTGTTCACGGACGCCGTGTCTTGTTGTGAAGGAATCGCAAAAGTCCATTTTATTTTCAGCATTTATAATTTGGGCTTTTGTAATTGAAGAAAAAAAAAAATTAATTTTTCCAAATAAATTTTTTTTCTTCTTGGCCCAATTTTAGATGGCCCAATTTATTTTCTTATGCCCAATTCCAAAAGAGAATATGGAATAAATTTGTTTCTTATCCACCAAGATAAGAGAATATAGGACATATTTGTTTCTTGTTCACCAAGATAAGAGAATATGAGACATATTTGTTTCTTGTTCACCAAGGTAAGAAAATATGGGACATATTTGTTTCTTGTTCACCAAGATAAGAAAATATGGGACATATTTGTTTCTTGTTCACCAAGATAAGAAAATATGGGACATATTTGTTTCTTGTTCACCAAGATAATTTCCATAATTTGCTGCAGCCTTTTCACTATATAAAAAAGGCCCAAGGTTTTTGATTTTTTTTTTTACCAATCGAGTGTAAGACATTTACAGCTCTTCTTTTCTGCACTCACCATTTTTTTCTTCGAAGAGTTATTCTCCTTTGCTTTGCAAATTCCTTCATCAAGCATTGCCCACTGTAAGCCTCAATCTTTTAAATTTGTTTCTTTATTTCTTTATCATGTGAGCAATTTAGCAATAAGAGCATCGTATATGGCCCATATATTGTGCTTCCGCATCCTTGTTCTGTTCTTATCACTGTACTTTTTTTTTTTTTCCTCGTATCTTTTTTTTTTTTTTTTTTCTTTGCTTCTGCCTTCTTTTTTCACTTGTCACTGTACAATTACATACTTGTGATTCTTTTTGTCAACCTCGTCCCTTAATCGGTTGTCCCTTTATTGTTGTTCCTTTACGGAATTAACCATTGTCCCTCAATTGTCCCTTGATAGAGTTAAGGAATGTCCCTCGGTTGTCCCTCCATTATACATTTCGATGAAACTGAAATTCGTCCCTCAGCTATAGTTGTCCCTTGAATGTCCCTCGGCACTGGCGCAAGCAGCCAACCCAGCGGCAATCGGAACTTTGCCAGCTTTGTGGACACGTACACTGCCATTGCCATTCGTCGACTACCAGCGGCTGTCGTTCATTGTTGTGTCTTATTGTGTCTGCGCGCTGATAAGCTGACGTCGTTTCCGGGCTTCGCGATTCATAAGAGGGTTGGAAGCAATATTGGTCAGACTGACAGGATCGGGCAATGATGCGAAGTGTGTCACAGGTGATGTCGACGGGTCCCGACGGCTGTAGCGAGCGCAACGGCATGGTGATCGGGGAACCGATTTGGAAAATAATGTTGTGATGGTGGCGCAGCGAATTGATGATGGGAGTGGGTCGCATCGAAAGTGTCACGATTTCCGGCTAAATCTCGGCAGCTCGTGGTTCGTGAGATTTTCGACAAATGGGACTGTCTGATCCTTGGGCGGCTGGAAGTGAAAACACGGCAGCCGGCGTTGCAAACTGATCGAATGGGGACGACTGGCGCCTGTTTTCGGAGGCTACAGTGTGTGCGACGGCGCGGCGATCTGCAGCGGCAGGCGATGGCTTGGGGCTGGTAGGCGAAGAGTTCCAGACGGCTGCTTCATGTAGCGGCATTAACGGTGGCACGCGGCGGATCTAGCAGCGCTGTTCCGGCCGATCGGAGGCGACGACGACTGTGCATCGGCGGGGGCGGCGAGATGCAGCGGGACGCTCAAGGGATTCGGCGACGAGATAGCGTAGCATAGTCCATCGTTCGCAGAGAGCTTTCTGCTTTGGATAAGAGAAGCCCTCAATTTTGACTCACCCATTTAATTTTGACTTTTTTTTTTTTATTGGGCTCAATTTTGCCTTTTGATTTGGGCTTAATTTCATTCCCCCTTAGCCCAATAACTTTAATTTGGGCTTCCTTTAGTTGCATCTCAACAAATGCTTGGGCCAATTAAAATAAAAGTTTGGGCCTCAACTCTTCAAAAATTATTTAAACCCAAACATGAATTATTTTTAATAGACCACCATAATATTTTAGGCTCTTTATTGTTTAATTTATAATTTTGAATTTAATAATTAATTGACCGCATAATTTATTTTGGGCCTTTTAATTAATTAAATCAAAAATATAAATTAATTTGAACTACTTTTACTGATATATTCTCTCATATTTCCTTGCAGTTAATTCAACTTCAAGATGGTTTACTTTGCTGGTATGGTCATAGACTCCAATAAGCGCCAATTGGTGATTCTTGACAATAAGAACTCACCATCCGATGGAGCAACTTATCTTCCGATTGAGAGACCCTTGATGGGTGCACCTATAGACAAAATTCCTTGCGAGAATAGCGAACCTGATCTAAAGACTTGGACTGAAGATCTGAACTTGGGTGAAACCAAAGTTGTAATTTTGAAGGCGATTAACCATACCGAAGATGAAAACCTTGACTCTTTGCCCACATTAGGGCGCCGAATAATTGATGATCATGCAGCGTGGGGCAATTCGGTGAATTTTCCTGGAGAATTCTGTTATACTCCTGGCTATTGGGAATGGACTGAAGTTGTCCTAAGCAGATATCATGACGATCTTGCAAGAATAAAGATTTATGACCCAATTTTTGCATCTTTATTCACATATGACTGCAACCAAGAGATCATCAAAGCTTTCTGTGAGGCGTGGTGCCCTGTTACTAACACTTTGCTCACTTCTTTAGGAGAAATATCAATTTCTCTATGGGATTTGTACAACTGGACGGGCTTGCCACTAGCCGGTCATTTATATGAAGAGGTTGTGCCCGATAAACCTGAACTCTTCAATGATCGTGACCTCAATGGCTTGCGTATTCCATCTAGTTGTCGGCATTTGCTGCACGCCTACCATAGACTTCGCAGTCTTGATGGTACTGACTCTGTTTCACTCACTCGATGGGTAAAATTTTGGTTTTGTCGACCTATAACTTACAAGAAACCTCCTGTACGTGTAGAGAAGAGTAGGAAGAACCGCCGCAAGAAAACACACAACCCAAATGGGGTTATCGGTGATCATAAGAAATGGACCTCTGCAGAAACAGGACCCTTCAAAATGCTCGGTATTGATGTTATGCACCAAGAGGAGACATATCTAGCTGCTTATCTGGCTTGCTGGCTTTGCTCTTTCGTACTCCCTACCGATGAAGTAGATTTAATACGTCCTGGAACCTTTAAGGTAGCGAGTTTGATGGCTACAGGAAGGTCAGTTGGACTTGCCGTCCCAGTTCTGACGAGTATCTATAGAGGCTTGAACAAAATTTCAAATGATCCTAGACCCTCTGAGATGAAGTCAACATTCCCCGTACACTTTGTGTATACCTGGTTAGCTCATTATTTCAATACTCATTATCCAAATCCACATGAACTGAAGATCCCTTTAATGGTAACATATTCAGGTGAGAATGGGGCAAAGTTCTTTACTCCAACTAATGCTCGCAAAAGACTTCAAAATGGAAGTAATGCTTCCTTGCTTTGTAATGTTCGCCGCATAAATAATCCAAGGGAGTATATTGATATTGACCAAGCATCTTGGCGTGATTGGGGCTTCTTCATTGCCATTCGTATGAGTTATCTCACTCTACGACAAAATGGGAGATTTTTTATTGAACCTTACAGCCCACATCGATTCAGCCGTCAATTTGGCTTTTATCAAGAAGATACTCCAGGAAAACTGAGAACAGACCTTCGAGAGTCTACTTTAGAGCAAGGGCTCCAGCTTTGGAGGCGATGTATCTTACGCAATTCTCGCTCTAAAGCGACTTTTCCATGCGTCCCCACAGAGTTCAAAAACTTCTGCTCACCAAAGTATGCTGAGTGGTCCTCTCAACTTCATGGGACTTATTTTATAGATCATATGGCGGATCTAATCAGAATTGTTCCGAGCCACACCGTAGAGGAAGAAGTTGACATTATTGGCAATTCGGATAATGCCAAGATTGATGAAGCAACTGTACCGTTAGAAGCCCCACCTCCTCAGAAGGTGATTGTTGGAACGTCAGGTGTAGCAAAAAAAAAGAAAGAGTGATCTCTCTTATTCAAATGAGAGTAGTACAGACCGAAACTTGAAGAGGACCAAAAGAGGCGAATCTCCTATGCACGTCCTGATAACTCAAACCGAGGTTTTCAATCCCCTTTTTTAATTATGAATTCCATACTTCCATATATAACTATTTTCTAATATCCCCTTTTTTGTAGCATCTGGATGCTGTATTTGGCTCTGATTATGACGAACTTGAGGAAGAAGGATCAGCTTCCGCTGCAGCCCTTAAAGGCTTAGTAGATGATGTATTTCCAGATCAAATTTCTCCTATTGTGCCCGAGTCTCATCCTCCAATTACTATAATGGAAGCTCCAGAAATTACAATATTTAACTTTGATGCCGAGATCACGGATGCTAGGAAACTAGTTAATTTGAAAGTGTGGAAAAGCTTTCAAGATAAGTTGAAGAGGACTTCTGTCAGCTCCTTATCTTCTATGCGGAATGAGGGACTCAAAATGGTGAATAATTTCAAGAGTGCTCCAGAGATTGACGGATCTGCTTTAGAAGCATCATTTGACTTCTTATTTACTAAAGCTGATGCGTATGATGCCGTGAAGATAAAACTTGCTGATGGGCTATCCAGGAGAGAAGTTAATAAGCGCCTGACCGATGCAAGGAAGCGTGCTGACGAACACAAAGGCAAAGAAGCTGTAGATATCAAGCAATTGCAAGAATCCGAGACTAGGTTGAAGCAGATTGCGGAAGAAATTGAGACCCTGTTGAAGGAGAAGGAAACAGTATCCCGAAAGGTTGAACGTCTTCGTGAATCCGTTCAAAATGCAAAGCTTGGAGCCCAAACTGCTACCAGGGACATTGGTGTACTAAAGAAAACACCTATCCTAGAAGATTCCATTGCTGATGAATTAAGGACTGTTACACAAGCTTTGGTGGCCGCTCGAGATGAGTTATCCAGTATGAATATTTTTCATTAATTTGTATTGAAACCATTTCATTTCAATATTTTTTTTTGAACTGTAATGATATTATCAATAAAATCCATATTCTCTCTTATCCTTTTTTTTTTTTCTCTTCTTATTCATCACTGCATCTTTGCCTTTGCTTTACTGCTTTTAGGATGTTTACCTGCTGCCTTTATATCTTAATTTGCTTTTTTACTTCACAAATTTGATGCAAACAAACGAAAACATGACTGAACTTAACAAATGTCAAGCTGCCTACGTATCTCTTTAAAGAGAATCAAGTCATAACGTAGTTCAAAGGGACATGGTTTTTTGATTGGGGGGTGCCGTGCACAGTTTATACTCGTGCGGGCCAGGAGTGTGTCGTGCACAGTTTATACTCGTGCGGACCAGGAGTTTGTCGTACACAGTTTATACTCGTGCGGACCAGGAGTTTGTCGTACACAGTTTATACTCGTGCGGACCAGGAGTAACATGCAGTTTAGGCTCATGCGTCATGGAGCGTGGTGTTTGAATTTGCTGGCAACTTATACTCATGTCAATGAGTCTTGAATTTGAACTTGTAGACAGTTTATACTCGTGTCAAGGAGCCTTGTATTATTTGTGTCAGATAGTTTAAACTCATATCAAGGAGTATCATGTGGACAGTTTTAGCTCATATCAAGGAGCGTTGTATCTTGTAGTTGTTTTACGCATAATAGCGTTTCAAGAATTTCCCATTTATGGGGCCAATGTTTACGCCATCTTCTGATATCAACTTGTAGGCGCCATTTGTGTATACTTCCTTTACAACATGAGTGCCATCCCATTTTTGGAGAAACTTATTTCCAACACGATGTGTAACCACAATAGGTCTTCTCACGGCAAGCACCAAGTCGCCAACTTGAAAAGAACGTATCTTCACCCTTTTGTTGAATGTTCTGGATAAGCGAGATTGATAACACTCAAGTCTTTGTTGTGCCTCTAACCTCTTCTCATCTAGAGCTTCTAACTCTTGAAGGCGCAACTTTGCATTTTCTTCTTCGGTTAAGCCTTCCTGTATGGCCATCCTTAAAGAAGGAATTTGTTTCTCGAGAGGTACCACTGCTTCAACACCATAAACCAAAGAATACGGAGTAGCCTGAGTAGGAGTCCTATAGGTGGTGCGGTACGCCCATAAAGCTTCATTTATTCTTTCATGCCAATCTCTCTTAGACTTGGAGACCACCTTCTTCAACAGACTGCACAGGGTTTTGTTGAATGCTTCAGCTAGACCATTGGCAGCTGCATTATACATTGACGACTTCCTTTGTTTGAAGTCGAACTTCTCACACAACTTATCGATCCAGCTGTTGCTGAATGGCTTTCCATTATCGGTGATGATATAGCGGGGAACACCATATCTGTAAATGATGTTGATTCGAATGAAATCAGCAACATTTTCTTTCTTTACTTCCCTCAAAGGCACAGCTTCAGCCCATTTGGAAAAGTAATCGGTGGCAGCAAGGATGTAGAGATGACCACCAGAAGATTTTGTGAGAGGCCCCACCACATCTAATCCCCAAGCATCAAAAGGCCATGAAGCAACTGTTGGGTGTAAAGGCTCCGGAGGTTGATGGATCAAGTTCCCATGAAATTGGCAAGCCTGACACTTTTGTGCATACTCCATGCAATCTTTCACCATTGTTGGCCAATAATAGCCCATTCTTTTGACTCTAAAGTGTAGTTTTGGCCCAGACTGATGAGCACCGCAAATTCCGGAATGAGCTTCCTCCATTGCTTGAACAGACTCTTCTTTACTTAGGCATCTCAAGAAAATTCCATCAAATGATCTTCTATACATTGTGCCTTTGAAGTAAATAAATCGAGGTGCCCGACGCCGAATATCAACCCTTTGACGTGGCTCATTTGGCAATTTATCATACTTGAGATAATCGATGAGTGTTTGACGCCAATCCTCTTCTTCAATTTCGAAGACCTCCACCAAATGATTTTCGACTTCTTCATAATCATCATCTTCGAAGATTGGTGGTACAACCCAACTTTTGCACACTGAAATTTGAACTTGCGCCTCCTGCATAGCTATATTTGACGCTAGCTTGGCGAGGGCGTCAGCTTGTTTATTCTCTCTTCTGGGTAAATGCTCGATATCAACATCACCAAGCCAACTCATCAGCTTTTGAGCATACTTGTGGTATGGGAACAACTCAAGCTTCCTTACTTCATACACCCCAAGTAGTTGGTTTATCACAAGTAACGAATCACCATACACTTTAAGGTGTAATTGCTTTATATCGACGGCCATCTCTAAACCAAGTATGAGTGCTTGATACTCGGCTACATTGTTAGAGCAGTTTTCTGTTAAGGAAAATGAGAATGGCAAAACTTCGCCACTGGATGTTACGAATACAACTCCAGCACCGGCCCCTTCCCTATGAGATGCTCCATCAAAATACATTTTCCAAGGAGAAGCTATCTCCACAGCGAAGGCATCTTCATCAGGGAGTTCATCAGACAGTTCCCATTCTGCAGGCATTGGATGATCAGCTAGAAAATCTGCCAACACTTGTCCTTTTACGGCCTTCTGAGGGACATATATAATCTCAAACTGTTGAAGTTGGAGATACCACCTGGCAAGCCGATCTGAGAGTACTGGCTTTGACATGACGAACTTTAGTGGGTTAGCTTTTGAAACTAGCCGAACTGTATGAGCTTGGAAGTAATGCTTCAACTTCTGAATCACGAAGATAAGGGCCAAGCAGATCTTCTCAATTGGTGAATATTTCAACTCATTTGGAGTCATGGTTCTACTCAAATAGTAAAGGGCAGTTTCTTTTCCATCATCATTCTCTTGTGCGAGTAAAGCTCCAACAGAACGTTCTTGAGCAGCTAGGTAGAGAATTAACGGACGTCCAGGTATTGGCGCACACAACACTGGTGCCTTCATCAAGTACTCTTTAATGCTATTGAAAGCATTATTGCAAGCTTCATCCCATTCAAATATACTGCCTTTCTTCATGAGATGACTAAACGGTTGACATCGACCGGCCAAGTTTGATATGAATCTTCTCAAGTATGCCAATTTTCCTTGCAGACTTTTGAGTTCATGGATGTTCCGAGGCACATGCATCTTCATGATTGCATCGATCTTCGCCTTTTCAATCTCGATTCCTCGACGGCGAACAATAAATCCAAGAAATTTTCCGGATGTAACCCCAAATGCACACTTGAGTGGATTCATCTTGAGTTGATGCTCCCTTAAGCGCTCAAACACTCGCCTTAAATCATGGAGATGATTTTTCTTTTTCTTTGATTTCACCACAATATCATCAACGTAGCATTCGACGATCTTATGAAGCATGTCATCAAATATCTTCTGCATGGCTCGTTGATAAGTGGCACCAGCATTCTTTAAGCCAAATGGCATCACATTATAGCAATATATTCCTTTCGGAGTACGAAAGGCTGTTTTCTCTTGGTCTTCGGGAGCCAGACCAATCTGGTTGTAGCCAGATGATCCATCCATAAACGAAAGGACCTCATGTCCCGTTGTTGCATCTATCATGAGTTCAGCAATTGGCAGTGGGAAGTCATCTTTCGGACACGCCATGTTCAAATCCCGAAAATCAACACATACTCTGATTTGCCCATTTTTCTTTCTCACTGGCACGATGTTAGAAATCCATGTAGGATACTTGACTTCTCTGATCTTGCCTGCTTCAAGAAGCTTATTAATTTCCTCTTCAATTAATGGAATTAACTCTGGTCGAAATCGACGCTGCATTTGCTTAATTGGCCGAGTTCCCTTTTTTATGGACAAATGATGCACTGCGATCTTTGGATCCAAGCCTGGCATTTCTTTATGCGACCATGCAAAAACATCCCGAAATTCTCGTAGAAGGCTGATATATTGCTCTTCTTCCTCATTACTTAGCAGGGCACTTATGTAAGTAGGACGTGAGTCGCTTTCGTCACCTAAGTTGATTTCTTTCAACTCATCGACAGTGGCTTTCACACCCTCCTCAAATTGTGGAGGGGCATCCTCGGCATCCACTTCCTCCACTTGAGAATCCTCAAGAGCAGTGATATGGTTGGTGGAAGCTACACTTTCTTTATCATCATCATTGTCTTCTTTAGTAAAGACAATCGTCTGCATCTTAGCCTTCAACTCTCTTCCACATGAGACTGTCAAGATATTTTGCCTCTTCATACGAGAAGGGATTCGACTTCGGAGTTTTGGAAAGCTAGGAGACTTGAAATTATTTTTCTTTCCAATCTTGTTCCTTTCACATGGTCCGAGCCTTTCGAAGACACTTCCAAGCCTTTCGAAGACAGAACTCCTCTTGATTTTCCTTCCACTATCATCAAAAATGTCTTCTGTGGACGAAACTTCTCCCTCTGTGATATAATTTGTGTTTGCTCTTCTGATTGCTATGCGGACTGGCTTTTGAGGGACATATCCCAAACCTGGCTTAGCATTCTTGACAGTGTGGCCACTATTTTTCAACATTTTTTGAGTGGCATTGAACCCATGTTCAGATGAGATGACAGTCTCTTGAGGCAACTTGCTCATCACCGGTTTCTCCTTTGGTTCATACCCAGCCTTCTTAAGGAGTTTGAAAGCTTGCGGGCCATATGACTTAGATATTTCTGCTTCAAATACTTCACCATGCTCAGTTTTCGCTCCTTCAATAGGACGTACGAATCCTTTGAGCGGTGGAGAAGAAGTCTTACCTTCATCAATTTTTGTTAAAGGTAATGTTAGTTCTTCCAGGGCCTCAAGTTCTTTGCCTTTGCTCTTCTTGAGAGTGGTGGATGATGTGCTACCTTCCTCCTTTATTTGTTTACTGCCCCCATTATCTTGTGCTGGGGCTTCTTCTCGGTTCACTTCCTTTGTGTTCTTGAAGAAGTATTTAGCATCAGCAAAGTAAGATTCAGCTTCAGTAAACGGCTTATCATCGCCAAATACTCTTTTCACACTGTTGCCTTCATTATACTTGAAACACTGGTGTAATGTAGAAGGGACCACACCATTCTCGTGCAGCCATGGACGCCCCAAAAGCATATTGTATGAAGTTTTTGCGTCTATGACATGGAAGAGTATCGTTGATCTCATCTCATCAATCATCAAATCGAGAACAATCGTGCCGAGAGTCCTTTGCCCTTCATGATTGAACCCTTGGATCATCAATCGGCTATGATTGAGTTCATCCACCGGTATCTCTAATTTTTTCAACATTCTTAATGACAGAATGTTTACTGCTGAGCCTCCGTCAACAAGTATACGCTTTACTTGCAGCCCTTGCGTATAACCAGTTACAAATAGAGGTCGGTTGTGAGGCTGTGAACCCAACAACATGTCTTCATCTGTGAAGGTCACCTTCATAGAATAAGCTTTTTCCTTGTTCTCAACTCGTTCATCTTCATTGCCCTCCTCACTCACCGCATGACAAGAGCCTTCATTGTGAACTTCTTTTATGGAAGCGAAGTTTGCAGCCGCTTCATCCTCCAACACAATCTTTCCCTCCTTAGCCAACTGCATGATCTTTTCCTTGAAGATGAAGCAATCATGAATGGGATGACCCACCAATCTATGGTATTTGCAATATTTTGGGTCATTGGTTCGACTTGCTTCATCTGGACGTTTCATTTCGGGGAGTTCGATGAGTTTATCTTTCATCAGATCATCAAATATGCCAGAAACATCAGAGTTCAGAAATGGATACTCTTTTTCTTGCATCTCCTTCAGGGTCAACCTTCTTTGCCCCCACTCTTGGGTAACTTGTTTTCCTTTATCTTTCTTGTCATCTCCATTCTTTCGAATCTTAACTGTAGCAGTGTTTATGGCCATTGATTCTTTATTGGAGTTTCTTGCATAAGGTCTGCCCCCTTTCTTGGCTTCTTGTCTTTCTCTGGACTTGTAAGAATCCGACACTGGTGAGTGTTTGATTCCACTGGCTGCCATGCTCAATTCCATATCATGAGCTCTCGTAGCCAACTCCTCGAAAGTCTTAGGCTGAATCCCTTTAAGTATGTAGAGTAAATTCCACTCCATCCCTTGGATGCACATTTCGATAGCAGACTCTCCGGATAATCGGTCTTTGCAATTTAAACTCAAGTTTCTCCATCGATTGATATAATCAATCACAGGCTCGTCCTTCAATTGGCGAGTATTAGTTAGCTCAGTCATGCTAACGGTTCTCCTCGTGCTGTAGAAACGATTGAGGAATTCATATTCCATTTGTGCCCAACTGTCGATGGACTCAGGCTGCAAGTCGATATACCAATCAAAGGCATTTCCTTTGAGAGAGCGAACGAATTGCCTCACCATATAGTCTTCATAAGTACCAGCATCATTGCACGTCTCAATGAAATGTGCCACATGCTGTCTGGGGTTTCCTTTGCCATCAAATTGCTGGAATTTAGGAGGCTGATAACCAAGTGGCAACCTTAAGTTATTCACTCTTTTTGTGTAAGGCTTAACATAAGTGACGGTAGGCTTGGCATTCTCTTCAAACCTTTCTTTTATTGTTCCAAGTATAATATCTTTGAGTTGCTCCACTTGGAGCATTCCATCAGCTGAAAGTTGCACTCCTCTTTCAGTTTGCTCTTTTTCAGTAGTTTGGCGTTTTGTGGACTCTTCCACCTCACTCTCGTCCACAACTCCTTTTCCGTTTGCACGGCTAGTCTCCGCAACATCTCTTTTTTCCATCAATTGGGAGATTTTGGTGTCCTGAGCTTCTATATGTTTCGTGAGCCCTTCGATAGCTTTCATCATATTTGCTAATTGCTCCTCAATAGTTGTAGTGCCGGCCATCATTACCGGGGCTGCAATTGAGTCCGATGAAGAGCTTGAGGATGAACGAGGGCGTGAGCATGCAGAATCTTCATCACTATCCTCTTTCATGGGTAGCTGTTTTCTTGAAGCCATTTCAACCGAAAAGTTAGAGCCGGAGGAGGCCTCTGACTGAGCTTTCATCGACATACTCCTTGTAACAACAACGACTTGTTCACTCAATGAGGCGGAGAGCTTGGAGGCAGAAGTCCTTCCTACTGTGATCTTGACAGGAGTCATGTTGTATCTTTGTAGGGAGAAGAGATGAGAGGTAGAGATGGTCCCACTGGGCGTGCCAAAATTTGTAACAACAAATTTTTGTATTTATAATAAAATAAATACAAATTGAATTACAAAGATAATCCGATGTGGATTGAACTTGATAATTAAGGAAACGATCTCTATTAATCCTCTGATTCTTCTCTCGAACCAACGTGGCTTGACTTGACTTTGACTTTGTCTTGTCTTTGACTTGACTTGTGTGTGCGCTGACTTTGTTGACTGCACTGACTTTGTGTGTTGAGTCGGATCTTCGTCTGAAGCTTGTCCGGACTCGAATTAGGGACTTGTAACGTTTATCCAGAGGCGTCGAGCCTTTGTTTGGATTAAACGTGTTTGATGTGAAAACACTCGATCTGGGGGGCTTAGCACCTTTATCCCGGGTCGTACGTCGTTCTTAGCTCGAAGAACACTGAAGAACTTAGTGTGTGGAAAACACTCGATCTGGGGGGCTTAGCACCTTTATCCCGGGTCGTATATCGTTCTTCGCCTTGAAGATCTTGAGGAGCGTTGCTCGTGTTTCAATCTCTTCAAAGTGTCTGTGTCTTCAGAAGCTTCAGTGTGTGTGTTGAATGAATGGGGAGATCCCTTTATATAGGTGAGAGGTGAAGACCCCCTCATAAATGTCCTGCATTCTGATTGGTCCAGAGTTATTTGGGCCATATCCTGCGGGCTTGGGCCTCCACTTGTTTGGACTGTAATCAGGCCTATTTTATTTGGGCCTGATTTAATCTGTATGGGCTTGTTTGACTTCAGTCAGACCTCCTTTAATTTAGGGCTTATTTGACTTGGGCCAGGCCTCATTTAATTTGGGGCTTATTTGACTTGGGTCAGGCCTCATTTAATTTAGGGCTTATTTGACTTGGGTCAGACCTCATTTAATTTGAGCTCCATTTAATTTGTTGGGCTCAAATTATTTATTAATTTACTTTAGGAATTAACTTATTTAAATTCCAAAATAAATTAATATTTAATCAATAAAATCCACGTGTCGCTATGTGATTGGACCGTAAATTTTAATTGCTTACACCAAGGTTTCTCCTTCTGCAATATCTATCAACAACGAGCCAACTCTTGTTGATTTATTTAGAGAAATGAAACGTTTGAGTTCAGCAGTACAGACATTAAGTACTCATGTGGAACGAGCGGAGAAATTTTATGACATCCCAAAAGAACAGCATGATGCACCCAAAGTCGTCCCTACAAGCATTCTAGAGGCTGCATCTATCTCTACGAAGAATGGAGGAGAAATGGAACCTGCTGAGGAAAGTGCTAAGCCGTCCGACGACAAGTGTTATAGGTTTCAAGAATTTGGTCAGCACGGAAGCAATTATCCCCAACATGCGCAGTGATATATGGGAGGATGAGAATGGAGTCTGTGAATCTGCAGATAATGAAGAGAATAAAGAGCAGTCGGCAAAGGTGGTTCGTAAAGTGCTCTTAACACCTCAAACAGATGATTCCGAGCAAAAAGCTTTATTCCGAAATATGTACTCAATTTCTAATCAAATCTTTGAATTAATAATTGATAACAGAAGTTGCGAGGATATTAATTATCATGGTTTGATTAAGATGTTGGGGTTGAATGTGAACAGAAAAGTGATGATTACTATGGTATCGTTTATTGTTCATGAGAGAATTATAATGAAAGACTCTAGGAGGAATTTTTCTACAAAAGTTCAGATTATTTTATTTGCAGAAGGATGTAGAGATTTGCATGAATATGATAATATAATATTAAATGTCTGTCCGATTGGATTGACAACTTGGGTCAACACACTTGGCTGTTTTGTTTGTAAGAGTCGAGATCTTCGACAACATTTTTGGTCATTGTGGCTGCATCATGTTGATCATCATCGAATAATGATAATGGTGTTCACCATTATTGGCGACGGCGGCCTCATATTTCTCATTGCATGGGAGTGTAGAGATACTATTGCAACACTCATGGAGTCTAGCCGCAAGAGCAAGTTTTACAAGCAAAATAGAGGGATGTTGCTGGAACAGAACTTATTTGCAACTAAATATTGTCTTGAGAAAACCAAGTTGCTTGGTTCTAATGAGTTGACGACATATGTTTATCACTACAATGAAAATCTAACACTTGGTTGTGGAGGACAAGGTGCTGCGAGTAAAGGAACGTTTCCTGATGGAAGGATTGTGGCTGTGAAGATGTTTGGTGCTTCACTGAATTTTAGCAGCAATCCACAAACCAATAGTCTGTTGGAAGTTGTCAACCGAACTCTTGGAAATCTGATCCATATTATTTGTGAGGGTCGAACATGGCCGTGGGATTATGCCTTCAAGGATGCAGTTCATAGTTCCACAGGGAAGGCACCACATGTTGTGGTTTACCCAAAAATTCCACATGCTTTAGAGGTTGTTAGTGTGGCTGCAACAAAACTTGCAAATGAGAGATTAGATGTACAGGCTGAAGCTTGGAAGAAATTGATGGAATTCGAAAAGGCGGCAGACGAGCGTCAATGTTTGCAAGTCTTCAATATTGAAGATGAGGTGATGGTTTTTCTTTAGGAAGAACGTTGCCCCGAGGAAAATCGTCTCAAGCTGCAGCTTAAAAAGCAAGAAACCATCCGGCAATGAGAATCTCAAAGATTTTAAGTATGATTAATTTGTGTCGTTATTTCTTGTAGGAGCCTCCATCATATCACAGAACTCGAGGACGAGTTTTTTTCAAGTGGAGGGGTCTGATGTGGACAAGAATCAAGAGAAACAAGACCTTCCAACTTCTAATCTTGAAAGTTGAGGTCCTTAATTATTTATGTTGATTTTTAAGTTTGAATGTCTCTTCAAACTTCTTTTCTCCTCTATAAATAGGATGTTTAGTATGAAAGAATGTAACTTGGAAATTCAGAAATCTTATTTGAAACTTATATTGAGTTATAATACTCGAAATCTCTGAAGAGCATTTGTCTTCTCCGTTTATCTTCCATGTCACGAAGAATCCTGCCACTCTTGGTGCATCGTTAGTCGTCGTTGTTAACCCAACCCGGTCAAATCTGCCTCCGAGCCCGGTCTATCACACGCCACGCCACAAACACACGACCGAAGCCGCAGCCAAAGTCCCCGTTCCCCTGTCAGAGCTCGATGTCGTAGACCGGGTCACGGCAGAAGAGATCTATGAGGGATAGTTCTCCTACCCAATGAGAAGATGATGCTCTTGTTTCTTATGCTATTTATTAATCTGAACCGATGACTAGGTTAATTATTTGGATTTGACTGTTTGTCTCGGATCTACTCTTTTCAAATTTGTGGTCGCTTGTTTGGAACTTATTCTAGACTTTAAATCGTTAATTCTCCAATGGATATTGTTACATTGTGTTGAAATCTGCAAATTTCTTTTACAACTATTAACTATCCTCCTTAAAGTTAGTTTCTGCGTGATATTCAAATCTAACCAATAGTTTTTGGGCTTGAGAAAGAGGGAAAATAGTAAGAATGATTGCTGATAAATATTAGCAGTGGTGTCTGGGCCATCTTCTCCCGATGGGAATCCAATTGCTTTTGACGGTGGGTTTTGCATTCGAATCCTCGGCTCTTACAGCACGTTCAAATTCTCAAGTCTTTTTTGGGTTGATTTCCAGTCTTGCACTTGCTTGTTCCTTCTATTTCTTCGCTCCTCATCGATCTAAATTTTTTATCAAGACAGTCTTAAAAATAGGATCCTTAAACTTGGCAGATCAATGTTATTTCCACGTAGCTGGATTTATTACTAGAAATGAGGAAATTTATTGTCATCGGTCCATTATTCTTCATGAATTAAATTGAATATAATCGGTAAGTTAAATAATTGGGTTCACTTTTTAAAATTAATTAGAATACTCTTTAAAATTAATAAATTATATGCAATTTATATGTTGTTAGATCACTCTATAAAAATAATTAAGTTACTCTTTAAAATTAATTAGATTACTCTATGAAATTACAACTAATTTTTTTATAGAAAATAAAATATTGTTATATTTGGTTAACATATTTTAGGTTACTCTATTCTATTAATTGAGTTATTCTAATTAATAATTTGAATTAGTCTTTAATTTTATATTTGGATTTCAGAAAATAAAATAATCTTCTATTTAGTTAACATCTTTTAGATTACTCTTTTCTGTTAATTAAGTTACTCTTTTTTAATAATTTGGGTTACTCCTTAATTTCATATTCGAATTTTAGAAAATAAAATATTGTTCTATTTGGTTAACATTCTTTAGGTTACTTTTTTTAATAATTTGGGTTACTATTTTTAATAATTTGGGTTACTCTTTAATTTCATATTCGGATTTCAGAAAATAAAATATTGCTATATTTGGTTTACATCTTTTAGGTTACTATAATCTATTAATTGGATTACTCTTTTTAATAATTTGAGTTACTCTTTAATTTCATATTCGAATTTTTAGAAAACAAAATATTGTTTTATTTTGGTAACGTCCTTTAGATTACTCTTTTCTATTAATTAAGTTACTCTTTAATTAAAATAGTACAAAATTTAATATACATAGAGATAAACTCAGTAGCAATAAACTCAAGCAAAATACTATTCCATGAAAGTTTAGAAAAGTAGAAAAGTATAGCATTCATTCATATTAGCCCAACATCCCACAAGCGCTGATAGTGAAGAATAAAATCTCTGGGACGTTGAATTGACATGTTGCTTCGAGAGTGAAGCTCATGACGCCATCAGAGACGATGCAAGAAATTGGGGGCGAATCGAATGAAGAGGTGAGTTTTTCCATGAGCTTTGGTATACAACGACTAAAATTGATAACAGTACGTTGTCTATAATTGCATGTAACTAGTCCATAAGCAGCTAATAAAAGAGTCGTGCCATTTCTAAAATTTTTGAAATATCTAATTGTTTGTTTTTATTGGGAAATAGGAATGAAGGAGTTCAGTACACAATTCCTTTGACGATACGTGGACAACGGTTCAAATTTTGGTGTCACAATGGACGACACCTATTGACTATAAAGAAATGAGACGTAGGAAACTATATCCTTTAAAAAAAAGTATAAGCTTTAGAAATAATCAAATCATCACTCCTATTATCACTTTATATGAAAGCAAAATAGAAGGAGAAACTTGATAGAATTATGCTTCAGAAAAGTCCAAGATAAGACGAAGGAGCTATGAGCATATTTAGCCAACTAATTGAATTAATTTGTAGGCAGAAAAATACATGCAATGGGTAACTTCACACACACAAATAAATGGGAGAATGATGTATTGGTGAACTGAATTATTGACCAAGTAAGTGGTCAATAAAATACAAAACAGAGACATAATCACAGATATGTATATATATTCTTATGTGTGGATTTGAAGGCTACTATTGAGTCACACCTAATGGGAATTTATGAACAGCAAAAACTAATTCTCTGATAAAACAGAAGAAAACAACAAACTTAACCCACATATGATGTTGGATCAGATGGAGCAGGGACTTCAAGCATATGATTATCTTTGCAATATTTATTACTTTTTGACATATATACGAGGAACAGGACACAGAGGATCAGGCTGTGGACGGCAGAGAAGAGGCGGAGGGCGGCAGAGGGGAACGGTGGGGAGAAGGGGCAGTTGGCAGAGAGAGAATGTGAGGGCGAGCGGTGAGGACGGAAAGAGGTTGAGCGACGACAGCAATTTATGAAAGATCCGACGGCCACAAGGCGTACTGTGAGTGATTCCAGCGGTGGAGATAGCAGTGAATTGACCTTTCACATTGGGAATGGGAAGAGTGGGGGAGATTGGTCTTCTCACGTAATAGTTAACCCGCGAGATTCATTGCATATATGTGTATATGTCGTGATATTCCTCTCTTTCCTTCTTCGTAAGTCTCATAAACCAGAATCCCAGGTATCAAGTATATTGATTTTTCGCTAATTAATAAAATTATTATGTGCATTTATTAATGCAATGTGAAAAGAATCAAAGAGCAATATTCATTGTTATTATGCACTAAAATAACAAGGAATTAATTGTATATTGAAACTAGTCCTAGAAGGTTATAAATAATGAGAATAACAAATAGAGAAATTATAAATAAATACGTGGACAAAAGGAGTATTTAGAAAGAGACACTAATATAATACTCCATAATAATGTAAAAATACATCGAACTCGGCTAATTATTTTGGACAAATGGATTCAAATTTAAACACTAAATCTTAACCTAAAGATTAAATGTATGGGTTCGCACCGATTGAACCTCTCTAAGCCATGAACACCTTGCAACAAATGAATCCACTTAATTCTTTAATTAATCTCTTAATCAAATGAATCCACTTAATTATGGATGCACGCCTTACTTAACTATTTAAACAACTCACCCTTTTTTTACCCTATCCCCCAAATATTATCAACTCTAGAAAAATAATTACCTTTCTGGAATTGGATAATCTTGAAAATATATTTAATTAAATCTTAAAATAAAAAGTATATAATACATTAAATTATTTTTAATCCCCTAAGATGTTCACTAAAGCTCATTATAATTTAGGAAGATGATTAATAAAAATGAGGGAAAATGATTTAGGAAATTAGATTGATTCAAATTTTGGACTAGCCTGGAAATCTTTTGAATCAGTGAACAGAGTAGAGAAGTAGACCAAAGGGGAGCGATGTTTATCTCAAAATTAATTACATTAAATATGTTGAAGCACTTTACCAAATCTGATGAGATTGTGTATTAACCTTTGATAAATATATATTCATGACCTCCAATTGCTGGTGTGATGAAGTAGACCATGCATACTTCATGCATATTACAGAAAGCATGGAGGGTTGTGATCAGATGGAGGAAGTGAGTGTTGGAAGCATCAGCTGGAAGGTGGATAAGATTCGACATGGTTAAAGTTAGGTTCGACCTAATGAGCTAGGTCGAACCTTGATCGAACCGCAGACAGTTAATTGTAACTGCAAGGGTTCGACTTGTTAAGCTAAGGTTCGACCTATGAGCTAGGTCGAACCTTGATCGAACTACAGACAGTTGGTTATAACTGACTAAGGTTCGACTTGTTAAGGTTAGGTTCGACCTGTTAAGCTAGGTCGAACCCTGGTCGAACCGTGTCAGGCAAGTTACTCTATTTCAGATCAGCTTTGGTTCGACCACGACATTCATGGTTCGACCTCATCTACTGGTCGAACCCAGGTCGAACCTGAGTCCAGTAAATTAGTTGCAACGGTTTTCATCAGTTGGGTACAACTGATTGAAGCATGTGCGTTATGAATGGATGGAAAGGATTACACACGCAAGACACACGTCCATATAAGTAGAAGAATAACAGCTGAAATCACAATTATCAACACATCTTCTTCACATATCAGTTAGATACAAGCTTAAGGATTAGGGTTTTCAGGTGCTTGTATTCTTGTAACCATCTTCTTCATTGTTTAGTGAATTCTTCTCCAAAGAAAGTGGATGTAGGCTATGCCGAACCACTATACTTCTTTGTGTTGATCTCTCTTTCATTTCATTTTCATTTTGTTTATCAACGTGCATGTGAAACGTGAGTGATTCAACAACCAAGTGAATATAAGTTCTTGAGTGACCATTATCAAGTTTTGCTCAAGTTTCATAACAAGTGGCGCCGTCTGTGGGAAGAACAAGAAGCTGCTGCAACAATACCAGAAAAGAAGGGAAGAATCATGGTTACAACTAAGTTTGATGTGGAGAAGTTTACAGAGAAAGTTGATTTCAGTCTGTGGAGGATGAAGATGGAGGTTGTACTGATCCAACAAGGTCTTGCTAATGCAGTTAAACCACTTCCAGATCAAGCAGATCAAGCAGTTGCTGTGGATGCTGGTGCATTAGCTGCAGATCAAGATCAACAATCCAAGGCAAGAAGTGTCATCATTCTGTGCTTAGGTGATAAAGCTTTAAGGGAAGTTTCCAAGGAAGTATCTGCAAGAGATATGTGGAAGAAGCTTGCTGATCTTTACATGGTGAAGACATTGGCAAACCGGCTGTACACCAAGCAGAAACTCTACTCCTTCAAAGTATTAGAAGATAAGTCTATTCTAAGCCAACTAGATGATTTCAATAAGATCATAGATGACTTAGAAAACATTGATGTAGCACTGTCCAGTGAAGATAAGGCTGTCATTTTGATGTCAGCTCTTCCTAAGTCTTTTGAAGGTTTAAGAGATACATTGTTGTATGGAAATGTTGAATCAATCTCCCTGGAGCAAGTGATTCTAGCAATCAAAGCAAAGGTGCTCCATAAGACATCAGATAATGCAGTTGCAGGAGAAGGTCTTGTTGCCAACAAACAACATAAGTGGAACAAGAATGATAAGAAGTCTGGTGCTGATAAGAAGAAATATGAAAGGAGTAATCAAGGTACATCAGCAGTTGATGAAAACAATAATTGTTTTCACTGCAACAAGCCTGGCCATTTCAAGAAGCAATGCCATAAGTGGAAAGCAATGGTGGCCAAGAAGATTGTTGAAAAGGGAGGAAATCAAAGAATCCATGCAAATCAAGTGACTGAAAATAGAGGTAACAAGGATCAAGATTATATTGAAGCTCTGGTTGTTGTTTCTGGTCAAGTGTCAGACCAGTGGGTGTTAGATTCAGGTTGCACTTTTCATATGACATCAGTTAAGGATTGGTTTACTGATTTAAAACCATATCATGAGGGATCAGTCTTGTTAGGCAATGATCAAGCCATCAAGATTGAGGGTATTGGTTCTATCAAATTCAGAATGTTTGATGGATCCATTAAGTTACTCACAAATGTGAGGTATGTACCAGGATTGAGAAGGAATCTGATATCATTAGGAATGTTAGACTCCTTGGGATGTGAGTACCATGTGAAGAAAGGTGTACTTACCATTATAAAAGATAAGTCAGTTGTAATGAAAGGAGTTAAGAGCTCTGATCTTTACTTTCTTGAAGGATCAGTTGTCTCTGGGCAGTTGAACACTTCTCAAGAGCAAGAAGATGTTCAGTTGTGGCATGGAAGGTTAGCTCATGTAAGTGAGAGAGGGTTACAAGAGCTAGCAAGACAGAAGCTACTAGACATAAGTTCAACCTGTAAGATGGATCAGTGTGAAGACTGTATTCTAAGCAAGTCAAAGAGGTTGAAGTTTGGTTCAGGAGAACATACTTCATCAGAGAAGCTTCAGTATGTTCATACAGATCTATGGGGACCATCAAAGAATCCAACTATTGGAGGTGGAAGATATTTTATATCTTTCATAGATGACTACTCTAGGAAGTTATGGGTGAAGATCCTTAAAACAAAGGATCAAGCATTCACTGCATTTAAGGAATGGCTTGCTGAGGTGGAGAATCAGACAGGAAAGAAGTTGAAATGCTTGAGATCAGATAATGGGCTTGAGTTTGTTTCAGAAGAGTTTAATGTTTTCTGTAGAGAAAAAGAAATCAAGAGGCACAAGACTACACCTGGAACCCCACAACAAAATGGTGTTGCAGAAAGAATGAATCAGACATTGTTAGAAAGAGTAAGATGTATGCTGAGTAGTGGAGGATTCACTAAAGGGTTCTGGGGTGAACTTGTGACTACAGCAGCCTATCTGATCAACCTATGTCCATCAACAGCTTTGAAATTCAAAACACCTGAAGAAATGTGGTCTGGAAGGACACCTAGTTACACTCATCTGAGAGTAATAGGGTGTCAGGCTTACTCTTGTTGGGCAATTGGATCGTTTGGATCAACGTGATGCGTTTAGGATATCAGGCAAACATATACAGCGGAAGAAATAAAATCATGTTTACCGTACTTCTGGGTCGATGTAGAGGATGAACAGCAGTGAAGAACACCTCTGATCTTCTACTATATGTCCCAAAGTCAACTCTGGTGTTGGGTGGTCAACAATCCCCAGAGTCTTCTCAATCTGCTCTCTGTTCTCTCCCGTATGTCAAATGAGGCACTGACTTAGGTTTAACAGGAACTGAGATGACTTATATACTTGGGCTACAGCAGGGACCAGGAGGAGAAATTGGGCTGGGCCTCAATTGAATTTAATTAACCAAACTTAGCCCAAAGCTTTTAATTAAATCCAATAATAATAATATAGTCCACTAAAATATTATTACTGCACTACCCGTCCAATCCCAAAATTATGTTCTGGGCTCCTTCTTATTATAAGCCCGACAGTCTCCCCATGTTTAAGATATACAATGCCCATTAATTAATTAAGTTACTGACAACTCAAATTAATTAATATCTTATCCAAGAGTAGTACCACTCAACCTTATTATCATGCCGGAAATTAATCCACTTGCAAGATTTACATGATAAACCTTATGAGCTCCTCAAGGGGACATTATCAACCTATGACGGACATGGATTCCTTCTACAATCAACAGCACACCATAGATACAGCACTACTTCCCAACTCACCGAGTTTGTTGATTTAATACTTATAAATCTCACCCATTGATGAATCAAAGAAATACATACTGCCCTACGTGTCGAGGTTATTGTATAGGGATTAAGAGCACGAACTTCCATAATAACAGAGATCAAGTTCTACTATATAGTCAGTATAAGAAGAACGACCTCAGGCGGTCCTGCTCAATACACACAAGTGCACTAATGTGATTCTATAGCCAAGACAAGCTAATACCAAACCACACTACAACCATACCGATAGAGAGTCCCCGTCTATCTCAGTTGTGAGCATCTGTTTATACTTTATAAGGAAACCGATAATATGATCTTCCGCGTGTTGTCGCACAACATATTATCTACAATATAAAGTAAATGGACTATTGCATCATGCATATAAAATAAATTATAAGATGCAATCATTTGATCAATGATTCTCATTTCGAATATTGTTATGACATTGTTCATACTAAAGCTAGACTTTTAGTATACAATCCAACAATCTCCCACTTATACTAAAAGACTATGCTGTCATGTCTTCTGCCATACATCTGATTCCTACTTCCACTACACGACCATTAAAAGCTCTCGCCTTAAGGTCCTCATAAATGGATTTACTAGGTCATCATCCGATGCAATCTAGGCGACAACAACCTTCCCCTCATCATACGATTTCTCGTAAGAGGTGGTACTCGCGCTCCATGTGTTTAATTGCCTTATGGACTCATGATTCCTTCAAGTTTGCAACTGCACCAATATCAACAATGTAAATTGTGATTACCTTGGGCAAACTTAGAAACACTTCAAAGTCCATCATGAAGTTTCTAGAGTCATATAGATACTTTGGCAGCCTCATAGGCTCCAATTTATCATCTTTCCATGATGGAGTACAGAGTCTGAAATATATTTCTATATAATACTCCTCCACATTATGACTCTACTTCCTAAAATTAAACACATAACCTTTGAGGAGAATTTACTACCGTCCAATCTGACTAAAAAATCCGAATCTACGTAATCCACAAGAAGCAGTGAATCTGTCCAGTAAGTTCATATATAATTTCCAGTCCTTCTCAGGCACTTTATATATGTCTTACTACAGTTCATCATTCTTGATCCGGGTTACGTTGATACCCACTGTTCTGCATACAGCAAAATATTTATCCAACTTCGTTCATAGCATTCCATGAATAAACTCATCCGATGGGGAGGAAGGCTCTAATGCCGACGCGTAAGTCTATTCTCATGCTAAATGAGTATGGACTATATCATATTATGAAACTTGAGATAAGCATAATATCCTTTCTTGTGATCCGTATAACCGTGATCAAAAGGACATTTTTGCCTTTCTTAAGTCCTTCATTTCTACCGCTTTATTAACCGTACCCATACGCCCGATAATACTCTTTCATTGTCTCCAATGAGCAAGATACTATCTACGTTATAGTACAAGAAACACCACCACGTTTTCGTCACTCTTTACAACACACAAGACACATCCGCTCATTGATTTAAATCCATGCCACTGGATTACCTAATCAAAACAGATATTTCACGATCTCAAAGCTTGCTTTAGTCCATCGCTGGACACTTTTAAGCTTACTATCAAAATGCTATTAGTACTTTGCAATGAATTACTCTGGTTGCTTCACATAGATGTTTTCCTCAAGACTTCCAATCAGGAAAGCTGTCTTGACATCTATTTGTTGTCCCTCATAATTTAATATGAGCAGCAATAAATAAAAGAATCCGGATCAATTTAAGCATAGCTACCAGCGAATATGTTCCCTCATAATCGAACCATTTCTTTCTGAGTACATCTTTTCGCAACAAGCTTTGCTTCTAAGGTTTTCACCTTTCCATATGATCCTCTTTTATTTCCTATGACCACTTCCAATGGCTTTTACACTATGTAGTGGTCTACTAAGCTCCCAGACTTAATTTAGAATCCGTAGATTCTATTTCAACATTCATTGCAACTTACTAAGATTCCGCATTTTTATCTTGTAGTGCTACGTCGTATCTGTGGGATAATGTCATGTTCACTAGGGATCAAGTCTCACGACTCTCCCAAAACATATATTTATGGGTTGTCACACAACCCTCCCACTACGACAAGGCACTACATGTAATTGTGTATCAGACTTGACACGCGTTGCAGTTTACCTTGTGGTATATCCTCTTGTACACTTGGTACTTATACTTAGTGTTTTCCTCTCACTTCCTTTAGAACAACTTATACATGGGTTTGTGATTTATTACATAGTCCTTTTCCAAAAATCTGGTTATTGTGTTAACAATTACCCTTCGATCTTTTGGACTAAATAAATCACTATCCATTTTTCCAGAATATCCCATATACAGACAAACGTTTCACGAATTACTGTACCTAGGGCATATCCATAAAATGAATTTAATTATTCCAAATAATTCATCATCTATCTAATCATAACCATAAGAGCCTTATACCTTCTACCCACCACACCATTCAGCTGGGGCAAGCCCGGTGTAGTCTACTTGAGATTTAATCTCTACTTCTGATTAATAGCTGCTAACTATCCCTTGAGGTATTTGCCATCATGATTAAATCGTAATGACGTAATATATTTTCCATGACGCTTCACTGTACCAGCCTTTCAATTCTTGAATTAATCCAAGAACTTAGACATGCAGTGCATCAAATAAATATATTGGTATCCAGAATAATCTTCGAATATTCTTAACCACCTCTTGCCTGGATAATATTAGGTCCGCTTGAATCAGAATGAACTAATTCCAACATATATATCTTTGGCTCTACACCCCACAGCCTTGAAAAGGCAGTTAATCATTTTTACTTCCAAGCAAGACTCGCAAGTCCGATAGTTTCCACTTCAGATAAACCTTACGGTCTATCGGCTATCAACTTTTGAATCCTACTTAAGTAAAATGAATTAGTCATAGACGCCAAATGTATGTTTAGTTCATCTTTGAAGGTTCCTTTCTCTTACTAATATTAGAAGATGCATTATTAATTACTATTTATTGCATCTGTGGGATGTGCATGATTCAAGAGTATCCAAATTATCCACCAATGTACTTTAACGGATTATAGCCTCATTCCTCATTTCTATGACCATGTCATTTAAATGAAATGAAGTATCCATCCGTTAATGCATAGAAACCAAAATTAAATTCTTTCTATGAAACGTACGAAAAGATAATTTCTCATAATCAATCATTTATTCCTATCATAAGATAGATAAATAACTCCCACTGCAATAGCCACTACCTTCGTAGTTTTTCCCATGTCATAACTATCTTATCCTCACTTAGTAATAAACATTTAGTGATTCCAGTATCTACACACTTCGTGTCAGTAGATGCCATCACTAATCATGTTTAAGCCATTAGTAAATAAGATATTAAACTTGTTCACTTTATGATGAAAATGGTTTTCCTTTGCCACATGTTTTGTTAGAAGTTTCCCACCATTTACATCCTCTTGTAATTGAGGTGGAACTTACTCAAAACATCTAGGTAATTATGGAAAATAAATTGACTTAGGTTTCCCCTTCAACTTTTATTCCATATTTTTCCAATACATTCATCAAATTCTATCATGACCTATTACCTTTTAAATTACTCGAGTATCCGAAGAGTTACATGAGACCATCATATTTCTATGAACCTCTCATCTCTTCACTAGAGACATTAACGGCATCATGAGACGTCCTTTGTGAGAACACACTTGTATTTTCTTAAGCAGTAAATTTTCAAAACCAAGATTCTTTTCTAATCATTTAATTTGGACGAGTAAATATAATGTCTTTTAGTTAATAATTAGTGAAATAAAACCATTCGAAATTCAGAGAATCACAATTAAATTTACCGATCAAATCTTCGAATTTTATCCTTTTATATTGATTCCCTCAAAGCAATATAAAATAAAATTCACCGACATCTCAAGCACCGTGAGTCTGCAAGCCACGATAGTGTGGACGTTTACAAACCCGAACATTTACAAGAGAAGGTTTTACCCATTAATTTCATTTGTCAACCTAACTTTATGACAAAATAATTAATAGTCGGTTCCTCTTTAGCCATGCAAATAAAAGCAATGACTCCGATGGGGAGGATACTTATTATTTACATCTAAGTGTACACCATTATTTGACCCCAAGTCCGCGGCCCAAGCTTGTGTGCCTTACAGATGGAGAAGTACACACGCGCTCGGATAACTTCCTACAGTCATCAATTACAAGTTTGTACCAGTGAACCGCATATAAACTCATCCGATAGGGAGGAAGGCACTATAGCCAACGCGCAAGTTCATATGCATCACATTACAAACGTAATTATTTAATGAAGTCTGTTCCAGCAATCCATGAATAAACTCATCCGATGGGGAGGAAGGCTCTAATGCCGACGCGCAAGTCTATTCACATTGCTAACAAACCAATAATGGAGGCCGTGGGAATTTATTACCAATCCCCTCTCCCACTTAGTTATTTAATTACCGAGGGTTTTAACATGCATATAATATTCCAGAATAAAATATACAAAATAGACATGTTTCTATTAACAGCAATTTAAATAAATAAATCACATAGAACATGCCTTTTACATATACAACAATAATTGACAATTAAATCAATTAATCAGTTATATAATATTAATTAATTGCATAATATGTTGGATCAATTAAATAGGCCCAGCCGACCCAAACATTATTAGCATAAAATGAGCAGCCCATTATTAAAATAATTAAGCCCATTTATCTTGCCAATTTTTTTATTAAGGTCTAGCCCAATATTTAAAACCAGGCCCAACATAATACCCACAATTAATTAAATCCAGCAATTAATATTGCCTAGCAGCCCATTACCATTTTAATTAAAATTAGGCCCAATAGCCCAAAACCAAATTAAAATGAATAGAGCAGCCCATTACCATTTTAATTAAAATTAGGCCCAATAGCCCAAAACCAAATTAAAATTAATAGAGCAGCCCATTACCATTTTAATTAAAATTAGGCCCAATAGCCCAAAACCAAATTAAAATTAATAGAGCAGCCCATTACCATTTTAATTAAAATTAGGCCCAATAGCCCAAAACCAAATTAAAATTAATAGAGCAGCCCATTACCATTTTAATTAAAATTAGGCCCAATAGCCCAAAACCAAATTAAAATTAATAGAGCAGCCCATTACCATTTTAATTAAAATTAGGCCCAATAGCCCAAAACCAAATTAAAATTAATAGAGCAGCCCATTACCATTTTAATTAAAATTAGGCCCAATAGCCCAAAACCAAATTAAAATTAATAGGTCCAGCAGAAAATTAGGCTCAGCATCCCATATGCTATCAATTAAAATTGGGCCTTTTAAAAACAGCCCAAAACCAAATTGAATCTAAGTCCAAAGGGGCAGCCTAAATTCCACAGCCCATCAAGAAAGCCCAAAACCAAGAAATTGGGCCCTTGAATTGCTGCCCTAATGCTTCAGCCGCTGTTTCTTCTTCACGCAGCTATCACCGGCGACTTCAACCGGCGGACCTTCCCACAGTAACCGGAATTGAGCCGCGCCGACAGCCGCCTTGCTTCCTCGCTGCCCGTCCACCGGCCGCCAGCCGCCATGGATTCCAGCCGCAATCTCTCCAATTCCCAGCCTCCACCGGTGCCTTCTGGTCCCACGGCCGCCGCTATCGGCGGAAGTTCCGTTCGCGACTGCCCAGAACGCAGCGCCCATCGTCTCGCTCGGAATCTGATGCAGCGACTCACGTCTTCGACCAGGTCAACTTGAGTCTCGTTCAGATCGACTCTTGACTCTGTTCAGATCGCTCCCGAACGCCGGTCAGCAGCGTTTACCGCTGCCATCACGAATCATCGCGCCGCAACTGATTTGATGCTGCTGCCACGCCGGATCCCGCAGCTGACTCGTGAACTCCCGCTGCGAGGCTCACCGTCCTGTTCGAAGACTCCCAGAATCGGCTGTCCAGATCAGTTCTGATGCCGTCGTTCCTCGCCGTGAACTCGCCTGGGAGCGTCAACTGACTCGCTCCCCGCCGCTCCCTGCACACGACGATCCAGACACTACGCGCCGTCGTGATCCGTCCGAGGCCGCCACCGCCCAGTTCGCCGCCAGTCCGTGAACTTCTCCAACGTCATCGCCTTCTTGACCCCGTGGTCAACAGTCGTGTGGGAATAGTGTCCAGCAAGCAAAAACCATCGATGATAGTTTCTCCGTGTGTGTACAGAGTGTACAATTACAATAATCACACACAATTTCATCGAATAAAGCACATAGGAATAATGTATTATTCACACATATGCAATCCCTTTCACCATGCCTTAAACTTTCGATGATAATTGAAACACGAGAACATACAACAACAAGCAATTATATCCAGATCATTACAAATAATCATATAATTACAAAAACCCAAACCAACGTCTCACGTTTCACCACGAAATCAACGCTCTGATACCAATTGTTGGGCAATTGGATCGTTTGGATCAACGTGATGCGTTTAGGATATCAGGCAAACATATACAGCGGAAGAAATAAAATCATGTTTACCGTACTTCTGGGTCGATGTAGAGGATGAACAGCAGTGAAGAACACCTCTGATCTTCTACTATATGTCCCAAAGTCAACTCTGGTGTTGGGTGGTCAACAATCCCCAGAGTCTTCTCAATCTGCTCTATGTTCTCTCCCGTATGTCAAATGAGGCACTGACTTAGGTTTAACAGGAACTGAGATGACTTATATACTTGGGCTACAGCAGGGACCAGGAGGAGAAATTGGGCTGGGCCTCAATTGAATTTAATTAACCAAGCTTAGCCCAAAGCTTTTAATTAAATCCAATAATAATAATATAGTCCACTAAAATATTATTACTGCACTACCCGTCCAATCCCAAAATTATGTTCTGGGCTCCTTCTTATTATAAGCCCGACAGTCTCCCCATGTTTAAGATATACAATGCCCATTAATTAATTAAGTTACTGACAACTCAAATTAATTAATATCTTATCCAAGAGTAGTACCACTCAACCTTATTATCATGCCGGAAATTAATCCACTTGCAAGATTTACATGATAAACCTTATGAGCTCCTCAAGGGGACATTATCAACCTATGACGGACATGGATTCCTTCTACAATCAACAGCACACCATAGATACAGCACTACTTCCCAACTCACCGAGTTTGTTGATTTAATACTTATAAATCTCACCCATTGATGAATCAAAGAAATACATACTGCCCTACGTGTCGAGGTTATTGTATAGGGATTAAGAGCACGAACTTCCATAATAACAGAGATCAAGTTCTACTATATAGTCAGTATAAGAAGAACGACCTCAGGCGGTCCTGCTCAATACACACAAGTGCACTAATGTGATTCTATAGCCAAGACAAGCTAATACCAAACCACACTACAACCATACCGATAGAGAGTCCCCGTCTATCTCAGTTGTGAGCATCTGTTTATACTTTATAAGGAAACCGATAATATGATCTTCCGCGTGTTGTCGCACAACATATTATCTACAATATAAAGTAAATGGACTATTGCATCATGCATATAAAATAAATTATAAGATGCAATCATTTGATCAATGATTCTCATTTCGAATATTGTTATGACATTGTTCATACTAAAGCTAGACTTTTAGTATACAATCCAACAACTCTCATGTAAAGCAAGATAAGTTGGAACCTAGAGCAGTAAAGTGTGTGATGGTTGGATACTCACAAGAAGCAAAAGGGTACAGGTTGTGGTGTTATGAAGCTAACAAGTTTATTGTTAGCAGAGATGTTACATTCAGTGAAAGGAAGATGCCATTGGTTGAAAGGAATTCTGTAGTATCAATTACTACAGATCTTGATGAGCCTCAGGTGGAGCAAGCAAGGAAGGAAGCTCAGCAGTCTAATCAAGATGACAAAAGTGCTGATCAGAATAAGGAAGATAGCTCTCCCAGCTCATCCAGTTCAAGGTATGATCTAAGTTCTTATCAACTTGTAAGGGATAGGCTAAGGAGACAGATTAAAACTCCAATGAGGTACATGGAAGCTGATATAGTATCATATGCATTATATGTTGCATCTGATATAGAGAGTTATGAGCCTAGAACATATGATAAAGCTATATCAGGGAATGACAATGACAAATGGGTAGTTGCTATGGAAGAAGAGCTACTGTCACTACATAAGAATAAGACTTGGCAGGTGGTTGACAGACCAAAGAATAAGAAGTTAGTAAGCTGTAAATGGATCTATAAGAAGAAGCCTGTTACAAGCAAAGAAGGATGTGTTAGATACAAGGCAAGACTTGTAGCAAGAGGTTTCTCACAGAAAGAGGGTGTTGATTACAATGAAATATTCTCACCAGTTGTCAAACACTGTTCCATCAGAATCTTGCTGGCATTAGTAACTCAGTTTGATCTTGAGTTACATCAGATGGATGTGACTACAGCATTTTTGCATGGAAATCTTGAAGAGGATATTTACATGAAGATTCCTGATGGTGTAAGTGTTGAAGGAGCTGAGAGTAAGGCCTGTTTACTGCTGAAATCTTTGTATGGTCTAAAACAAAGTCCAAGACAGTGGTATCTGAAGTTTGATGACTACATTACATCAAATGGATTCAGCAGGAGCCTACATGACAGTTGTGTTTATGTTAGGAACAAAGGTGGATATTATACATACTTACTTTTGTATGTAGATGATATCCTCATAGCTTGCAAGGATCTTGCTGGTATAAATGAAGTAAAGGAAATACTTAAGCAGGAATTTGATATGAAGGATCTTGGAGAAGCAAAGGTGATCCTTCACTACAAGAAACTGTCAGAATACCGACGGATTTACCGACGGAAAAAAATCGTCAGTAATTACCGACGGTTTACCGACGAATTACTGACAGTTTATTGATGTAATGGAATTTATTTTAAAAAAAATATCAATAAAATTTGCCGACGGTTTTTGCGACGGATTACCGACGGAATTAGCGACGGATTTTTTTTCCGTCGGTAAATCCGTCGGTATTTTGGAGTGAATAAATCCCCGGAAGATTAGCGACGGATTTATCCGTCGGTAAATAATTTAAATTTTATTTTTTAAAAAAATATTTTTAGTCTTTAATTTACCGACGGCATTTTTCCGTCGGTAAATATAATAAATTTTATTTTTTTAAAAAAATTTTTAGTCTTTAATTTACCGACGGAAAATTCCGTCGGTAAAAATTTTATTTTTTTAAAAAAAATTTTAGTCTTTAATTTACCGACGGAAAATTCCGTCTGTAAATATAATAAATTTTATTTTTTTAAAAAATAATTTGTCTTTAATTTACCGACGGAGTATTCCGTCGTTAAATATATCAAAATTTATTTTTTAAAAAATTAATTTTTGTCTTTAATTTACCGACGGATTATTCCGTCGGTAAATATAACAAATTTATTTTTTAAAATAAATTGAATCTTTAATATTACTATAGCAACGAAAAAATTCGTCGCTAAATGTTACTTTAAACATTTTACCGACGGATTTTTCCGTCACTAATTTATTCCGTCGGTAATTCTGTCGTTAATATAAGTGTTATGATACCATATTTTGTATTTACCGACGGATTTTTCCGTCGCTAATTTATTTCGTCGGTAATTCTGTCGTTAATATAAGTGTTATGATACCA
The DNA here is from genome assembly GCA_023678885.1 of Pogostemon cablin. NCBI lineage: Eukaryota > Viridiplantae > Streptophyta > Magnoliopsida > Lamiales > Lamiaceae > Pogostemon > Pogostemon cablin. The sequence continues at coordinate 27,641,559 of CM043005.1, read as the reverse complement.
TATTTTGTATTTACCGACGGATTATTTTGTCGGTAATTAGCGACGGAATATTTCCGTCGTAAATTTCGTCGCTATTTTTTGGCTTCCGACGAATTATATTTGCATGACTACCGACGAAAAAATCTATTTACCGACGTCCATAATCCGTCGGTAATTACCGACGGATTTAAATTTCCGTCGGAAATAAATTACCGACCATGGTTTTAGCGACGGATTAATTTCCGTCGGTAATCCGTCGGTAAACTGTTTAGCGACGAATTTTTCTAACATTACCGACGAAAATTTCCGTCGGTAATCTGACAGTTTCTTGTAGTGCTTGGTATGCAGATTGAGAGAAATAGATCTGTTGGTGATCTGAAGTTGTTCCAAAAATCATACTTGGATAAAGTATTAAAGAGATACAATATGAACCTCAGTAAGACAGTAGCTATACCAGTTAAACAAGGAGTAAGTCTGTCTCTACTCCAAGCTCCTCAGACAGACCAAGAAAAGTTTGAAATGAGTAATGTTCCTTATGCCAGTGTTGTTGGTAGTTTGATGTATGCAATGATATGTTGCAGGCCAGATTTAGCTTATGTGATGAGTATGATTAGCAGGTTTATGAGTAATCCAGGCTTACTACATTGGAGTTCAGTAAAGTGGGCTCTCAGGTATGTTAAAGGAACCATCACAGCAGGTTTGAAGTTTCAGAAAATGACAACATGGGATAAGGCAGTTGTAGGATATGTTGATGCTGATTATGCAGCAAATCTTGATACTAGGAAGTCTCTTACTGGTTATGTATTCAACTTGTTTGGTACAACAGTAAGTTGGAAAGCAACTCATCAACATATAGTGGCATTATCAACCACAGAAACAGAGTTTATTGCACTTACAGAAGCAGTAAAAGAAGGAGTGTGGTTGACAGGTATGCTGAGTGAGTTTGGAATTGAACAAGAATCGGTTGAGATACATTGTGATAATCAGAGTGCAGTGCATCTCTCCAAGCATCAAGGATACCATGAAAGGACCAAACACATTGATGTAAGGTTGTATTTCATAAGAGACATGATAGACAAAGGGATTGTGAGTGTCAAGAAGATCAAGACAGATGACAATCCTGTAGACATGTTTACAAAAGCCTTACCAGCTCAGAAGTATGAGCTGTGTAAGCACTTGGTTCAGTTGAATTAAGTAAAGAAGGAAATGTTGCTACTCCCTATAAAAGCAGCAAGGTGAAGAAGATGAAGCTAACATGAAGATGCAAGGTCTAAGGTGGAGAATTGTGATGAAGTAGACCATGCATACTTCATACATATTACAGAAAGCATGGAGGGTTGTGATCAGATGGAGGAAGTGAGTGTTGGAAGCATCAGCTGGAAGGTGGATAAGGTTCGACATGGTTAAAGTTAGGTTCGACCTAATGAGCTAGGTCGAATCTTGATCGAACCGCAGACAGTTAATTGTAACTGCAAGGGTTCGACTTGTTAAGCTAAGGTTCGACCTGATGAGCTAGGTCGAACCTTGATCGAATCACAGACAGTTGGTTATAACTGACTAAGGTTCGACTTGTTAAGGTTAGGTTCGACCTGTTAAGCTAGGTCGAACCCTGGTCGAACCGTGTCAGGCAAGTTACTCTATTTCAGATCAGCTTTGGTTCGACCACGACATTCATGGTTCGACCTCATCTACTGGTCGAACCCAGGTCGAACCTGAGTCCAGTAAATTAGTTGCAACGGTTTTCATCAGTTGGTTACAACTGATTGAAGCATGTGCGTTATGAATGGACGGAAAGGATTACGCACGCAAGACACACGTCCATATAAGTAGAAGAATAACAGCTGAAATCACAATCATCAACACATCTTCTTCACATATCAGTTAGATACAAGCTTAAGGATTAGGGTTTTCAAGTGCTTGTATTCTTGTAATCATCTTCTTCATTGTTTAGTGAATTCTTCTCCAAAGAAAGTGGATGTAGGCTATGCTGAACCACTATACTTCTTTGTGTTGATCTCTTTTTTATTTCATTTTCATTTTGTTTATCAACGTGCATGTGAAACGTGAGTGATTCAACAACCAAGTGAATATAAGTTCTTGAGTGACCATTATCAAGTTTGGCTCAAGTTTCATAACAGCTGGTGGTGTTGGATTTAGTATCATTCAATCGATTGAAATGGGCGAGACGCAATGCACCACCGCCAAAGAGGGTTGCAGAATTATCGCCACCACCTTCCTCACCTCTCGTTCCTCCTCCTATCCCGCCTCTCCACCGCCCGTCAATTGTTAGTTTCCCATTGGAGCTCTGATAAGTGGGCTAACGGATAAAAGACCAGCCATCAGCCAACGGCGTCGTTTTCAGGCCGCTTGGGTTGTGCTTTTCTTGCTACAGCCTTGTCTGATTTTGGGGATTCATGGGACTGCAGGCGCAGAAATAATTAGGAACTACAGCGTCGAAAGTGTTCGCTTTGGGATTGCATCAACTCATGATTTTCAAATGTGGTGAAGCCGGCCGTTGATCAGACCATCTCTGGCGAGGGAGTCAGCTGGGTGGAGGAATTGGCGTTGGCGGTTGCATTTGGGAATCTCTGGTGGCGCTGCCGTCGATGAGAATGTTGGATGTTTTAGGGTGGTCTTTGTATTATTTGACGGCGTCAAACCTGCTTTCATCAGGATTTTCCGATAACCCAATTAAAAGTAACTGACAATCTCCTCAATATACATGTTTAAGTCTTAATTTCTTATCCTGAATTTCTTAAAGATTGATAAATGTTTGTGCTATGTTGCTCAAATCTTCCTCATCCTTAATATCACCCTATTCTCCAAGTCTACCTTTAAGAAATATACTATTAAAAAATATAATTTTCTTTAGAATTTTTAAATAAAATTTCACATTAAGCAATTGCATATGTTGGTTGTGTGGAAATATTTCTATCACGTCAAACAATCAAGAATGTAGGAGTATTATGATATTTTTTTTATTTTTTTTGAAAAAAAGTAAATGTATATGATAATTAATGTGCATAATAATCAAAATTGAAGCCTTTCAACAAAGGTAACAAAGTTTATTTACTCGCGATACCATTCAGAACATTTAATACATATTTAAGCTACTTAGTAGTTGCACTAATTACACATCGCATTCATAAAAACACAAAACAAGCTGACAAGTAGTAATATCCTAGCAAAGACCCACACTCAGACAAATACTCTAGCAACAGAGTCCACTGGCTTGCAATCTACTTCTCTCAGCACCGTCTTCAACCCTTGTCCACCACCGTTCGCCATCGGATGTATTCCATTAGCTGGTCCCTTTATCTCGGCCCGATTCTCTCGCTCTTTTGCGAATGAGACGTTATAGCGACTTTCCACATCTATACATACATAAAAATTAGACTATTTTTTTTATTTAATAAATGATAGAAAATATTATAATATACCGTGAGCAAGATTATCATAAAGCTGGCCATCTCTAGTGAGAGCCATCATGATTTGAGGTATTCCAAGAGGCAAAGTATCTCCCTTGTCGATCTGCCAAAAATGTATGACCTTGCCGTAAGTTTTGGCAACCTTGTCTAAATCTTGCCGCTGGATGGGCCCAGGAACACCAGGCATGAAAAGTACACCACTCTTCACCTCAAATTCATGAGAGTGCCAGAACTTCTTTTCTTCATCAGGTAAGGTTAAAAACAATTCTTCTGACACAAGATACTCTATGCCAATCAGACGACCATCATCATCTGGCCTATCATAGATGAGACACTGCCGGAATTCTTCATTCTGGTGTGAGCAGAAGTGGTGAGCCTCCACTTGTCTAGTCATCTCATGTCCGTAGAAATGAAATCTATATCAACATAAAATGAACCGATATGAATATCATTATAAATCATAACAAATATTGTAATTTATAATAATAAATGGCAGCATACTTACGCGCAGAGATGTTGATGGATTTTATTAATAGGACCAAAGCCTTGAATGGTAGCAGTTGCTTTCTCAAGAAGCGATGTGGATGTCTGGGTTGGTTGTCCTGGGATTTCTGAATGACTTGAAACGCCTGCCATTTTTTTTCCCACTTTAGATTGAATCTCGCCGTTCACCCCCACATATTAAATATATATATTATGATTGCATGTATGTTGACGCGTTGCATATACGTGGCATGCTTGCACTAAATGCGTCATACATACCAAAAATACGTGGCAAACGAGGCATGCTTGCACTAAATGCGTCATGCATACCAAAAATGCGTGGCAAACATTCACAAATGTGTCATCCTCATATTCTAATTCTAAACTTGGTCGATGAATAAAATAATAAAGTATTAGTCGACATTTTATTATTAAAAAGAAATATATATATATATATATATATATATATATATATATATATATATATATATATATATATATATATATTTATCAATATCCTAAAATAATTTTATTTATTTTATATATATTAAACAATGAAATAAGATGAAAATATAGTTACTAATAAAAATCTTAATATTTTAATCTATTAAAAAAATATCAATATCTGTATAAATTCTATATATTAAAATTTTGAATAAATAATTAAATGAAATCATATTAGAAATTTATATGACATCCTTTTCAAAGTGAATCAGAACTAATGTAAATAATTCAATAATAAAAATATATTAAAAAAAGAAAAGAATTATAAAAATAAATTCTCATGGTTTCATGAAATTCGCCAACATTTCTTCATAATTTTTCAAATTAAAATAAATCAATAATATGTGACACTTAAATAATATATATATATATATATATATATATATATATATATATATATATATATATATATATATATATATATATATATATATATATATATATATATACTCCCTCCGTCTAGGTCAAAGTGCACCATTTATTTTTTGCACGTAGATTAAGAAGTATTATTATTTTATGTATGTAAAGTGGGTATGTGTATTAGAGAGATATGATGGGTAGAGTGGGCCATTGGTGGACCCTTTTTACCAAAAGAGGAAATAGTGCAATTTGGACGGGACGTCCAATATAGTAAAATGATACTATTTGGGCGGGACAGAGGGAGTATATGTTAAGTATAATATAGCAGAAACTTTTCTTGTTGACGTGTCATCTCCAGAGCATTCCAATGTGACGTGTAATTTTCTCAATTTTTTTAGATTTTTAAATATTTTTTTAATATTTCCCTTATTTACTTTTAATTAACTTCCTAATTATTTAATACAGTATTTTATTTATTAAATAATGTGTTTATTATTTTTAATAATGATTAAATATTCAATATTTTATTTATTTATTTGGTATCATTAATTAATTACTAAATCTTTTAATGCAATAAATAAATTAATTAATATCAAATTAAATCATACATATAAAAGGAAAAAATAATATTTCATATAATATTCTCTCTCACCCCACCTATAAATAAAATTTTTTTGGTTATTCATTCTAAATACACACATTTGATTCTCCAAGAGAAATCAGATCTTTCTTCAAGTTCCCCTAGAGAATTGATTTATGAAAGTATAAAAATTTATTTCGACAGAACGAATCATATAGAGATTCAATCTACCTCTAAAAAATCGATTTAAGTATTCTTCAAGAGGAAGAGAATTGATTCAAGTATTCTTGAATCGATTTACCTTTTAAGAATCGATCGATTCTTCAAGAGAAAGAGAATTGATTCAAGTATTCTTAATAGATTTGTATATTAAAAGTCGATTTTAATTCTCCAGAGAACTCCATTGATTCAAGTATTCTTGAATAGATTTGTATATTAAAAGTCGATTTTTATTCTCCAGAGCACTCCAATGTGACATGTAATTTTCTCAAATTTTTAGATTTTTTAATATTTTTTTAATATTTTCCTTATTTACTTTTAATTAACTTTCTTATTTAATATTTTTTTTATTAAATAATGTGTTTATTATTTTTAATAATGATTAAATTTTTAATATTTTATTTATTTATTTGGGTATCATTAATTAATTACTAAATCTTTTAATGCAATAAATTAATTAATATCAAATTAAATCATATATATAAAAGAAAAAAATAATATTCCATATAATATTCTCTCTCACCCCACCTATAAATAAGACTTTTTGGTTATTCATTCTAAATACACATTCGATTCTCGAAGAGGAATCAAAGCTTTCTTCAAGTTCCTCTAGAGAATTGATTTATGAAAGTAGGAATCAAAGCTTTCTTCAAGTTCCTCTAGAGAATTGATTTATGAAAGTATAAAAATTTATTTCGATAGATCGAATCAAGTAGAGATTCGATCTACCTCTAAAAAATCGATTCAAGTATTCTTCCAAGAGGAAGAGAATTGATTCAAGTATTCTTGAATCGATTTATCTCTTAAGAATCGATTCTTCAAGAGGAATATAATTGATTCAAGTATTCTGGAATAGATTTGTATATTAAAAGTCAATTTTTCAAGAGAAAGATGATCGATTCAAGTATTCTTGAATCAATTTACATCTTAAGATTCGATTCTTCAAGAAGAAAAAATCAATTCAAATATTATCTCTTAGATCTAAGCATTGATTCAAGTATTCTTTAATTGAAAGAGGATCGACGATTCAAGTACTCTTGAATCGATTTACCTATAGAGAATAAGAGGTTGAAAAACTAATTCATATATAAAATCGAAAGCTTAAATTCTTTAAAATAACATTAAAATTGAATTGATAAATATTTGTTAATTTTTTAAAGTTAGTATTTATTCAATTATGACATATGAATTATAAAATTTATTTTTTTAGTTGTTTATATAATTTGAAATTAATAAAATTAAATAAAAAATAAAATTAATAAATTCATTACAAATTTATGAATATTTAAAAGAATAATTTATATAAAATAATTATATATATATATATATATATATATATATATATATATCCTTATTTAATATTTTCTCTTTTAAATAATGTGTTTCTTTTTTTTAATAATGATAAAATTTTTGATATTTTATTTACTATTTATTTGGTATCATTCATTAATTACTAGTAAATATTTAATGCAATAAATTAATTAATTAATACAAGTTAAATCATATATATAAAGGAAAAAAAAGAATATTTCATATAATATTTTCTCTCACCTCACATATAAATAAGACTTTTTGGTTATTCATTCTAAATACTTCAAGAGGAATATGAGTTTTCTTCAAGTTCCTCTAGATAATTGATTTATGAAAATATAAAAATTTATTCTTATTTTTATAATATTACGTATATTTTAATATATATATATATATATAACTATTTAAAATATTTTAATTATAAAATGTTTGACCTTATTTTTTATAAATAATCAATACATATATTAAATATAGTATAGCAACGTCATTTGTTATATGATTCGTTCACGTATAGTCTTACTATTTATTTATTTTTTCTGTATACTTATTATGACTTATTTATTTTAATATCATTAATTATAATTAATAAATAAATCATTCGATATAAATAAATTAATTAGTATCAAATAAAATCATATATAGAAAAAAAAGAATAAATTGAGATTTTTTTATATGTAATTGATATTTATTTATTTTAGACAAATAGTAAAATTAAGAATTTATTACTAAGAGTTACATATTTTGATCATAATTTCACTTAAATACAATGAAAATATAAAATACTAACAACTATAAAAATATACAGTAATATATATACACACACACGAGTACATATTCCCGCGTAATACGCGGATGAATTATTAGTTGAATATATTTTTATTGATGGACTTAATTATCTATTTTTAATAAAAAATGATTAAAGGTGGTATTTAATTTATAGATATACATGATTAAAGATATATACATGAATAAGAATAATAATAATAATAATAATAATAATAATAAATATATAAATAAAGTAGAAATATTGTATATGTAATATTAAAATATAAAAATAAAAAATATAGTACGAAATTTAACCACGTTGCAACATCTCATACTTTTGAAAAATTATTTATAACAGCGTATTCGTAATTAATATATATATATATATATATATATAATCTTAAGAAAATACATACATTTAAATTTATTTATGAGTTGAGGCATATAATTAGATTTAAATAATATATGAATGAAAAGTAATCAAAAGTTTCATTTATTTCGAAAGCTTTTCATATTTGTTCTAGGGTTTAGGAATTTTGGATTATGTTTTTAATAATAACGATAATTAAAATGAAAGTATTAAAACATGTTTCATTCCCTTCAATTGGCCTCTTTAGTGCTATTAAACAATGCCGATCCTTGTAACACTCTCCTCTTTTTTGCGAAGCTCTCAGATTTCAGTCCCTTATTGTTATCGCCCATCAAGTGTTCGATGAAATGTCTGCGAGAATGCTGGTCTTTTGCATTCTGTATTGTACTAAAATTATGTCTTATACGAGCTTAAGCTGAAGAAGCATTGGAAATAATACGAGAGATGCCCATCAAACAAGATGCTGCAGCTTGCGAGTGTTCTTAGTGCTTGCACGACATTGCAATTCCGAGATTGGTGAGTATGCAGCACATCATCTTTTTCGACTGAAACCGCAGGCTGCAGCTCCTTAGGTTGAGTTGTCTAGTATATACATATGCTGCTATGCATTAGGAAATGAGGGGGGTGTTTATGGAGATGAAAGCCAATCAAGTGATGAAACATCCTGGCTAAAGTCTCAACAAGTTGATGGTAAATTGTGTTTGTTTATGGTGGAAGATCGATTACATTCTCAAAGGTATCCCATAGTTGAGACTTTAGAAAGCTTAGTTTTGCAGTTGAAAGTTGAGATAGATCTTTTTTATCTGGCAGCCAATCTATATCATCATATACACCAATATTTGAATCATTGAAGCAAAGAACAAGCATAAGATTATAAGTCCACAGATTAGAACCAATACTTACTGCGTGTATGTAAAAGAATAAGAATGCACAGGATGGATAAAAAACTTTATTTATGATTCCTCACAAATAATGATTATTGTAAGCACCTGATAAGAATTTCAGATCGAACATGCCTATCAAATTATAGCTGATGATCAGTTTTACAAGTATAGAGAAGATTTCTCTATCTCAATGAAATTTCCAAGAAGAGAGAGAAAACAATGGAGTTCCTTTCCATCCTACAAGTAAGCATTTTGTACTTACATCTAGAGTGCAAGATCTTGCAGAAGGGAATTGATTCACGATGAAACTAGCCTGATATATTGAAGCAGGGCTCAGTTCCATTTTCTGCATTCCATATCTAGCAAAAAATGCTCTCCGTATACTTATTGTTACACTTCTACTCAGTCTTTGGTACCCTTCTATAGCAACAGTGTTGAGTATACCCTTTCTAAAAGTCCCTTCTTCGAGCTCAATCCGATATTTGTTGTCTCCAGTCATGCTTTCTTCAAGGCTATCGAATAGCGCACCGTAATAGAATAATGCATCAATGAAACGAGTGACAAATGAAGGCGAGTTGTGGTTCGCTTCTACTTCGCCAACAATGATTATTGATGGCTTGATACTGTGAGTTATAGTCATTATATTCTTCAGGCAAATGGGCTTTGCTATCAGAGTTCTTAGAATGAAAGGAAAGAGAACTGCTACAGCTTCCTCAGGTTCGATCCCCAAATCGCTCTGTTTGAGATCTTTAATATCTGCCAGAAAGACTACTTTATAAGAAAATGACAAGTTTAAGTGATTAACAAAGGTTTTCAAGAGGTTCCCTGTTTTTTCTGCTCTGTTTTTGTCCAATGTTTCGATTGCTGTGATCTTGAGGTAACTTTCTTGATCCCTTGTTTGTGCAGAGACAGCTTGAATGAATGCTGCCCAGTGTAACCCTGTTTGTATATGGAAATCAACGAGGTGAATTTTGGATTTATTGTTAATGCTTTCTAATATTGTTTGAGCTGCTGTAAAATGAACAACTTGGAAGAAAGGAAGTTGTCGATGCATGGCTAGAAGTGCAAGAACATCCCTCAACACGCAAGCATGTTCTTGTTTATTGTCTGAACTTCCTTTCTCGCTGTTGATTCTCTCCATAAGGGCTTCTGAGAAGTAGAACACAGCTCTTTGAACTGGAGTTCCTGTGTTCGATGATATCCATTGACAGCTTTTTAGCAGTCCGGTCGCTCTGTCAAGCTGCTGGTTTCCGACTTTCTCAGCTGCTGCTAGAAGAAGCTGACCGAGTTCTACGTCTTGTTTGTCTTCATCGGAAAGATCCGAGAGAGATGAGCTGTACAGATGCGTACATGTGCTGGTGGTAATGGATTGAGAAGAAAAGTGAACAAATCTTTCTCCAGCAAGTTTCAGTATCTGCTCCGTTGATAGTTTCTGTGTAACTTGATTTCTGTTGCTGTCCGTATCTATCTTGCTTAACCTCTTGCATGTTGTTGCAGAATTACAAAGAGGATTTGATGAATCTAAATAAGTTGAACCACCTTGGAAGTCTTGAATATGATCATTAGAGGCAGACAGCATTTGCTTATGTTGTTGTTCTTGATTTGCTGAATCTGGGTAGAAACCATATTTTGTACAGAATGAATCAATGTCTCCCCAAAGTGCAGATAATTGGGATTGTTCTTCTGTAATTGGGTTTGACATCTCAGAATGGATTGTGAAGTTGGAAGAGGTAAGAAATTGCAGAAATTATCGACCAACAAGTATTGATCTCAAAATCTGGTTTTTTCTGGTCATCTTAATCAATAAAGTGTACAAAGTTTATGATTCATCTTTTCTTGATAGTATACAATATATAAAGAAAGAATATGCACAACATCTGGACACAGTACAAAGATCTGAGAATTACGAGATAGACTTAGTTATTATTTTTCCTTTTTATTTTTTGTTTATATATGGAAAATGTAATTAAATTATGATCAAGTTTTGCACTATTCCGTTGGGAGTGTGGATTAGGGATGGCAGTTTCTCGGGTTTTCCCGGGTACCCGATCAGACAAAACCCTAATGGGACGGGTTCGGGTACCTATAATCGGGTTTGGGACGGGTTTGAGAAAAAATAAAAATTCTCATTAGGGTTCGGGTAGACCCCCTCGGGTACCCGCTACCCGAACCCGTATAAAGAAGTGGATAAGGGTAGCGGATACCCGCATATATCCTTCCCGTTTACTTATATGTATGTATTTTTTAGAGGATTCGAACACTCAACCTCATTAAAAAAAATATCCGTTCATCCTTTAGACACAAATATCTTGTTATATGTTTCAATATTTAAATAAATTTACAAATCATTAATCTAACCTATCATTTTATTTTATTTGTATGTTATTTAAAGTTTGAATTGAAGATCTTTAAACTTGTGTGGTGATTTTATGTCATGTTTTAATTATTATTGTTTAATGTTGTAGACACATTTATTTAAATGTTTGAGATTTGAAATTTATATTTTAAGTTTTATAAAAAAGTTTGACGGGTTCGGGTACCCGCGGATAGAAACAATCGGGTTCGAAACGGATACGGATATTTCAATAATATTTTAAACGGGTAATGGGACGGATACGGGTAGTGGTATTCTTAACGGATACGGGTTCGGATACCCCAAAAAAATGCGGGTACCCTACCCGCTGCCATCCCTAGTGTGGATGTTTAAACCCAGTTGAATGTGAACATCTTTATCAGATATTCAAAACGGCAAACACTTCTATATTTACTCCATTTTTCGTGAAAATTAATGTGGACTTATGTCTGTGTCTTCACTTGCAATTTCTTGAGAAAATCACAATGTGTTAAGAAATGAACTGTCTTTGTAAAGAGGTTAGAATTTGTTTGACGTATTAAACCGTTTGGTATCCAGTATAAATATGATTGCCCATGGGATAGGTTTTAGTAACATATATAAACGAACTCCACCTTTTGTCAATCCGAATTAAAATAACATAAATGAAAAATTAAATTTGGACTGATTGATAATTCACAAGTTAGGTTTTTTTTATTGTTCTCACGCTTGATTAATAAACACTCGACATTATATCCATTTTACTATATCGATGCTGAGGACTATTAATAGAAAGTTAAAGTGAAACAAATTATGAAGGTAATAACTACTTTATCCCAAACTATTTCAAGAAGTTCAAGAAATTTTAATTTTTTACTAAATCATTTTTGAGGATAACATAATAGGTAATGTGAGAATTGTCTTTGAAGAAAAAAATACTCCATGTGCATGTTATAATAGGTAGAAATGATGAATATTTTAGTCGAATTTAATTTAAACATATATATTTTATAATTTCTAGATATTACTCAATGAGTGTTTTTGAAAGGCAAGATGGGCAGGATGGATAAGAAATATTCCATTTTTCTTATAACAGCTTTGAAACTTTTCTCGTTTGTTTCATCATAATTTTACACTTAAATACGAAAATATTACTTTATTCAACAATCAGAAAACTTATTTTAATTTTAAATTTATCACTCATTTTTCATATTCATAACATTATTTTATATTTTATTTATTTATTACTTTAAAATGCTAAAATACTCTTAAAAGTCAATAAAATTAATCAAAAAATTCATTTTTCTTAAACAACGTAGAACAGTAAACGTAAAAGCTATAACGGGACAGAGAGAGTAATAATTTTATAATGAAAAATGATAATTATTCTACTCCCTTCGTCTCGCCCAAAGGGTGCATTTTGCTTTTTACAAGTGGATTAAGGAGTATTATTTAATGTGTAGTATGTAGTTGTATTAGTGTGAGTGTGGGTCTCATATTTTAATTGTATTAGAGAGTGTATGGACCCATGTGTATTAAAAGAAAAAGGGAACCTTGAGAGTGGAACGCTCAAAATAGAAAAAAAAAATCATTTAAGTGGGACGGAGAGTATATTTTATGAATAGTATAAATAAAAATAGTTATAATAGTTTTAATTTAAAAAATGACTAATTATGAAAATGTTAAATAGTCTCGTTACACGTTCTCACAAAAAAAATCCCCTTTTCAAAAATTAATATCCAATTTTGGGTAAAATACAAAATTTCTTAGTAATCATTGCACACGAGTTTGCAAGTGTGGGGGGAGATTAAATAAAAAAGATTGACGTTTTTATAATAAATTGAAAAGTGAAAGTTGACAAGCAAAAGGCGAAAAGATGAAAGTAAGCTGTAAAAAGTTATTCCAATGGCAAAAATTGAACAGTAAAATTGCTGTTTCACATCATTGGAATCGCGTGCTGTTGAGTGTACCGTGACTACGTACACTCATCATGAGATGCAGCCACGTGTAAAACGTTATCGTTTTATGAACCCAATGAAAATTGTAGTGCCAAAATATGCGTCACTGATACGCCACCGTGTCATCTAGGTTTAGGACCATTGCACCGACGCATATAATATATTCTCTTTTATTACACATTTCCTCGCCACATCAGCCTACTTCCACGTTGAAGTCTTTTTTCTTCATCTTTTCATATTTCTCACTCTCTGTTTCTCACTCTAACAAAATTTCTCTCTGAAGACACAACCATGGTCTCCAAGTCTAAATTCAGGGTTTGTTTTTCTCTCTCTTTGTTTTCTGAATTATTCTTCCGATTCTTGATTTCTTTAATTGTTTTTACTTATGAATTTTTGGTGGCACGAATTTGATCATCGTTTCACGATTTTTACGATGATCATACAGTCGTTTTTTTGGTTAACTTCCTCCCCAATTATATTCAATTTTCCATTTCCCCTGAATTCTTGAATTTTCTTTAATTTACTGGTTACTTTTTGCGGTATAACAATCTTGAATGGATATTCGCGGAGAATATTGTGGAAAATGAACGGTGTTTCAACTTGATGAAAACGTGGTTGCGTGGAAATATCTTGCTTTATTTATTATTATTTTTTTAACTTGAATAACAAAGGAAATGATGATAACTTGAATCATCTTGAAAATTTTACTCTGTTTCTTGAAACGTGTCGCCTGTTTGTTAATCAATTGACGTTCTGTCGAATTATTATAGAATATGCGTAGTTTAAAGATTTTTAATTGGTGAGTTTCAAAGTAATTTCCATCTTGGATTTGTGGACAATGGATTGATATTTTGATTGCTTCTATTTGGCTATTTTATTGGCAGAAATCTCATGAGGAACAGGGGAACGATGACATGGCTGGATTGTACAGTAGACTCTCACAGCTCAAGAGGCAGATTCATTCTGAAAGAGTTGATTCAGTTGCAGTAATTTCACTAACTTCTTTATCCCTTCTTTGCCAAACTGTGACTTAAGTATATGATCATAATAATATATTTAAACGTTTAACCTTGCCTTGTAAAATATGTGTACGCCCCAAATCTAGATAAGATGATTGGATTGTCTTTGTTGACTATCTTTAGCATTCCTATAATTTTTGATGGCATTAGAGGTTTGTGTTTAATGAATTTCTAATGTTTTCAGGAAAAACTCCGGAAAAATAGCAAAATAATTCAAACTTATGCTGCTCATATCGAAGAGTTGGCTGCATCTAGAACTGAATCAACTGTTTTAACAAGTAATAGTTTTGGTTCTTCTTTGAGAATGGACAGTCCGCTTTGCAAATTTAGTGGTCTTGTTGAAGGACCTGAAGGCAGAGACAATGATAATAGCAAAGAAATTGTGTTTTCTTCTACTGTCAAACTTCCACTTGTTGAGAGGATACCTACTTATACTACTTGGATATTCCTAGATAGGTACTGAAAAAAAAAATTCTTTTTTTTTCTGGTTGAAAGGATATCCCATTCTCTGATTTTGACATTTTCTCATTTATAATTTCCTCTACGGAAAATTGAGGAAGATGGTATTTCTTTGGCTTGAAATGATATGTTGATCATATCTTAAGACTTGATATTAATTAATTTCCTGTAATATATAACTGGGGGAGAACAGACACTTCAGTCTGTTGCATGCTTGATTGTTTCAATGATCAGAAATTCAACAGTATCCTGAAACCACAGTGATATTAACTTTTCCTGCTCGTAATTTATCATTTGGAAGTTGGAGCATAACATTAGTTCTGATTCAGTTTCTGAAGTTGATTAATTATTTTAGTTACTATCTATATTTACAGTGCCATACATATGTGCAGTTCATTCTTACTTTGAACTTTTGATCAAATCTTCTATTATTTACTCATGCTTCCTTCACACAGCACAGAAATCAGAGAATGGCTGATGACCAGTCGGTTGTTGGGCGTAGACGGATATACTATGATGAAGATGGTAGTGAGGCACTGATCTGTAGTGACAGTGAAGAAGATCTTGCACAACTGGAGGTTCAGAAACGTGAATTTTCAGAGGGAGAAGACCATCTTATGAGGTTAGTTTGCAGGATAACTGTATCTTCCAATAAACTTGATATGATGGGATTTGGTTCTCCATTATGTCTCCTTATATTATAGCTTATAGTGGGCCTTTATTCCCTAAGTGACCGAATTCATTAAAGTGAAATTTGTGATTTGAAAATATAATCTTTTCATTCTAGTGTTTTGTACTGTATTATTTTGTACAGAGACTTGAGCCATGCAGTTGGCTTACTTTCAATAAAACCATGTTAAAAATATCTATCAACTCTTTTCTGTTTAATTTAGTTACTCCATTCTGGTGTTGCAATTATGTTTTTATGTGTCGTTGGTTCATCAGAGAGTTTTGGCTAATCACTATAAGATTTTAATGCTTTTCTTTTTGTTTGAAAAATGATGTTATAAATGAGCTTTTATATAGTTTGGGTTTTTTTCAATTGGCACGGGGTTCTTATTTCTTTTAATTTTCTGTTGTTAATTGAGAGTCCTGAAGTTATGGTATATATAATGTGATTTATAGGCTGGCTTTTCAAGAGTATGGGACAGGCAATGAAGTTCTTGATTTATTGACCCAGTTTGTTGCAGGATCCTCTCTGGAAATTCAGGTAATTTTCAGTGCGAATACTTTAAAGATGCTTATAGAAAACTCATTTTTTCACAATTACAGGATGTTTTGGTTTTTTATTTTTTCCTCTGTACTTCAGGGAGTCCATTATTTGTAAGGAAAAATATGACACTTGCACAATTGTCTCCTTCTATTGTTCAGATGTAATCATTCCCATGATGTGCAGGAGCGCTGCAATATGCTTATGGAAAAAGATGATCAAATAGAGAAAGAGAAGGAACATCCAAAGGAAGAGGAATCTGAAGATCATATGATCTTGGACCAAAGCCTCTGTGCTGCTTTGGATTCTTTCGACAATCTATTTTGCCGTCGTTGTCTGGTATGTGGTTGTGAGTTCTCCTTAATTTATTTATTGAAGTGGGATAAAAATCTATATATATGTTTGTTCTGCCAAATACTTTAAAACCAATTAAACTTCAAATGGTAAAATAAATACAGGTTTATGGTTATAAACATCTTATGAGTTCCAGTTCACACTTATTGATACATGTATTAATTACCTCTTTGGGTTAACAGGTGTTTGACTGCCGTTTGCATGGTTGTTCACAAGCTCTAATGTATCCCGTAAGCAGAAAAAAGTTTGCTTCGACTCTTATTTACGCTTCATATTTTTCTCATCGGTGATATGTTGATTTTGTTTTGGCAGAATGAAAAGCAACCCTTCTCATTTGATGCAGAAGAGGATCGCAAACCATGTGGAGATCAGTGTTATCTTCAGGTGCAAGTTTCATAAAAAATTTCCAGTATTACTGAGGCTGTCTTTCAACATTAGTCAATTAACCTCTTTGCTTTTCAGATTAATAGTTTGAAAGACATGTCCAAAGAAGTTGCTGCAGTGGACAGAGATGAAGGATCCAATGAGGAGGGCAGTCTTCCCTTGTCCGCAAATGCCACCATGCAAGGTGAAAATTTTGTAGTTTTGAGTTTGTTGGTTATGACGCCTTGCCTTTGTATGTTTTAAATATTTCAAATACCATGTCACATATTAACATTTGTTTTCATGATAGACCATCATGTAGAAAATGAAGGGAGCACAGTACTTTCATCTACCAATTCATTAGGTAAAGCATTAAAATTGGTTCCTGAAGACTTAAGTTCTTCAAATGAGAAACTACAGACGACAAGCTCAGTTCCTATGGATCATAGCACCACTCTGGTGGGCCATGTCTCTGATACTGGTGGATCCCATGAATATAAAGTTGAGATGTCTCCCTCTGGTTCATCACATGTTTTTCAGAAGCCCAATTTAAATGATTTTGATTGCCCTCAGGGTGAAACTGGTGATAAAGACGGGAACGCTTTCCAAGGTAAAGAAAAAGACTTTACAGAACTCCCTCTCAAGGAGGCATGTAATACTATTGGAAATTCTTTCAAAGCTTCAAACAGATGGAGCTACTGGAAACCTTTTGAGAGAGACTTGTACCTGAAGGGATTGGAGATATTTGGAAGAAATAGGTATATTTACCTCATTTTCAGACATTTTACTTTATTTCAAGAATATCATCTAGTTGTATCTGTTGTTAGATCAAATTGTAAATCCTGATTTCTGGTTTAAATGCAGTAGTTATTTTCACTAGATTATTTTTCGTCAGAAGAAAATATTTTCACTAGATTATTCTGGTATCTATCAGTAGCTAAGGCAGTATCCAGACGTTGACTAAAAATATGGGTGATCGCAGCTCGGATGCATATACTTTGGGAACCATGTATTTGTCTCAACGTGAGAAATTTTGCTTATTTTCACAAAAAAATTAGCAAGTTCCTGAAAATAGCCTGAAGTGTCTCAGGCTACTTTTAAAAGTCAAATTTGAGTGTAATCCAAGCAGCAGGAGTCTTTTCCTTAGTATTTAACTTATACTTATTGTACATCATAATTATTAGGTT
Organism: Pogostemon cablin; assembly: GCA_023678885.1. Lineage (NCBI taxonomy): Eukaryota > Viridiplantae > Streptophyta > Magnoliopsida > Lamiales > Lamiaceae > Pogostemon > Pogostemon cablin. Next base: position 27,623,794 of record CM043005.1, on the reverse strand, counting down.
TAGTTTACTGTACATGTAGAGCTAATTCAGATCTCATGTTCTGCAGTTGCTTTATAGCTCGTAATTTGCTCCCTGGCCTGAAAACCTGCAAAGAAGTATCTAGGTATATGTGCGACGATGGAGCAGTAATGTCTCGCGGATCTTCAGCATTGCTAGGATCTGAAGATGCTGGGAAAGATGACATGGATCGCATGGTTTGTATCTGCTTTCCATTTTCTGGAAAATAATCGTGTGTGAAATTTTTATTCGTGCATTCTGATTTCTGAACCCCATTAAATTTGTGCATCTGAGAGTTTTCCAACATCTGTATATTTTCATGTATATGAAATATTTATGGTGGTGTATTAGGAGCCAGATATTCCTATGAAATCAAAAATATGTCGAAAGAGGGGCAGAGTGCGAAAGGTTAAGTCTTCTTGGAAATCTGCTGGTCATCCATCCCTGTGGAGAAGGATTGCAGATGGAAAAGACCTGCCATGCAAGCAGTATACTCCATGTGGTTGCCTGCCATCGTGTGGAAAACAGTGTCCTTGCCTACAAACTGGCACTTGCTGTGAAAAATATTGCGGGTACTCCAACTCCTATCCTTTTCTCTAAAAATCATTTTTAGAATATTAAGTACTTTGGTAAGGATAACTTTTAATGCTCACTTTAAGTATTGTGAACTAACTGAACTAAACACAGAATCTGGTATTCTGTCTTTGTTGGGTTCCCTTAACACTAATATATTTTTGCGCTTTTAATTTTTATTCATTCTCATTTCAGAGTTGTTATAAGGCAGTTTAAGGAGGGATAGAGAAGGCAGTTTCAATTTGTAGTTTTATTTGAAAAAATGATCTCACACTGAGATGTATGCATAATAAGGTCAACGCTAGACTAGAAGTGTATATATGATTACCAAATCAATTTAAATTTTTTTCTCATTAAATCATATACAAGAAACATAAATTTTATGAAACAAAGGGAAACACTGACTGGTTATGCATTCTAAAATTTTGTCAAATATTGACTTCGAAACATGCTGGAGGCAAGTGTTCTCAGTGAGTGCATTACCAAGCTTATTGCTGCTGAGAATAATTACAGTTAACATTATATTCCTGGATGTTTGAAAGAGTTTGCTATGTTTGAATCAACACTCTGTAAATTGAAGGGACTGATGTTTGTGTATTTTCAACTCTGTTCGGCTTAACACGCTCTAGTTGTTTTAGGATAAGTTAATTAGCCTGCACACACATTTACTTTTTATTTCCTGTATTTTGTCTTGTCACCTGTTTGAAGTTTGAACTAAGTATGACATGTAAGTAGAGTTTAATCAAAAGCTTACTTTTTTTTTTGTTTCAGGTGCTCCAAAAACTGCAAGAATCGGTTCAGAGGTTGTCATTGTGCCAAAAGTCAATGCAAAAGCCGGCAATGCCCATGCTTTGCTGCTGGTCGTGAGTGTGATCCAGATGTTTGCCGAAATTGTTGGGTTAGGTAGTATAACTTCACATATATCTGTTTTCTTGACTGTAGAGCATAATTCTTATGTATATGTGTGTGTTTTCCTTATGCAGTTGTGGTGATGGTTCTTTAGGGGAGCCACCAAGACGAGGAGATAGTCAGTGTGGTAACATGAAGCTCCTTCTGAGGCAACAGCAAAGGGTAATAGACTGCGGATATTCAATCATACTTTCTTATTTGACGCATTTATATGACAATTGCTTCTTTTGATAGATCCTCTTGGCAAAGTCAGATGTAGCAGGTTGGGGAGCTTTTCTTAAGGTATTAAATGAGGTGTCATTTTCTTGTTGTGGTTATTGGCATGTGGTGGTCTAATTGTGATGTGTAATTCTAGAATCCTGTCAATAAGAATGAATACCTTGGAGAATATACTGGTGAATTGATCTCCCATAGAGAAGCAGATAAGCGTGGAAAAATATATGATCGTGCAAATTCTTCATTCCTCTTTGACTTGAATAATAAGGTAAGTAAATTTTTTTGCTTATTCTCTCTCTCTCTCTATTCAATGGAGAATAATGTTACTGCATTTTCTTGTATAGTATGTCCTCGATGCCTTCCGCAAGGGTGACAAGCTGAAATTTGCAAACCACTCATCAACTCCAAACTGTTATGCAAAGGTATATTCATTCATCCTTTCATTGAACCTTCTTGAGTGATTGTTTAGTTTCATTATTTAATTGTGGGTTCCATGAAGGTGATGCTGGTGGCTGGTGATCACCGCGTTGGCATCTATGCAAACGAGCGTATTGAATCTGGTGAGGAGCTGTTCTATGATTATCGATACGGTCCAGATCAAGCACCTGCATGGGCTCGGAAGCCTGAGGGTTCAAAAAGAGACGGTTCACCGTTACCTCAAGGTCGAGCAAAGAAGCACCAGTCTTGTTGAGGATGCCACTTCCTTGATCGTTTTTCTTTCATGTGATTGTAAATCAAAAGCCCATTGATGGTCCACATGCGCTGTGTCCTTATCATTTCCTTTGCTTGTAATTATATACTTGGATGGGGAGGGGTTACCTAAATAGGTAGAACAAAATTGTAGAACAGAAAATCAGTATATATAATGCACAAAGAATAAGTTACTGCAGCTAAACAAACGGACTTGTAATCCTTTCATCATCTGCCAATTCCATGGTAGTGTATAAATTGTTAACCAGAAATGCGTGTTGCCTAAATTCTTCTCCTCTCCATCTATCATTGGATATGAACTGACCACAGGATGCATGTTGTTGTTGTTTTGTCGTCTTTTCTTGATTATAATTGGTATGCATATGTCGCACAATGAAAGAAAGAAAGAAATAGAAGACAACAAAGTTATTTCTACTGGACAAAACTATCCTTTGTTCTTGATTGCAAATGATAATACAACTCGTTCCAATTATCTGGAACACCAGGAAGGCACCAATGGCTGCAATCCTGAACACCAGGATTCACCATTTTTCTTCCATATATAGAAGGATGAGCATCTGGCCTATAATCAGAGATAAGTTTTATATTCAAGAAAGTAACAGGGTTTCTCATCTGCCTTATTATCTCCTCAGCAATCAAGTTCCTCTCCGGATAAACAGAGTTAGTCTTGTTTAATGGTCGAAAAGCTTCTTTGCAATGGCCGCCCATGTTCCATAGACCACCGCTGTTCAGATGTGAGCATAATCAGTGGAATTAGATCCAAAGAGCAAGACTAGAATTTCATCTTTTAATAGTATATTTCTGCAAACCTGAAATGAGAAGGGGCTGAACTTCTGAAGAATACACGGGTTCTGCGTGGATTAATGTTCTTATCAACCCATGATGCCCATGTTGATAAAGCTCGTCGGAAGGCCTCTGTAACATCAAGACGAGGGTGGACTTGATCCCCTTCCTGATAATAGTTAATCCTGTAAACATAACAGGGTCAAAAACAAGCATGGAATATGTATGTAAAACCATACTGTGGATGATAATCACCAGAGGGAATCCTCTAAAAATAACTAAGCTTAAACCAATAACTATGAAGAATGTCAAGAGAAATTTGGTGCTATAGGAACAACAAGATCAAGATACCTGCATGTGAAACCAAGTTCTCATTTTCCTGTCTCTGAATTTCATGTTGTGTTCCTTGATTTTGACATTTTTTATTTTGATTAAACTTGGAGTGACCTCAAGATACAAAGGGTTTAAAATTATATAAATGTGCATGTGTCTATATAGGAGTAAATACTAAATATTGAGAATGAGTCTTTACCCTGCTTTTGTTTTGTGATGATTCCACCAATGTGCAGTATTGAACACTAAAATATCTGCTCCTTTCCATCTCGAAGACCCTTTATCAACGGTATCAATGCGCAACATCTGCGTTCTCTTCTTACCTATCCTCGCCTTACTCTCATGAACCAGAAAGTGTGAAACTTATGATCCTGCAAAAACAAAGGGTAGACAACATCATTTCAATAATAAAAAAACATGCCCTTCACGATTGTTTCAAAATCTACAGAGGCTTTTGCAAAGCTACCTCGAACTTGAAACTATAGTTATTCCTCTCTTTGGTTATCTTCCTCCCTCGAGCCTCATACACCTTCTTAGGATCTTTCACAGCTCCCATCAACAAACAAAGCATGGATTCCCATTGATTCCTATTGAGTGAATCACCAACAAAAACCAACCTCTTTCCTCTTATCATTTCCAGCATTTTAGTTGCATTGAACCTACAAGCATTTACTGAAATAATTTAAGAGTGAGGCTCCTGTGCACCCGGGCGCACGGAGCACATTCCGTGCGCCTTTGCAATTTTCATGCCCCTTTGCAATTTAAACCCCTATCAATACATAAGTTTAAATAGAATTGGAGGGGGAGGGTTGTGTTCACATGGGGAGCTTTTGCCATAATTTAACACAAATATTCCTAGAAATATATACCAAGTCATGAAAGCTTAAAATGTCAGGTCGGTGTTTTTACCTAGGAATGTGGCAATCTTGAGGTTGCCATCTCCATTTCATGTAATCTTTGTTCAACCTTCCATTAACCTCACAATTAAACCCCTCATCTATAAAGGGACATGTAGAATTTGTGTAGAAAGGATAGCTTTCATCAAAAACCCATTGCCCCTTGGTGACATCACAATCTACCATGTTCTTTTTCTCAATGTCTGAACTATGTTGTCTTCCCCCTTTATTGAAATCATCCAATGATATGTTATCTGTATCTATCACACCATTCGACTCGAGCTTTCTATCACCAGCCTCTATTACTAGACTCGATTCTTGAAATTTATCATCATCTTTCTCACTATCCACACTCTCACCAATTTCTTCAGAATCACCGACAGTTGATTTCGTATCATACATAACATTAAAATCATCCACAGAAACATTATTGCCAGAAGGGTTGAAACTAGAATTACCAGTCAACAAAATATCCTTACTCTCCGCATCATTCACCACACTAACTTCACTTGTGCTTTCATCTGCCGCAATAAATTTTGAAGAATTCTCATCTCTCCGGAGATGTCTCCCCATCAAGATTGAATTCTTGAACACAAATTCCGCAGAACTGCTGCTGAATTCTTTCAAACTCTGTACAGCAAGAGAATTACTACGAACACCAAGATTTGAGGGGGTGGTTTTAAAAACCCAAGTTGAGAAGAAAATGAGAAAGATTACAGAGAAGGCCATAGTGAAAGAAAAGACCAAAGATCTGATGGGCTTTGCAGAAAAACTACTCTGCTTCTCCATCTGTTTGCTTGTGAGCGTGGGCTGTGAATCTTTTTACAAATTGAAGTCAAGAAATGGAGTTGTTTGGATTTGGTATCAAGAATCAAAATATTAATTAAAGTTTTAATATGGAGTAGAAGTTATCATCACATTCACGGACAACAGCTGAAAAGGATTAAAGCAAAGGACACGACAAAAAATGGAGTTTAAAATAGGATTTTGGCATCTGTTGATGAGTTATAATAGTACATGATTTCATTCCTATTGTGTTTCAACAAAGAGTGGCTTAAACATGGGATTGGGAGGTGATTCGAATTAAGTAAAGGTTTAGTAAGGAATTCGATTAAAAATGGTTGTGCGGTTTAATCGTAAGCACTGATAAAGGTTGGAGTCAAGAATCTAAAAACGGTGGTGCGATAAAAACGCCGTCGTGCATTAAGCTGTCCACCACGTGACATGTCCCACGTCATACCAATCACCCCACCCCCCAACCCCATCCCTACCCAAGAAAATTGTAGCTCGTTTGAATAAATTTGTAATTAGTCATTAGAATTAATCATGTTTGCCAAGTTAAGTTCAAATACAGTATTGAGCAGTTAGAGAGTTGTTCCTTTTTTCTTATTTTTTTGGGTAACAAAGATGGAGACTTGTTTGAATAAGATAATATAGCAATTGATACAGTTAACAAACCTTCACTATCAACGTCTCTTTTAGGAAAATATTTTTACAGTTAAAATTTATTAATTATTTTAAAGTTTAAAGACGTGGACGGATACGATGATACAGAACTTAAATACGAGCAAAACCTAGAAAATCTTTGGTATATCGCATTTATTCGGTCATTTATAGTCCGAATTTAATTTGCAAAATTAAATTAAAATTCTAATATGCATTATGCGTACGGCGGTGGGTCTCACTAAGAGCACATGACTTGCCCTAAATTGGGCCGATAATTGTTGTTTACAGTCTGTTCTCTGAGCAAGTATAAGCCCAATTCAAATATAAAGTGACAAATTTAAAAAGTGGGAATTAAATTAAATATTTATGCAACACAAAACCGGGGGGGGGGGGGGGGGGGGGGGGGTGTTGATAAACAACAGTTACAACACGAATTTGAAATCATCCTTCACAGCTGAGCTGCTGAAGGATGAAAAGATGACCCTGCGATACAAACTATCAAGCCAAAAAGCCTCATTATATCAAGAAAAAACAGCCTCAATAAGCACATGTTTCTTCTTAGGATACCCCAATCCAACTATGTGGCTCAGATAAACCTTGTCATCCTTCACAGTGGCTGCCGTAACTATCCGATGAGTTATGCCCCTGAACTTACCTACAATACGAGCGGTCTCCCAATCGTCTGAGCTCTCCACCAAACCCGAAGGATTCCCAGCAACAACCAGCTTAGTAGGAGATAACAGTTCCAACCCATCTCCAATCATCGTACTCCCTAACATCTCAACCATTGTCACTTTATCTCCTTTACCTATTTCAATCTTGAACAGATTTCCTGAGAGAGTGTGAACAGCCAGCAAGTATCCATTTGGATGGTAAACGATTCCATTTAATCCAACTAAGTTGTAGTACCATTGCTTTGCAACAAAGAGGGGGCTTCTGATGGCGTACAGAAATTCACCGTTTGTACCAACTTTCCATATCTTGTTTCCCTTCATATCCGTCACGTATGCATTTCCCTCTGGATCAACAGCTACATCATCCCCAACTCCTTTCTCACCTTCTGTGAACACAAAGAAAAAACAACTCAACAAATATGGTCAACATCATTTTTTTATCTCAACTCATGTTCTGCCTTTATACATCCATTTCCATGGAAATTATATGGAAAACTTACAATTGTAGTTTTCAAAACATAGTCGTGTTCATTGTTCCTTTTCAATACGCTCAACTTCATCAATACAGCAAAAAAAAAGTATATAAAGAAAGAAATAAAGAAAAACAAGGCCACATTCAGATAAGAAAAACCATATTATAGGTTAAATTTGTTTAAAAAACATTGCACCACGCCAAACCAAGCCTATTATTTTAACCAAACTTCAACATCATCTTAATCTATGTATTTGGATCTTTAATCTTGGATTCTTTAGGGCAGACCTAACTACATAACAAAATGCTGGTACAAGCAGGCAGCCATTTGCCAGTATTTAATTCAATGACTAAGGCAATGTTCGTTTACGGTTTTCAAACCCAGGTTTTGGTTTTCAAAATCCACATCCAGATTTTAAAAATCACCTTTATATATATCTACTACATTCTCTCTCTTCAATTAATACACTTTCTCTTATCTCTCCTCTCTCATTTAACATTTTTTAATAAATTAATACTCCCCCTCCATCCTAGGTTAAGAGGCCTATTTTTTTCATTTTGATTGTCCCACCCAAAAGGGTCCCCTTTCCTCTTTTACACACATGGAACCCATACACCTCTTCTAATACAATTAAAATATGGAGCTCATACCCCTACTAATACAACAACTCACTACACATTAAATAATAATACACCTTAATCTACGTGCCAAAAAGCAAATGGCCCTCTTACGTCGGGACGGAAGGAGTACATTGATTTGACATAAAGTTTAAACCTATCTACTCAAAACCCAAAACAAACATAGAACACACTATTCATGGTTTTGAAATCCCACGTAATCCAAAACCAAACATCACCTAAGGAATTGTAGGTTGTGATTGGTTGAAGGGTTGTTCGCCCCGAGAATTTTCTTCCACTGTTTATCAGCAATAAGTTCTCAGTAACATAGGAAGCTCCGGCCGAAATTTAAGAAGAAAAAATCTAGTATAAACCGACAAATTTTTTCATTTCTTAGAAATATAGTAGAAAATTACTGTTATTAATCCAGTTTATCCTACGCTCAAGTTCAGAGAAAAATTACTTTTTATTTCATTTTGAAATGGGACTTTTTTGCACTTCAGCTTACATGTACTATTTTGGATCCGTTTTCAGTACAGATATCATTTTAAAAAAGTTACTCCCTCCGTCCCACGTATTTTTACCCACTTTCCATTTTGGGGTGTCCCACGTATTTTTACCCATTCCATTTTTGGCAAAAATACATAATATTTTATTACCTACTTTTTACAATCCCAACAACTTTAACTACTTTTTTACACTTTATTCATCATTCCCAACAACTTTATTCACTTTTTCTTTTTAAATTACTAATTTATCCCTACTTTCTCTTACATTATATATTAAAAAAATAAAACGTCTTAATCTCCGTGCCCGTACAAACGGGTAAAAATACCCGGGACGGAGGGAGTACTATCATTCCTAAAATGAAATTTTCTAATTAGATATAAGACAAGAAAATATTTTCAACTTTGAAAATACCCAGTCAATTCTAGGAGGAGGAGCCGATTCACTGTTATTAATACAAGGAAAGAAAGGGTTAGTAATTTATACCGCAATTTACCACGCAATAATTATCAAGTTACAATTCTTGTTTTTCTAGCGAATGATTTTCTAGTCTCATGATATCTGTCATCACCATCTATGAATTTGGAAAATAACAATGGAGGAAAAAAATCACCTGCTCCGCTCAGCTGCGTGAGAAAAAGGCGATCCCAGGAGGTCAAATCATAAGCCGCCAACGCACTGTACTTGCTTCCGAAAACATCAGCGACAACCACCAGCACGCGATTCCTGGGGCGATCAATGACGAGACCGAGGGACGAGTTCTTCCCCAATCCGATATTTTCCACCACCGGAATCTCCTCCAAAACGACGTCGTCGTCGTCCTTCAGAGGAAGTACGCCGAGACCGCCATCGAAGAAGGAGACGATGAATCGACGATTGAGAGCGTCCCACTTGACGCACTCGCGGAGAAAAGAATTGCCGTGGTAGGTGTAAACGTGGGTAGCGTGCTCCGAGGTTTCGGAGTGGATGATGTAAGCTATAGGAACTGCCGAGAGGAGAATGAGGAGGAAGGAAAATCTAGTGGAACAGAGAAAGGAAGCCATGAATGGCGCTGTAATGGCTTCAGGTTTGCTCCAACTTTTGGGTTTTTAAGATAGAAACTGAAAGGAATGCTTATTAATTATTATAGTGGAGGAAATGACTGTATTGTTGCGGGTGTTTTAACCGGGTAGGTGGAGGGAAAAGACCGGATGGAAAAAATTTGGGAGGAGGAAATTCCAAAATGATGGCTGTATTAGTTTGGACTTTAGTATCTTGGAAAAATTTGTGAATCTTTTTCTACCTGGTTGAGTCGTAGCAATTTTTAGTTTTAAACTACTTATGAATGCTATTAATTGATGCCAAACACATTCTCTTATTTGGTACTACATTTTTATGTTATGTTGCTGGCATTTTCTACTAACTGATTATATCACTGTGTGTCTTTTAAATGATCCATTTAATAGGAGAGAATCCAGACTCTTTACTACTTGGCATTGCCAATCTTACATCTGCTACAGCATATAATTTTACAGTAATGAGAATTTAAACAGACATGTAATTTTACATTAATGAGAAATTAAACCAGACATGTATGAATCAAGCGTAAAGCCATCAACTTTTAACCACCAATATTTTAAGATATTTCAGATAAACTATAACGAACTAACAATATAGTTAAACACAGGCAAAATTGACCGGAATTTTACAGACAAAAAATTGGTGTGCTCGAGTTTCCTCATCAGCTATCACTTGGCCCATTTCTCTCTTTCTTACAATTTTGAGGAAGATTCAAGAAGGAATTTTAAATCCATGTGAACTACTCAAGATTTATGTTCACAGAAAAACCCTTAACTAATTAGCTTTTTTTTTTTTATATGCGATTGTGTTCGAGGGAGGCCAGAATTCACCGTACATTAGCGGACCCCCATCTTATTTTAATTCATTCAAGAGCAAATCATTTAGTTCAACAGCATCATCAAGCTTTACTAGTCGAGGATAAAACTGACAACTTGATCGGTCAGCCCATTCGGGCCCTGATTGACCCAATTTTTGGACTGGATCAATAGCTTATTAGCTGATCCAGGTTTTGAGCTTATTAGTTAATTGCTCGATCTGCAGGTTGTTAAAAGTTATCTTGGGCTGAAAAAGATGCAATTGCAAACAAAGCTTCCTCTGGCCAACAGAGGAGATAGAGATGTTACACAAGCTCAAGTCATCGACCACAAAAGCCAAAAGCCAACAAATAATCAAACATTATTTCAGTTCAAATTATTGGCTTCGGTGGGCAATTAGTATATCTTGATGAATCCTGCACAGTAAATTGATTGCCTCCTATATATATATATATATATAGCTTAAACGGCGCAGTTCGCCTGTAACATTTAATACCATGGATCGTACCAGTTCATTGACCAGTAAAGCTTCAAGAGGCCAGTTCATCTGCTCCATATCATGACCCATATCTGCAATAGAAGGCTCATCAGAAAATACAAATATTTTAATATGAGAACAAAAGTTATCTTGTTTCTTTTCATAGTTGAGCAGATAGGAATTTACCACAATGATGACCTGCGAGTCAGGTGGATTTCATCGGATTCAAGATCTGGCCGCTCAGCTACACCGACAGCATTATTTTCTGCATCAGCTGTGCCGCTACTAGCATCTGATGAACTAGCCAAACAGTATTTTTGCAGCCACCGATCAGTTTCCCAGAGAGTGTGCATTACACTCTCACGTGCTGCATAACCATGGCTCTCATATGGAAGGATAACAAGGCGACAAAGTGCACCGTGGCCTTTCAATGCATTGAAGAAACGATCTGACTGCATAATGTGAATAGAGGGTTAGTTAACACACAGCTCTAAGATAGTTATAAGCTGATAGTAAAAAAGAATGCTCGTGGAAATTTTATGAATTACATCACTTTTTTGTGTCACAATAAGTTTCATGCAAGACACTCAAAATCAAATGTCTTCTTAATGTATCATGCAAGGCTGTAGCTAACAATATGCAAACAAAAAAGACAGATCTCCACCTGCATTGTCAAAGTTCCTGGATTGTTGTCTTCTTCCCCATGAATGAGCAAAATAGGCTTTTTAATTTTGTTAGCATTTATGAATGGGCTCATTTCGATATAGGTGCTAACAGCCTCCCAGAGTGTCCTATCTTCGCTCTGCAGAAATGAAAGGTTTAGTAATTGCCAAATAGACAAAACCACTCCAAAGAGATCAAGTGCAAACTCAGAACCCAGATGTTGAGCTACATGCACATGGTGTTACTAAGAAACATAAGACTAGAGCATAAAAATCCAGAAAACAGAAGGCATAAACTAACTGCAACAATAATACCAAAGTTAATCTAAAGAGCTACCTGAAACCCAAAAGGTGTGAGAGTTCTATTATATGCTCCAGAACGAGCAATTCCACAGCAGAACAAATGAGGAGCATGAGCAAGGACATTTGCAGTCATGAAAGCCCCATATGAATGACCGCCAATAGCAATTTTGTCTGGATGAGCCACCTAGAATAGAATCTTCTTAGAACCCTCATTTGTCTATCAAAAGCTTCAGAGAAATTAAATAATGAGGCATACTCCCAGACGAATAACTTCCTCAACTGCAGCCTCTACACTTGCAACAAGCTGCTCTACATATCTGATGAAATAATTAGAAGAAAGTAGGTATCATTATCACTAATAATGAGGGTTAACCCATCTAATTAATTTTTACTTAAAAATGTAAATGCAAAACGATCATGAGTAACGAGAGGAGACAATGATACTACACAAAGGTATATTAGAATGTTGTAAGAAAAGCTTGAAGCCATGAAACTTCTTAAAGTTTGATTGTAAGAATAACAACAAAATCTAAGTCCTTTGGACTTTGAGACCGTTGCTCTTTGCATAACATATCATTTTTGCAAACTTAAATAACAATACCTATCATTTGCCTCTTCATCGCCCTCTCCAATGATAGGAATTGTTGGTCCTGATAAAATAGCAAACCTGCAGGATTTGAAGTGATCTACAAATGTAAGATTAGGCCTTATAGAGAGGTTAAGAAGTTAATATGCAAGAAACAAGTACTAGGGATTTGTTGGACCTCATGAAACAGCAAAGCTACAGGATTTAAGGTAATCCAAAAATAGTAGGATTAAATCCATGATGTCAGAAAATAACTGAATAGGAAATAATTAAAGATATAATAATATGAAGTAAATGAAAACAAGAAAATTTGCCTTCTTGCAAGCCAAAGTAAGGGAGATGTTGAACCAATGCCAGCAAACTCATTTGGGGACCCACGCACTTGTCCAGCTGCATCTTTACTCTTGAATTCCCCAGGATAAGACCACATTAAACATGGAAGCGGTCCATCTCTAGCAGGATCATAATCAGGGGGAAGATATAGCGTTGCAGTCAGTTGAACACCATCCTTTCTCTGATACCTAATCATTTCTTTCTTCAACGAGGACAGCTGAGGGTAAGGATGGGGGAAATTTGTAATCTGGCATGCTTGCTTTTCTGGCCAACTCAGTATGTAATACTGTGTGTTTTCAGTTTTGGATTCTTTAGAAATTAATATTTTTAATCTATTAAGTTGCATCTCTCCTTCATCCTGATCCGACATCAATGCAACAACAGTCTCATAATACTTTTCCTTGTCACTCTCCCATATGCGTTCTTTATTGCCTGCATTTCTGAAACTCTTTGTATCAGAATTCAGATCACTATAAATGTTTACAATAATTAAATTGTAAATAAAAAGAAACTCACATGTCAAATAAATCTAAAAATGGTACATTCCCTTGCGGAGTAGCACCACTTCCATTTAACAAGATATAGGTAGATTCGTCATCTTCTTTCTTGATCTTGGCAATCACGTAAGTACCTAAAAGGGTTCTCCGCAGCATAGGGGAACCAGGATCAGAGTAAACGTCTTCAAAAGACCTATCAAACAGTATGTGTGGACTTTCTCCCTCATATCCAGGTGAAGTAACCCAGGTCCTTACTCTCCGTGTTTTATACCAAGACTCATAAATCAATGCAAGTGAATCATCACACCAAGAGATCCCTCTAAAAGCACAGAACAAAGACATAGCAAATAAAGATGTTAGCAATTTGTGTCATCTTCTAGGAATGATATAGAGTAAAAAATTATGTGATTAGCTTAAACTGAAAGTAAGGGACAACATGAATAAGGAAGAATTATAAAAGTAATCCAAGTGAACTGCATGATTTTATACCACAAAAAAATGCGGAAGTAATTCTGCTGCATTTAAATGTCCTGAAGTAGTGATCTAACCAATTAATGAAACAAAATATGATATAGGCTGAAACAAGTGTGTAATCGCACCCGTAGCGAAGATCGAGTTTATGTAAGATAGCAGGCTGATCATTTTCGGATGGTTCTGCTGGTTCTGTGTAAACTATATCTCGCGGAGAAACTTCAACTTTGGCATCACCACCATCCTGTGTCTCAACCCTTATTCACGAGATTTAATAAGAAAAATGAAACAAGTGGAGTTAAAATCATAAACTCACACAGAAATAGCCAACAAACTAAACACAAGCTCATGACTCTAAGGATAACCATTACACATTCTGTTATTCTACTCAGTGAGAGTAATAATATTATCAACATATGAACTGCATGCACTTTTGCATATCGTAATGCTAGTATGAGGAAGAACAACAAAAATCATTTAAATTGAATTTTTTCCCCAGCATAACAGGCAAGCAGATAGATTTTTTATAACCACGGCCTAAAAAAAAAAGAAAAAAGGCAAAATTCCTTACAATCACAAACTTAATAACGTATTCTGCCGAGCAAATAGGTATCAGATGCAGGAATCATTAGACTGCATACCAGACAAGTGTAGATGGTTTATCTGTTCTCCATTGAATTGAGCGTTTTCCTCTACGAACACTACTATGTGTGATGGGAATATCCTCAGCAAGGGGTAAATCACAAAGCTCCCTCAGATATTTGCCATCAGTTGTCCAAAGATCAATCTTTTTAGGGAATCTTCCACAAGGAACATTATAAGAATATGGCCTATGCATTGAGCTAATCATAATGTATTTTTCATCTGGAGATGTGTTCAATGATGTATATACAGCGGGGGGACCAAATGGCTTTGTCAGTCCATCCAATGATACCAAAACAAGTTGCGAAGTCGCATAGTAGTCAAATAATATCTCATCATATTCATCTTTGAGAAGATCTTGATATGTTCGTGATTGAATAATATCTTTCTGTTCATTAGATTGGATCTTGGGACCAGAAGGAACCAAAGGTTTCTTGGGAGGATCTCCCCGAGATAGAGGAATTGTACAAACCAACAGGGTTGTGTTATTTATCCACTCAAAGCTGAAAATATGTAATAAGAGAGAGATTTTAAAAATGTGAAATTCCTTTAAAACACCATGCATATGTATGAAACTTACTTGTCAAATACTGCATTTACAAAAATATCTGGCGACTGGAAAAGGGGTCTAGCTTTTCCAGATTCAATATCAGCTACCCATAGTCTCAGTTTGCTGCTGCTGCCATCCACCTATTCACAGATTAGTTGAAAGAGACTAAACCATGTCAAGGAAATATAACACGAATGAACATGGGCAATAAAAAATGGTGTTTTAAAACATATTTGAATTCAATAAAGATTTTAGATAATTTTTTTTACATTTGAGCAAACAAACACATATTTGCAAACTTAATGGAGGTGCGAAAAGGAAACAAAGAGCAAGATCAACTAATGGACTATGTTTATGTATTCAAAAGATTTAAAGTAAAATAAAAAAGGAAACTAGTACCTCATCGGTTCTAACACAGAAGGCAAGATGGCTACCGTCATCCGACCTTGTTTGAGAAGGGGAAAAAAGAAGGGTTAAAACATGATCTAATTGCAGCAAGATAGCTTTATATCATTATGATTGTAATGATTCTTTAAGTGAACCCGATGAAGACCAAAGAAAGCATTCATTAATACATAAGTACCAATTAAATCTCATGTGCTGCATTAAATATAAGCAGCAAGGAGTTCATATAACACGTTTCACACAATAAAACTATCTAATACTTTCTTCCCTGATATTTGAATAGCATATTTATATTTATTAATTCCATATTCCTAGTCTCTATAGCATTAAGCTAAATAAAATTTTAGGAAGATAAAATAAAGGTACATAAATTCATGCCGTCATTTATAATTTTCTCTAGTAATGCCCAAATTAAGGTTCAGAAGATATTCATGAGAAATAATCAATATTGACAAGAGCATTTCATTTGATGAAAAAGAGAAGCTTGTGACTTCATCAGACATCATAATGCATGCGACAAAGAACTTGAGAAGAAGATTATAAACCAATCTTGATTAGGACTGACCATGTAACAAAGTTGATTTTAGCTTCTATTGGAAGGTCATATATTTCTTTTTCAGGTCCCAGGGTACCATCATCCAAGATCTGGTGGATTCCAATACCTGTGTAGTATGACCTGGAATTGAATATTAAAAGATTCTTTAGCCAAAGCAATAAAATCATTCAAATACAATGCCATCGACAGAAAAAAAAAAAAAAAAAAAAAAGTATAGTTACTCAAAAAGATCCATTTTCACTCACATTCGACTCCGTGAATTACATTTCCCATCAATGCGAATACCAGCAAGCTTCTCCTCAGGTCTTGCCAAGTCTGCTAAAGGAGGCAATGATCTTCTCTTGAGGAATAGTATTTTATCTCGATGGGGAGAGAAAGATAGTGTTGGAAGGGGTGGAGAATCAACAATATCTTGAATCTCTGGTGGAGGAAGGCGATATCCATTTCCTAATAAAGAATCTGCAAAAATGCAAATCACAGGGAAATAAGAAATAGGAGCTTAATCGCTAAAAGTGCTGATAT
The DNA here is from genome assembly GCA_023678885.1 of Pogostemon cablin. NCBI lineage: Eukaryota > Viridiplantae > Streptophyta > Magnoliopsida > Lamiales > Lamiaceae > Pogostemon > Pogostemon cablin. The sequence goes on along the minus strand of CM043005.1, from coordinate 27,607,780 downwards.
AGTGGTATACGTTTGATAAACACTTTTAGGATTCATATAAAGAACCAAAAGACATGGGACTCTGCATATGCCGCTACAAAAGAGATGAAAATGATAGCCCAATGAGCAATCTGTTACAAAGGTTGACTTGATAAACCCATTTAAGACCAATCAACCAGGGAGTTGGATTTTCCAAAAACTACTACTGTCGGCATTCCAACGCACGATGCACGAGTAATCAGACGCATATTGAAAAACGATAAGAACATGATGTCTACTGGTCAAGGATATAGTGTTGATGAATCCACTTAGTTTCAAAGATCCATAATAATAGAATGATGCGGCACAAACTCCAAAAGTGCAAAGCCAATTAGTTGGCAGTATATTTAATACAGTATTCATCACATAGCGACGCAGCAGCCAGATTCACACACAGGAGATGTAACTTGACATGAGACTTCCAGCATTTCCACATGCCCAATACTTGATAAACATCCAGTGATCAAACAACTTCCAAGAAAAAATAAATAACAACTTTAACATCAGACTAGACCAATCTAATTTCTTGAAACTTAAATTTCTTTTTAAGGTACAAAACTTCATCAATAAAATTCTAAATGCCGAAAACAGAGCTCCTATCAAAGTAGAATAAGCTCAATCAGATAACGATATACCAGCAAAAAGTACATGAGACCATCCTACTATAATTATGCACCCAATCATCACAATTAAGCAAAATTCAGCTGAGACAACAGATGAACTAAAAACCGTACAGCCGAATGAATATTCAAAGAACGCACTCCAATAACTTAGAGAATATGCGCATTTGCTATCTATTAGCTACCTTCAAAATCAGCAGACGAAGATGAAGTATGAGCACCGACGCCGTTAAGGCTGCTGTCGCCCTCAGCAGCGTCCACGGCGACGATGCTGCCGAATCTCATTGCTCTGGTTCTAACACAAGCCGATGAAGCTGATGAAAAAGGTTTGATCAATTTGAATGGAGGACGGCGAGGAGGTTTTAGAGAGAGGAAGTGATAACAGGAAGGGAGAAGAAGCGGCTGTTTGGGGAAATTGAAGAGAGAGAAACCGTGATAGACTTTCTGAAGGCGCATATTAGCGTGGATATGGAGATATACGAGGTAGTGACGGCGTTAAAAAAGGCTCCCAGCTTTGGGAATCTCTTTTTAACGACGGGGGACTGATTGACTAAGCGCGGCTACAGCGTTACTCTCAGCGAAACTTGCTACTGGTTCTTTTCGCCATAAAAGAATATTTTTAGAATTTTAATTAAATAAAATATACTATTCAATTAAGATTTTCTTCACACATCCATTAAATTATAAAGATATTTTACTAGAGTTTCGTGAAAAGCATAATTTTAACTTTTGAATTAACAATTAGAGATAATTTATTGTGACACCGGTTTTTTTAAGGAAATCATTAAAGTAATTGTATTATGTAAATAAAGTAGGTTGATTTGTAGTAAAGAGTATATTAATAATTAATTATATTATAATATACTCCCTTTGCTCCGGCGTATGGGGTCTTTTGCTTTTTTACACGTTGATTAAGGAGTATTATTATTTAATGGGTAGTGGATAATTGTATTAGTGGGAATGTGGACCCCATATTTTAATTGTATTAGAGGTGGTGTGTGAGTCCCATGTGTGTAGAAAATGAAAGGGGACCCTTTGGGTGGGACGACCAAAATGGAAAAAATATCCTCTTTGAATGGGATGAATGGAGTATTCAAATTATACTTAAATGTATAATTCAACATACTTTTCAAAGCATACTTTATCAAAATAAATTTAGCGTTTAAATAATATCAATTGTTTTATTTCTTTTATTAGTATATTTTAACTAAAATAAAATGATTTTTTTATATTATTGTTCTCGACAATTGCATTATTTAGTTCGTGCAGCTGGCCTTATTTTATTTTTCATTTATTTTTTATACTTCTTTCGTCCTGCGCAAACATCTTCATTTCCTTTTTGCTCATAGATTAAATAATATTATTATTATTTTATGTGTAGTGAGTTGTTGTATTAGTAGTGAGTGGTGTGCCATGACCCCTTTTACTTAAAGAAGAAAATTTAGACCTTTAAGTGAGACACTCAATATAATAAAATGAAAATATTTCGGTGGTGTGAGGGAATGAGTAATATAATACTTTCTTCGTATTTCTGCAATTGCTTATCAACTATTGATGAGAGTGAAAATTTACGTCTTTTCGGTCTCACAATACACTGTTTTTGTTAAGATAAGGTTATATAATCGTGTGGAATTGCGTGGTTTACGTATTTTACATGATTATGGTGCTACTAAGGTGTTTTGTTGAGTTTTGAAGGTTAAAACAGGCTACAATGAAGCAGGACCGAAGACAAGCAAGAAACGAGTGGAAATGAGGCTTACTCGAGTTACAAGGGACAGCTCGACCAAGCAACTCGAGTCGTGCTAGGCACCGTAGGAGGTCAGAATAGATCAGACATGCAACACGACTTGTCATGTGCAACACGACTTGTAGCTCGAGTCGTGTTGCCTCTGAAGCAAGCCGTGCAACAAGTCGAGTGAGGCAGAATAGCGTTGAATTTTGTCCAGAGAGTCAACACGAGTTGACAGGCAGTAGCTCGACTTGGCAGCTCGACTCGGGTTGAGTTCCGTGGCTAAATCAGTTTCAGAGCATTGCAGCTCGACTTGACAGGCGAAGACACTAGTTACCGACACGACTTGAGTTGGGTTTACTCGGATTGCACTTCAAGGCAACTCGAGTCGTGTAGCAACTCGGGTTGGGCATCCCAGCTCGTGTTGCATTAGTTTGGGCCAAAAATCGAGATTTTCAATGTCCTGTGCGTGACAACGTGGAAAAATAGCCCAAGGGAGTCATGTAATACCCATTATTTTTATTAATATTAATATCTTTAATAAATAGTAATAATAATAAAATAAAAATTCTTACTTGATAAGGAAGGCTGATGTGGACAAGTAGATAAGCTTAGCATACAAGTGGATGAGATTTATTGTTATACAGTAAAAATAAATAAATTATTTACTTAATTCAATTACCTTCTATATATATATATACTTGTCTTTTTACCATTAATATGGAAGAATTACAGTAGAAACTTACGGTGGTGTTGAAGTAAGTAAAGGTATTATATATATATATATATATGAATTCACATGTTCACACACAAACATATGTATAATATATATATATATATATATATATATATATATATATATATATATATATATATATATATATCACACGCACTGACTCTTTTATTTTCTTTCTCTTCGTAATTTTTTTATATCATGTTATATATCAAAATGATCGTCTCAATGCGTAGATTCCATATATATAATTCTTTTGTGAAATGAATTTTGTATGAGTAAGAAAAACTTAAGACGAAGCTTTCGACCCTCTAATGGCATGTTTTATTTCGTTGCGACATAGCTTTGATATTATAGGTCATTTTGAAGCTCTCCTCAATAGGATAAAAAACATATACTCCCTCCGTCCCCCAAAGTATTTAACACTTTCCTTTTTTCATCCGTCCCTCAAAGTATTTCACACTTTACTTTTACTAAATTTGGTAAAAAATATATCATAATAATACTCACTTTTTACACACATCTCAATATAATACTTATTTTTTCATATCTCCCAATAACTTTACACACATTTTTCATTAAATCAATTAAAATATATATTTTCTTTCTTACTTTATACATAAAAATACAAAAATTTCTTAAACTCCGCGCACACCAATACGTGAAATACTTGGCGGGACGGAGAAAGTAATTAGTTTTGAGTTTGGACGTGAAATGGAGAAAATTGAAAGATACCCACTTCGTACAAAAATCTTGTCCCCTTTGAACTTCGTTATTTTCATGAAAAATTGATATGCATGTGATCCTCACTTTGCGATGACTCCATAAGTACTTTCAGATTTTCAAACGGAGTTATATAACTCAAGTTGGGTCATTTTGTAATAAGTATAAAGTTTAGGGTAAGTTTAAAAGAGAATTTAATATAATGCAGGGACTTGTTTTTAATTTATAATAATAATAATAATAAATAAATGAAAAACTTAAAATTTGAAACTGACGGCGCATGCAGTAGCGTTTGATTACTTGATTTATTTAATTAATTATTTGTTTATTTATTTACTTTACTTTATTTATTAATTTAATTTAATTTATTTAGTATCCTAATTATATATTTAACTTAATACTTTTCAATTAAGTATTATTATAATTTTATATACATACTTTAACATTTTATTTATAATTATAAAATTTGATTTATAAAGTTTTTATAATAAATATTAATATTATAATTATATATTTAACTTAATATTTTATATTAAGTATTAAGTATAGGTTTATTATTAACACTATTTTAAGTGTAGAATTTTTAATTAGTATTCGTTTCTATTAAAATTAATGTCATTTGTCTTCATATTTTTAATATTTCGATTTAATACTATTTTTTTTACTTTTAAAAGAAATATGCATTTTTATTTAATTATTTTAAGTATAAATATTTTATTTTAATTCATTTTATTTAACGATTTAGCTATTATTATTTTCTTAAGTTAATAATTAGATTATTTTAATTATAATATTTTAGAATTTAGCTTGAGTATTAAACATTATTTTTAGAAATTTAGTTTTAGTATTAGGAATTATTATTAGAGGTGGAACTCAGTTTAGTATATCCTTGCAGGCATACCTGAGACTCACGAGCAAGCATAGTCCACTTTACACGTTTCCAATAAAGTTTAAGGTGGGGGTAACTTTCACTCTTTACTGAGTACTACATTTTATGTCATGATTGCTATGTTAAGATGTGATATGTGTTACTTATATGTCATGTTATGTGTCATCTGTGTTTTTAGTTCGATGACAAATATATTTCTACTATCACTTGTACGGGGTGACGACTCGGTGCATGTTGAGAGTGGAATTTCACGTATTTTAGGTCTCACATTACACCGTTTTTGATAGAATGTGGCCATGATTTCGTATAGAATGACATGGTTTTCATATCTTGCATAATTAAGATGCTACTAAGGTGTTTTGTTGAGTTTTGAAGGGTAAAACATGATCAAAAGTTCAAAGTTGGAATGAGGAGTGAAAGTGAGAAGGAATGCTGAAAAATACAGTCCACGTTGCACAAATTTTCTGTATTCTTGTAGAAGTCCAAATTAATCATGTGATATATGGTTGGAAAGCCACAGAAGAGAGGGTCATTTTGACGTAAAGAACACCCCAATTGGATTCCAAACGAGAAAGTTATGATCAAAGTGCTAACGTCGCACATGCTGTACCGAGCAGCCACTTTGCATGACTTTTTATATATTCAAATGTTGGAGTTTCTGAGAGTTCTTTATATGGATAGAAAGCCAAGGAAAAGAGGAATGCGTGAGCGCAAAAATCATTCAAATTGGAGTCCGTATGAAGAAGTTATGCTCGAAACGGTGAAGTCGCGCAGTGCAGTCTCCGCAGCTCGGGAGGCCGCTCGGCTCGAGCGGGATTACTTTTGTTCGAATTTCCAGCCGAGCTGGGGTCCCTCAGAGCCCACACGACGGCCCCATTCCAACCATATGCTGCTCGGCTGGTTTGGGGGCCGCTCGGCCATGAGCTCGGCCCGAGCAAGGTGCCGAGCGGCCCAAAATCGGGCCCAGACGAGACCTGTTCGATGCAGCAGCGTATATATACCCTCAAGTCGCGATTCTGAAGCAGATTCGTCGCGAAAACAGCCCTGCATCCATCTTAGAAACAATTAGGGAGATCGAGACGTTAATCGGAGAGAGCCCAGCCATAAACCATCATCAATCCACACTCCTATCACACCCATATCAGATTATAATCTGATTTCATCCTCCATCCAATTCTACAAGGGTTTCAAGTGCTAATTGAGGGAAAATCAAGCGATTGAAGAGACGGAGAAGGAACGTGAGATTGCTCCTACACTAGGGTTTCACAATTCTTATCTATTCCTTTCTATTACTTTGATTATTGTTATGAATTGCTTAGCCATGAGGATTGCTTGTAATCTCATGGGCTAATTTCCTATACAGTTCTAGGGTTTGATGGATTGATTTAATTGATTTGGGGATTTAGACCAAAGATTGGGATTTTATGCAGTTGAGCTTTTGATTTTACTTATTTTACTAAGACATGCTTTTCTGCTTCGTAACGTCTTCATAATACATTCATGACATCCGCTATAATGCTTGGATTATTGTGTTAGCTTGTGTGCGTTCATGATTGGTATTGTCTATCTGTTAGAGATTAGAGTAGCTCCGCTATAAGCACTTTAATTTCATGAACTGGTTAATCAAATACTTGATTTGTTTAGTGGAACAATGCAATTAGACAATCAAGTAGGAAGTGAATAGAACCTTGTAGTAATTCCAGAAAATATCTTGTTAGTCAGGCTTACCATCCGGAGGTATTGTTGCTTGCTTTGATTAGTATCTAGGAATAAGGCTTGGTAATATTTGCGCACCTTAGGATTTAAACCAGATTAGACTGTTAGCTTTGAATCGAATCATATTCGGTGGGATAACAGGGATATGTGGTGTATTTTCAGTAAAACTGCATGAATGAACAATCGTAAGTCTAATAACCCAAATTAATTGGTCAATACCTGATACCTTAGAACTGTTCGTCATCTCTTGGTTAGAACTTGCTTTTATTTTTATTGCTTTTAATAATTCAGCAATTTATTATTTGCGTATTTTAGTTAATTATTTCACTTCAAAACCTTGGAAATTTGGTTACATAATTCTGATTAATTAGTAATTCATTGTAAAATAAATAATTAGCTGTCTCAGTGGGATCGATAATTTAACTTGGGAACTTGTTGCTACAATTGACATCCTTATGCTTGAGGATTAAATTATAGTGCATAGAAAAAGCCTATCAAGTTTTTGGCGCCGTTGTGCCGGGGACAGTTTTAATTATTTATTTTCTTTTATTACTTAGTTAATTAGAATATTTTCTTTGGGATTTAATTGTTTTACTTTGGATTTTTCTTGAAGTTGCATGCAAACTAGGTCAAAGACGAGAGCACAAGATCTTGAATTTGATCCGGAAATTGAAGCTTCTGCGAGGAAAAGAAGAGTAAAATCAAAGAATACCAAAGCACCTCCTAAAGCAATTTTAGAGGAGGAAGAAGTGCAGATTGAGAATCAGGCTATCCTAGAAGAGGCTGAAACGGAGTTTGAATCAGAATCTGAGACAGAACCTGAAACAGCATCAATGGGAGAAAGAGTCGATGAGGATGACATCGTCATCCGAGAAACATTCAAGTCCACCAATCTAGGAGGATCAGGCGTAGTTGGAGCCATTCAAGCTGATGAAACGAACGACATAAGGCCAGCCCTGATTCATATGGTGGAGAAAAACTCCTTTGCCGGAGGCGTTTTTGATGAGCCCTATGGCCATCTTAAGCGTTTCAACAGCTACATGGATACAGTGAAAGCTGCTGATGCTACTAATGATAGATGGAAGATGAGGCTTTTTCAGTTTTCATTGGTTGATAAGGCAAGGGAGTGGTATGATAAGCTAAAGGGAGACAGTTGCTCAAACTGGACTGAGTTGCAGCAGTTGTTCGTGGATCGATTTATGCCACCAGGAAAGGTTCTTTTACTGAAACAGGAGATCAATCAATTCAAGCAGCGGAGAGATGAGTCGTTTGGGGAGGCTTGGGAAAGGTTTACTGATGCGTTGAGGAGATGCCCACAGCATGGATTCAAAAAGTCTCAACTCATCAGTGTCTTCTATAATGGCCTTGACAACGAATCGAGAGTGTTGGTTGATGCTTCTGCTGGAGGAACAATTTTTGGCAAGACATCCAATGCAGTAGAGAAATTGTTTGATGATATCTCTTTGAACTCAAGGGATTGGCCATCTGAGAGGATCCGAGGGACTTATATACTTGGTAAAGTTGCAAAGGTTGAAGAGAAATTTTCTGAAGCTGATAAGAATGATAAGGTTGTCGCTCAATTGGAACAGATGAATAAGAACCTGATTACTCTGATATCAGGTAATAATGGGGGAGGCAATCGAGGGCCTGCAAGTGATGATGTGGTGATGAACCTTCAAGAGGTCGAGGATGCTAATTGGGCTATGGGGCAGAGTCTTCAAGGTTCGAGAGCTCCTCAGAATTGGCAAGGAAATAGGTACCCTCAAGGTAATTCTAACCAGAGGAATATCCAAGGGGGAGGTCCTAATAATCAAGGAGGCAATTGGCAGAATCAGAGGCATGAGAACTTCTCTTATTCAAATCCGAATAATGCTGTTCCATATCCTCCTAATTTTGATCATGGCGCTAAAACTGAAGAAGGGAAGTCCAGTATTGATGATGTGTTGGCCAGGTATATGAAGAAGACTGACGGAGATATTGACAAGATTAACAATTGCATTGTTCTCATGGACGCGAATATGACAAAGCAGAATGAGGAAGTGAACAAGCAGTTGAAGAGTTTGTCATATAACATAGGGCAGATCTCCACTACAGTAAATCAGCAGCAAGTGCAGTTTCAGAAGGGGAAGTTTCCTTCAGATACAGAAATAAACCGGAAGGAGACTGCAAATGCGATCACTTTGAGGTCCGGGAAGCAGTATAAAGGTACAACACTGATGCAGGATGTAACAGAACTTGTACAGCATGAAGCAGAACAGAAGCAGAACGAAACAGGGGCGGAGCAGAACGGAAAAGACGCCGCTCGGCCACCCGCTCGGGCCGAGCAACCTGCCGAGCGGGCTCAATCACCGCCGAGTGGCCCACCAGACGGTTCAGAAGGTCCCTCCGGTTCAGTTGGAACCCTGCTCGGCTCAGTTTGTCCATGGCTCGGCTCGAGCGAGGCGACGAGCTATCCTCCGGGGTTTTCTGCGTGTCCGAATTCTGTACAGAGTCAATCTGATCTGGAAATTTCTGATAAAAAGTGGCAGAGAGCGAAGAAACTGAGAGAAGCGGAACAGGTATTCGAGAAAGATAGTTTGGGACTTCCGATAACAAAGGTACCAATTCCTTTCCCTCAGAGATTCTTGTCGAAGAGCCTTGATGAGAAGTTTCGTAAGTTCGCTGATGTTATGAGGGATGTCCAAGTCACTATTCCTTTCTCGGAAGCATTGGAAGAGATGCCACATTATTCAAGGTTCATCAAGGAACTTATCTCCAGAAAGAGGAAGCTTAACAGTGTGGAGACAGTGAATTTGACGGAGAACTGCAGCTCTATTATTCAGAAAAAGCTTCCAGAGAAATTGAAGGATCCAGGGAGCTTCATCATTCCCTGTGAGATTGGAAAAGGACCATCTAGGAGAGCACTGTGTGATTTAGGAGCCAGTATAAATTTAATGTCTTTATCAGTGTTCAAGAAGCTTAGTTTGGGGGAGTTGAAACCTGCATCTGTTGCCCTACAGTTAGCAGATCGGTCGTTGACATACCCCGAGGGAGTGATTGAAGATGTGCTAGTGAAGGTGTCGAATTTGACTTTTCCTGTGGATTTCCTTGTACTTGACATGGAGGATGAAAAGGATGGTGCACCTCTGATCTTGGGGCGTCCATTCCTTGCAACTGGGAGAGCTCTAATAGATGTGTTCAAAGGAGAGTTGAGGTTGAGGGCTAATGATAAGGAGATCGTCTTTTCTTTGAATAAGGAGATGCAGTGGCCTACAGATCAGCAGCACTGCAAGTCTGTGGAAGTAGTAGAGGACTTCACCCTGCCTGATGCAAAGTTTGAGAGTTTATCCAATGATGCATGTATTGACTATCTTGAGAAGTTACTTGCATTAGGTGATGCAAGGGATGAACAGATAAGAAAGACCACTGCTGACATAGTGAATCAGAATAAGAAGTCCCCTGTTAAAGAGGAGATGCAGCCTGCTGCTAAGGAAGAGAAACATGAGAGCCAAAGAGTTGAAGTGGTAGAGGAGATCGTAGGACCAGACGTATCTTTTACTTTTCCTACTACTAACTCTAATGTGATATTTGATAATCTTTTGGTTGCAGTAAAGATGGATGATCCATATTTGAAGCCTCCAAACTTACCTCCTGATTTTTATTCTCATATTGTTGAAAATTCTAACTTGTTTGATCCTTGTTTTGCTACACAGGTTGAGCCTACAATTGAGTGGAGGATTGACAAGAAGGACTCAAGACAATCATGGGAGGAAAAGAATTCAAAGGATCATGTTGGAGTGACAAAGAAGGGTGAGATGATTGGTGAAGTAAATAAGAGAGGATGGAAGTACTTGAAAGTAAAGATGAGAGAAGACTATCCTCCGATCCAGTAGTTGAAAAGAGGTATCCCGTCGTGACTCTCCGACGTTAAACATGAGCGCTTGTTGGGGGCTGTCCCTTCCGTTTTATTGCTTTTATATGTCTGTGTTGGTGTAGGAGTTTTATTAGATGTTGCTTGACTGCGGTATATACTTCTTTGCAAACTTAGTTTCTCACTTTGTTTAATCTAAGTTTGGGGGGGGGGTAACGTACATACCTTGTCTTGCAGTGTCGAAATAGAATTTTTACATTGTGTTGTTGCTTGGAGAGTCGATTTTTTGCGGATTCTTAATATTTTTGATTTATTTGAGAATATTGAGGGTTCGATTTTTTGCGATTTTTCAGGTTTCGTGTTTTGTGGTGTTTATTATTTGTTTTGTGTTAATCCTAGTGTCGGTGTAGTCGATTTATGGTTCTCTAGGATGATTTTCTGATTTTTCATGGCACTTGATTATATGTGTGATTGTGTTTGAGAAGCAGTTTGAGATTGTGCTTGGATATTGAGATACTTGAAATTTATTTATGTGCAAGGATGATTAGCTATGTAGCTTGATTAGGATTGCTCGTTCATTCGTATAGCCATGTGAGATTTTGAGCCTTTTAAAATCATGAGAAATTTCATGATTCAGTTTATTCTTGTGAGTGTCGTTCATACACACGTATTCTAGAACTTGGCTTTGTATCTTGCTTGAAGCTACGTGTTTGATTAAATAATAGGAAATGATCTTAGGCCATCTTTGTTTTTTATTAGTCACTAGCCATAATTATTATCCTACCAATTGAAATTATCCGTAGTCAACCCTTTTGAGCCTTTGAGCCTTATTTGTTGAAAGCCTACGTGATAAGCCAATTGATCCCTTTTGCTAGCCTTTAAAAAATTCCTACCTAGTAGAGAGTTGAAGGAGTCAATTTGGTATCTTGAGAAGAAACATAAAAGGAGAATAAGTTGGAAGTGATGAAATTTGTTGAAGAGAGCGGTTAAATTGTTGCATAAAGGGGTAGTGCCCGAAACTGGTACCCCATGAAAAGGGTAGTGCCTGAAACTGGTACCCTTATTTGAAAAAGAAAAAAAAAAGAAAAGAAAAGAGGGAAGAAGAAAAAAAATTTCTAGTAAGGATGTGGTGTTCAAAAGTGAAGGAGGAATCAAATTGCAAGAAACATTGAAGAGCGTTGAAGAAGAAAGAAGAAAGTAAAGTTGTTTGTTGAAAAGCTGTAAGTCTTCTTCGATTCTCTACTAGTGATTGAGTCACGATATCCATATATTTCCTACCTTTACCAAAGAGCCAACATTACAACCTAATGCAAGACCTTTGTGATCCTATTGTTGAAATTATCCCTTTAGTCGAGAGTTGAGATGATTGTCAAGCTTATGGTTACGCGTGTGTTTGAATTGACTTTGAGTGTAAACACCTTACCCTGAAGTGTATATCTCACACTTGAGCGATGAGCGTAAATACTACCCGTGAGAATGGGTGGATGAGCATTCCGAAAAAGTGAAGTAGTTGATTTGAATTGTATGTTCTTAGATGGATGGTTATCTTAGTATTTGAAGTATGATTTTTGAATTGTTATATTTTCTTGGATGTGAAGTTGTGAAATTTTCTCTCAATTACTCTATTGGTTTTATATGTCGTTGCCTCGGGACGAGCAACAGGTAAGTTTGGGGGTTTGTTGAGAGTGGAATTTCACGTATTTTAGGTCTCACATTACACCGTTTTTGATAGAATGTGGCCATGATTTCGTATAGAATGACATGGTTTTCATATCTTGCATAATTAAGATGCTACTAAGGTGTTTTGTTGAGTTTTGAAGGGTAAAACATGATCAAAAGTTCAAAGTTGGAATGAGGAGTGAAAGTGAGAAGGAATGCTGAAAAATACAGTCCACGTTGCACAAATTTTCTGTATTCTTGTAGAAGTCCAAATTAATCATGTGATATATGGTTGGAAAGCCACAGAAGAGAGGGTCATTTTGACGTAAAGAACACCCCAATTGGATTCCAAACGAGAAAGTTATGATCAAAGTGCTAACGTCGCACATGCTGTACCGAGCAGCCATTTTGCATGACTTTTTATATATTCAAATGTTGGAGTTTCTGAGAGTTCTTTATATGGATAGAAAGCCAAGGAAAAGAGGAATGCGTGATCGCAAAAATCATTCAAATTGGAGTCCGTATGAAGAAGTTATGCTCGAAACGGTGAAGTCGCGCAGTGCAGTCTCCGCAGCTCGGGAGGCCGCTCGGCTCGAGCGGGATTACTTTTGTTCGAATTTCCAGCCGAGCTGGGGTCCCTCAGAGCCCACACGACGGCCCCATTCCAACCATATGCTGCTCGGCTGGTTTGGGGGCCGCTCGGCCATGAGCTCGGCCCGAGCAAGGTGCCGAGCGGCCCAAAATCGGGCCCAGACGAGACCTGTTCGATGCAGCAGCGTATATATACCCTCAAGTCGCGATTCTGAAGCAGATTCGTCGCGAAAACAGCCCTGCATCCATCTTAGAAACAATTAGGGAGATCGAGACGTTAATCGGAGAGAGCCCAGCCATAAACCATCATCAATCCACACTCCTATCACACCCATATCAGATTATAATCTGATTTCATCCTCCATCCAATTCTACAAGGGTTTCAAGTGCTAATTGAGGGAAAATCAAGCGATTGAAGAGACGGAGAAGGAACGTGAGATTGCTCCTACACTAGGGTTTCACAATTCTTATCTATTCCTTTCTATTACTTTGATTATTGTTATGAATTGCTTAGCCATGAGGATTGCTTGTAATCTCATGGGCTAATTTCCTATACAGTTCTAGGGTTTGATGGATTGATTTAATTGATTTGGGGATTTAGACCAAAGATTGGGATTTTATGCAGTTGAGCTTTTGATTTTACTTATTTTACTAAGACATGCTTTTCTGCTTCGTAACGTCTTCATAATACATTCATGACATCCGCTATAATGCTTGGATTATTGTGTTAGCTTGTGTGCGTTCATGATTGGTATTGTCTATCTGTTAGAGATTAGAGTAGCTCCGCTATAAGCACTTTAATTTCATGAACTGGTTAATCAAATACTTGATTTGTTTAGTGGAACAATGCAATTAGACAATCAAGTAGGAAGTGAATAGAACCTTGTAGTAATTCCAGAAAATATCTTGTTAGTCAGGCTTACCATCCGGAGGTATTGTTGCTTGCTTTGATTAGTATCTAGGAATAAGGCTTGGTAATATTTGCGCACCTTAGGATTTAAACCAGATTAGACTGTTAGCTTTGAATCGAATCATATTCGGTGGGATAACAGGGATATGTGGTGTATTTTCAGTAAAACTGCATGAATGAACAATCGTAAGTCTAATAACCCAAATTAATTGGTCAATACCTGATACCTTAGAACTGTTCGTCATCTCTTGGTTAGAACTTGCTTTTATTTTTATTGCTTTTAATAATTCAGCAATTTATTATTTGCGTATTTTAGTTAATTATTTCACTTCAAAACCTTGGAAATTTGGTTACATAATTCTGATTAATTAGTAATTCATTGTAAAATAAATAATTAGCTGTCTCAGTGGGATCGATAATTTAACTTGGGAACTTGTTGCTACAATTGACATCCTTATGCTTGAGGATTAAATTATAGTGCATAGAAAAAGCCTATCAGTGCACATATACCAACTAACACAAGTTACTGGCTACGTCTGTTCAGTACTAAAATATATTTCAAAGTATGCTAACATCGTACTGGGGTGACGACTCGGTGCACATATATCAACTAACACAAGTTATCGGATGATGGTTTGGCCTAAAATATTTTCAATGAGTTATCGAACGACAATGTGCAAATTATTTTATTAAATTGACATATGTTACATTTTATGGTATATTTGGCATACCTATTTATTTTTAATTGTGCAATCATTTAAGTTAACTCACTGAGTATATTTTAGACACTCACCCCTTAATAATTTTTATAACAAGATTTAGAAGATGAAGAGGCCCCTGCCGATGTTCCAAGCCCATAGAGGACTTTGTATTGAGTCTTATATTTTAGTACTTTATTAAGAACTTTATTTCAGATATATCATCTGAACGTACTTATTTTGGATGTTTCACTCTACTCGGGATAGTAGACACTAATATGTAATAATCTCTATGCAACTTTCACTTTATTATCGCTTTGGGGATTGATTTTTATTTTATTTCCGCTGCGTTTTCTCGACCCCATTATTATTATATTATAAATTATATATCTAGTAGCGTCCCAACCCCATTGCGTAACCGGGACGTTACAGCGTGGTATCAGAGCAGTCTATATCAGGCTTGCTCAAGTACCTAACTTAGAATTTTATGCCATACCTTAGGATTTACTATTTTATAACTACGCTATAATTACACTTTAGGATTTTATGTGTGATTATTTTAATTCTTAAATATTTTAAATTCTTTATTGACCTTAGAGTAAATTTAAATTATGTTAACCAGATGGAAGCAGCTATTGCTCACATTAACGTTGTTAGAGCCCAACGAGCCGCCCTTCGTGGCAGGACTGAGATTGATGACTTAGGCACTCATTTAGCCTTAATGCTCATCATTCATCATGAGAATTTTCATGGAGCTCGGAGGGTGACGGAGGTGCAGTACTACTTCATCCTCATTCGTACCTTACCTGATGTGTGGGCTGAGATTTTCGGCAGATTTATTTTGAGATGTTCGTGGTTCCTCCAGGGCACGAGTTGAATTATGTGGTTTTTAATGTATGTTTGTACCATACATGGGCCCTTAGAGACCAGACACCTCCCCCTGTCGGATTCCTGGGTGGGCCAATGATGCATTTCTCTATGGTTGTACCAGCGGATCCTGTTGAAGTATTCGTTGATATACCTGGTGATTTCGAAGTTGATGGGGATATTGCTGATGGAGTGGTGGAGGATTAGGGCACCCTAGCGGTTAGCCTAACTCAGATTTATTAAGATTTTGCTATAGTTAGTAGCGACACGTTCCAATAAATGGAACCTTTTTGACCCATAATTGGGTGATGTATATAGGTAACCTAGATGTCGCACTAAATAGGCTTTCTTGACAGTATTCTAGACTAAGAATGACTTTTAGATGCATATGTATACTTAACAATTAGAGTGCCAACGACACCATTTTGCTATTAATAATATATATGTGTATATATAATTATATGTGCGTTTATACATCTTACTCATTGTATTTTAATGATATACTAGCATATAATAATGATGAGTATAAAAACTTTGAACAGATCATGAGTCGAAGAAGACCACAAAACCTACCTACAAATGAAAATCTTGAAAATATTTATGGCGATCCAGGAGATGATTTAGTGACAATCCTTCGGGGTTTGGCTCAACAATTTCAAGCAAACTCTGCACGACCACCACCACCACCAGAACCTATTCCTAGAAATGAACCAGCCTTGGTAATTGAACAATTCTGATGTTTCAATCCACCAACATTCAATGGAATGGAGGACCCTGCGGAAGCTGAAAAATGGTTGAGGTCGTTGGATAAAATTTTCACCTATCTTGATTGCACTGATGCACAGAAGATTGTGTGCGATGTTTTCCAGTTCGTAGGTGAAGCTGATTTCTGGTGGGAGACTTATGGACGCACCAAAACACCTGAACAAAAAGCAAGAATGACATGGGAAGACTTTAAGAATGTGATAATTCAAAACTACATGCCTCAGTCATTCCGAGATGAAAAAGAAAGTGAATTTCTGCACTTAAAACAGGGAACAATGAGTGTTCTCGAATATGAAAGAGAATTCAATCGGCTCTCTAGATTTGCCACACACCTTGTCAACACGGAAGAGAAGAAAGCTAGACGATTTGAAAAGGGATTGTGATCGTAGATCAGCACTATCTTAGCTGGACAAGGGACGATGACTTTGCAGATACATTTTCTAGAGCTCAAGAAATTGAGTTTCAACAGAAGAATAACAGTAACCAAAATAAAAATGCGATAGAGATACCTGCAAAGCGCAAGTGGGGAGGACCGGTGATCAGAAAAGGAAATCATAAGATTCAGAACAAGCAAATTAAAATCAGAGGTGGATCAGGAGCACCGTCACTCGGAACAAATTCTCCCTGCTTAAAATGTGGAAAGAATCACCTTGGAGCATGCTTATATGAAACTGGAATATATTATAGATGCCTTCAACCGGGACACACTATACTAGAATCCCCAAAGTCTAAAGTAGCAGGAGGATCGAGTGCTAGACCGGCACGTGCATATGCTATGACACAATAAGAAACTGAGGAAGAACCAGAAACAATGGCAGGTATGCTATCAGTATTTGGCAATCCCGTTCTTATACTTTTTGATATGGGAGCTACTCATTCATTCATATTTGTTAAGATGTATAAGAAAGTAGAGAATAATTGTGAAAAGTTAGACAATTCAACTCTTGAGGTTAGTATACCTTCGGGTAACTCCATCAGAACCATGAAGTTGTGCAAGAATGTGAAGATAGGGATAAATGACAGAGTCCTACTTGCAGACCTTCATGTAATTGAAATGAAAAATTTTGATGTAATTTTAGGGATGGATTGGCTTAGAGCTAATCATGCAGTAATCAGATGTCGTGAAAAATAAGTACAGTTCCAACTCCTAAAAGATGAAAAATTTACTTTTCACGGAGCTAAAGCTGGAGTAATACCGCGAGTTATAACTGCAATGAAAGCAATCAAAATGATGAGGAAAGATGGATGTCAAGCATTCTTAGTGAGTATCGTGAAAAGTGAAGACGAGCATATAGGATATTCATATCGTGCGGGAATATGAAGATGTGTTTCCAGAAGACTTACCAGGCTTGCCACCTGAAAGACATGTAGAATTTACAATTGATCTAGTACCGGGAGAAGCACCAGTCTCAAAAGCACCTTATCGAATGGCACCAAAGGAGTTACAAGAACTAAAAATCCAATTACAAGAACTCTTGGAATTAGGTTTCATACACCCTAGTGTTTCACCCTGAGGAGCACCTGTTTTGTTCGTAAAGAAGAAAGATGGTTCATTTAGGATGTGTATTGATTATCGAGAACTGAATAAACTTACCATCAAGAATAAGTATCCCTTGCCAATGATTGAGGATTTATTTGATCAGCTGGGTGGTGCTAGCGTGTTTTCCAAGATAGATCTGAGATTTGGATTGTTGGCAATTGGATCGTGCGGATCAACGTGATCGTTAGTATAACAGGTAAACAAAATCAGCGGAAGCATAAAACGTGTTTACCGTACTTCTGGGTTGATGTAGAGGATGAACAGCAGTGAAGAACACCTCTGATCTTCTACCGTATGTCCCAAAGTCAACTCTGGTGTTGGGTGGTCAACAATCCCCAGAGTTCTCTCATTCTGCTCTCTGTTTTCTCCCGTGTGTCAAAAGAGGCACTGACTTAGGTTTAACAGGAATTGAGATGACTTATATACTTGGGCTACAGCAGGGATCAGGAGGAGAAATTGGACTGGGCCTCAATTGAATTTAATTAACCAAGCTTAGCCCAAAGCTTTTAATTAAATCCAATAATAATAATATAGTCCACTAAAATATTATTACTGCACTACCCGTCCAATCCCAAAATTATGTTATGGGCTCCTTCTTATTATGAGCCCGATAGTCTCCCCATGTTTAAGATATACAATGTCCATTAATTAATTAAGTTACTGACAACTCAAATTAATTAATATCTCATCCGAGAGTAGTACCACTCAACCTTATTATCATGCCGGAAATTAATCCACTTGCAAGATTTACATGATAAACCTTATGAGCTCCTCAAGGGGACATCATCAATCTATAACGGACATGGATTCCTTCTACAATCAACAACACACCATAGATACATCACTACTTCCCAACTCACCGAGTTTGTTGATTTAATACTTATAAATCTCACACATTGATGATGTTGGATTGTATACTAAAAGTCTAGCTTTAGTATGAACAATGTCATAACAATATTTGAAATGAGAATCATTGATCAAATGATTGCATCTTATAATTTATTTTATATGCATGATGCAATAGTCCATTTACTTTATACTGTAGATAATATGTTGTGCGACAACACGCAGAAGATCATATTATCGGTTTCCTTATAAAGTATAAACAGATGCTCACAACTGAGATAGACGGGGACTCTCTATCGGTATGGTTGTAGTGTGGTTTGGTATTAGCTTGTCTTGGCTATAGAATCACATTAGTGCACTTGTGTGTATTGAGCAGGACCGCCTGAGGTCGTTCTTCTTATACTGACTATATAGTAGAACTTGATCTCTGTTATTATGGAAGTTCGTGCTCTTAATCCCTATACAATAACCTCGACACGTAGGGCAGTATGTATTTCTTTGATTCATCAATGGGTGAGATTTATAAGTATTAAATCAACAAACTCGGTGAGTTGGGAAGTAGTGCTGTATCTATGGTGTGCTGTTGATTGTAGAAGGAATCTATGTCCGTCATAGGATGATGATGTCCCCTTGAGGAGCTCATAAGGTTTATCATGTAAATCTTGCAAGTGGATTAATTTCCGGCATGATAATAAGGTTGAGTGGTACTACTCTCGGATGAGATATTAATTAATTTGAGTTGTCAGTAACTTAATTAATTAATGGGCATTGTATATCTTAAACATGGGGAGGCTGTCGGGCTTATAATAAGAAGGAGCCCAGAATATAATTTTGGGATTGGACGGGCAGTGCAGTAATAATATTTTAGTGGACTATATTATTATTATTGGATTTAATTAAAAGCTTTGGGCTAAGCTTGGTTAATTAAATTCAATTGAGGCCCAGCCCAATTTCTCCTCCTGGTCCCTGCTGTAGCCCAATATATAAGTGAACTCAACTTCCTGGAACCCTCAGATTATTCCTGCGCCTCTTTTGGTGAGAGAAGGGAAGAGAAGCAGATTGAGAGATCCTGCAGACTGTTGCCCACACAACAGCAGGATCACACTTGGGTCATACAGCAGAAGATCGAGAGGTGGTTCTCTGCAACGGATCAACCTCTACATCAACCCAGAAGTACGGTAAACGGTTTAATTGCTTCCGCTGTTTTTGTTTGCCTGAAATCCTAAACGGATCACGTTGAACCAAACGATCCAATTGCCAACAATTGGTATCAGAGCGTTGGTTTTTGTGGTGAAACATGAGACGATTAGGTGTGGTTTGTTTCATACGTGTTTATTGTCATAATGAAAGCATGTATGTAAGGCTATGTGATTATATGATATGACCTGCAATTTTATCGATTGGACAAGTGCATGTGCTATTGTTTGGGTTCTTTTATTATCTATTATAACCCAATACTTGTATTGCTTGTATCGATAATGTCTCTATTGCTGTATACGTTATATCACACACGCATCACCCATCCGGCGGGTCCCTATCATGGGCCAATATTGAACGGCCGTACGATCTGATGGCGATGAAGTACGGCATCGCGCCTCGACGACGAATGGAAGCAGGGATGGGCAACGCTACTCATCGGAGGCTTGGTGCTGTTGGACTGAACGGTGTGAGGTCGGGTGCCCGGTGGCGTGTCGATGACCATCGAACGAAAAGGGCAAAAGATCGTTGGCGCCGCTGACTGGAGGCGAGTCGAATGCATGGACAGGCCGCGTCCTTGGAGGTTCCGGCGAGAAATCGATTGAAGATTGCGGCTGCCTGCCGCTGGTTGGTGGTATTCAGTCGATTGGAAGAGGAACTGGGCGAGAACAGGCTGCAATTGGGCGAGTCTATCAATCGGTTTGAAGAAGCTTCCGAGCGCGTCTGCTGCAATTTCCAGTCGGATCTGAGGCGCTTTCGGATCAGGAGGCAAGGCAGCGACGTCAAGACTGCTGGTGGCAGTCGGCGCGATGAATTGTGCGACTCGGAAGCCACTTTCAACGCCTGCGATCGCTGCTGGGAGGTCTGGGTGCGTAGCCACGCACGACAGGTGGCTGGCGGCACAACTCCGGTGGGCTGGTGGGAGTCTGCTGCGTGTGGTTCTCTCGTTGTCAATCGAGCTGGATGGATACCCGGCAGGAGGCAGGCAGAGGGCGGAAGCTGGGGCACGACCGTCGGCAGCAGCTCCTTCAAGTCGTGCCGGACATGGCTGGTGTGTGGATGAAGGCGGCTGTTGTTAGGGCATAGCATTTTGGGCCTTTGTCTCAGTTGGGCCATTTAATTGTTGTGGGCTTTTTCTCTTGTAGGGCCTTTTTATTATTTATGGTCTGTTGGCCCAAATTATCCTTATGGGGCGGCTTGATGGGCTTAATTTTAATTTGGTTATGGGCTGTTGGGCCCATATTTAATTAAAATGCTAATGGGCTGTGGATTCAAGGCTGCTCATTTATTTAATTTGGTTTTGGGCTGTTGGGCCCAATTTTAATTAAATGGTGTTGGGCTGCTGGGCCAATAGGCTGCTCAATTTTAATTTGGTTTTGGGCTGTTGGCCCAAATTTAATTAAAATGGAAATGGGCTGCTGGACTAATTAATTTAATTAATTGTGAGTAATGGGCCAATCATAAAAAAAAATTAATTTTATTTTGTGCTAGTGGAATTAATTTAGTTTTGGGCTAAGATTATGGGCCATAGATAATGAGTATGATTAATTAATTAATCTGCTGCTCATTTTGTGCTTATTTGATGCTCTAGGGCCCATTTAATTAATCCACTAATTATGCAATTAATTAATGTTATATAACTGATTAATTGATTTAATTGTCAATTATTGTTGTATATGTGAAAGGCATATTCTATGTGATTTATTTATTTAAATTACTGTTAATAGAAGCATGTCTTAGTTGTATATTTTATTCTGGAATATTATATGCATGTTAAAAACCCTCGGTAATTAAATAACTAAGTGGGAGAGGGGATTGGTAATAAATTCCCGCGGCCTCCATTATTGGTTTGTTAGCAATGTGAATAGACTTGCGCGTCGGCATTAGAGCCTTCCTCCCCATCGGATGAGTTTATTCATGGATTGCTGGAACAGACTTCATTAAAAAATTACGTTTGTAATGTGATGCATATGAACTTGCGCGTTGGCTTAGACCTTCCTCCCTATCGGATGAGTTTATATGCGGTTCACTGGTACAAACTTGTAATTGATGACTGTAGGAAGTTATCCGAGCGCGTGTGTACTTCTCCATCTGTAAGGCACACAAGCTTGGGCCGCGGACTTGGGGTCAAATAATGGTGTACATTTAGATGTAAATAATAAGTATCCTCCCCATCGGAGTCACTGCTTTTATTTGCATGGCTAAAGAGGAACCGACTATTAATTATTTTGTCATAAAGTTAGGTTGACAAATGAAATTAATGGGTAAAACCTTCTCTTGTAAATGTTCGGGTTTGTAAACGTCCACACTATCGTGGCTTGCAGACTCACGGTGCTTGAGATGTCGGTGAATTTTATTTTATATTGTTTTGAGGGAATCGATATAAAAGAATAAAATTCGAAGATTTGATCGGTAAATTTATTTGTGATTCTCTGAATTTCGAATGGTTTTATTTCACTAATTGTTAACTAAAAAACATTATATTTACTTGTCCAAATTAAATGATTAGAAAAGAATCTTGGTTTTGAAAATTACTGCTTAAGAAAATACATGTGTATTCTCACAAAGGACGTCTCATGATGCCTATTAAAGTCTCTAGTGAAGAGATGAGAGGTTCATAGAAATATGATGATCTCATGTAACTCTTCGGATACTTGAGTAATTTAAAAGGCGAAAGATCATGGTTGAATTGATGAATGAATTGGAAAAGCTTGGAATAGAAATTGAAAGGGAAACCTAAGTCAATTTTATTCTTCATAATTGCCTAGACGTTTTGAGTAAGTTCCACCTGAATTACAAGAGGATGTAAATGGTGGGAAACCTCTGACAAAAACACGTGGCAAAAGAAAGCCAATTTTCATCATGATGTGAACAAATTTAATATCTTATTTACTAATGGTTTGAACATGATTAGTAATGGCATCTACTGATACGAAGTATGTAGATACTGGAATCACTAAATGTTTATCACTAAGTAAGGATAAGATTGTTAATAACATGGGTAAAACTACAAAGGTAGTGGTTATTGCAGTGGGAGTTGTTTATTTGTCTCATGATAAGAATAAACGATTGATTATGAGAAATTGTCTTTACGTATGTTTCATAGAAAGAATTTAATTTCGGTTTCTATGCATTAACGGATGGATACTTCATTTCATTTAAATGACATGGTCATAGTAATGAGGAATGAGGCTATAATCCGTTAAAGTACGTTGGTGGATAATATGTAAACTCTTGAATCATGTACATCCCACAGATGCAATAAATAGTAATTAATAATGCATCTTCTAATATTAGTAAGAGAAAGGAACCTTCGATAATGAACTAAACATACATTTGGCATCTATGACTAATTCATTTTACTTGAGTAGGATTCAAAAGTTGATAGCCGATAGACCGTAAGGTTTATCTGAAGTGAAAACTATCGGACTTGCGAGTCTTGCTTGGAAGTAAAAATGATTAACTGCCTTTTCAAGGCTGTGGGGTGTAGAGCCAAAGATATATATGTTGGAATTAGTTCATTCTAGTTCAAGCGAACCTAATATTATCCAGACGAGAGGTGGTTATGAATATTTGAAAATTATTCTGGAAACCAATATATTTATATGATGCACTGCATGTCTAAGTTCTTTGATTAATTCAAGAATTGTAAGGCTGGTACAGTAAAGCGTCATGGAAAATATATTAAGTCATTACGATTTAATCATGATGGCGAATACCTCTTGGGATGGTTAGGAGCTATTGATCAGAAGTTGAGATTAAATCTCAAGTTGACTACACCGGGTATGCCCCAGCTGAATGGTGTGGTGGGTAGAAGGTATTAGGCTCTTATGGTTATGATTAGATAGATGATGAATTATTTGGAATAATTAAATTCATTTATGATATGCCCTAGATACAGTAATTCGTGAAACGTTTGTCTGTATATGGGATATCCTAGAAAAATGGAGGGTGATTTATTTAGTCCAAAAGATCGAAGGATAATTGTTAACTCAATAACTAGATTTTAGAAAATGACTATGTAATAAATCACAAACCCATGTATAAGTTGTTCTAAAGGAAGTGAGAGGAAGACACTAAGTATAAGTACCAAGTGTACAAGAGGATATACCACAAGGTAAACTGCAACGCGTGTCACGTCTGATACACAATTACATGTAGTGCCTTGTCGTAGTGAGAGGGTTGTATGACAACCCATAAATATATGTTTTGGGAGAGTCGTGAGACTTGATCCCTAGTGAACATGGTATTGTCCCACGGATACGACGTAGCACTACAAGATGAAAATGCGGAATCTTAGTAAGTTGCAATGCATGTTAAAATAGAATCTACGGGTTCTATATTAAGTCTGGGAACTTGTATGACCACTAAATGGTGTAAAAGCCATTGCAAGGGTCAAAGGAAATAAAAGAGGATCATATGGAAAGGTGAAAACCTTGGAAGCAAAGCTTGTTGCGAAAAAGTGTACTCAGAAAGAAATGGTTCGATTATGAGGAAACATGTTCGCTGGTAGCTAAGCTTAAATTGATCTGGATTCTTTTATTTATTGCTGCTCATATTGAATTATGAGGAACAACAAATAGATGTTAAGACAGCTTTCCTGATTGGAAGTCTTGAAGAAAACATCTATGTGAAGCAACCAGAGTGATTCATTGCAAAGTACTAATAGCATTTTGTTAATAAGCTTAAAAGTGTCCAGCGATGGACTAAAGCAAGCTTTGAGATCATGAAGCATCTGTTTTGATTAGGTAATCCAGTGGCATGGATTTAAATCAATGAGCAGATGAGTCTTGTGTGTCGTAAAGAGTGACGGAAACGTGGTGGTGTTTCTTGTACTATATGTAGATAGTATCTTGCTCATTGGAGACAATGAAAGAGTATTATCAGGCGTATGGGTATGGTTAATAAAGCAGTAGAGATGAAGGACTTAAGAAAGGAAAAATACATCTTTTTGATCACGGTTATACGGATCACAAGAAAGGATGTTATGCTTATCTCAAGTTTCATAAATGATACAGTCCATACTCGTTTAGCATGTGAATTTATCTAAGTAAATGTGTCTTTGAGATACAAAAAGAAGATAAAGGAGATGAAAGCGGTTCCTTATGTTTCGGCGAATAAGGAAGCTTAATCTAAGGAATGCTATGAACGAAGTTGGATATCTGTTTTGCTGGATGCATGAACAGTGGGTATCAACGTAACCCAGAACAAGAATGATGAACTGTGGTAAGACACATATGAAGTGCCTGAGAAGGACTGGAAATCATATGTTGACTTACTGAGCAGATTCACTGCTTCTTGTGGATTACGTAGATTTAGATTTTTTAGTCAGATTGGACGGTAGTAAATTCTCATCAAAGGTTATGTGTTTAATCTTAGGAAGTAGAGTCATAATGTGGAGGAGTGTTATATAGAAATATATTTCAGACTCCGGACTCCATCATGGAAAGATGATAAATTGGAGCCTATGAGGCAGCCAAAGTATCTATATGACTCTAGAAACTTCAAGATGGACTTTGAAGTGTTTCTAAGTTTGCCCAAGGTAATCACAATTTACATTGATGATATTGGTGCAGTTGCAAACTTGAAGAAATCACAAGTCCATAAGGCAATTAAACACATGGAGCGCGAGTACCACCTGTTACGAGAAATCGTATGATGAGGGAAAGGTTGTTGTCGCCTATATTGCATCGGATGATGACCTAGTAAATCCATTTACGAGGACCTTAAGGCGAGAGCTTTTAATGGTCGAGTAATGGGAGTAGGAATCAGATGTATGACAGAAGACATGACAGCATAGTCTTTTAGTATAAGTGGGAGATTGTTGGATTGTATACTAAAAGTCTAGCTTTAGTATGAACAATGTCATAACAATATTTGAAATGAGAATCATTGATCAAATGATTGCATCTTATAATTTATTTTATATGCATGATGCAATAGTCCATTTACTTTATACTGTAGATAATATGTTGTGCGACAACACGCAGAAGATCATATTATCGGTTTCCTTATAAAGTATAAACAGATGCTCACAACTGAGATAGACGGGGACTCTCTATCGGTATGGTTGTAGTGTGGTTTGGTATTAGCTTGTCTTGGCTATAGAATCACATTAGTGCACTTGTGTGTATTGAGCAGGACAGCCTGAGGTCGTTCTTCTTATACTGACTATATAGTAGAACTTGATCTCTGTTATTATGGAAGTTCGTGCTCTTAATCCCTATACAATAACCTCGACACGTAGGGCAGTATGTATTTCTTTGATTCATCAATGGGTGAGATTTATAAGTATTAAATCAACAAACTCGGTGAGTTGGGAAGTAGTGCTGTATCTATGGTGTGATGTTGATTGTAGAAGGAATCTATGTCCGTCATAGGATGATGATGTCCCCTTGAGGAGCTCATAAGGTTTATCATGTAAATCTTGCAAGTGGATTAATTTCCGGCATGATAATAAGGTTGAGTGGTACTACTCTCGGATGAGATATTAATTAATTTGAGTTGTCAGTAACTTAATTAATTAATGGGCATTGTATATCTTAAACATGGGGAGGCTGTCGGGCTTATAATAAGAAGGAGCCCAGAACATAATTTTGGGATTGGACGGGCAGTGCAGTAATAATATTTTAGTGGACTATATTATTATTATTGGATTTAATTAAAAGCTTTGGGCTAAGCTTGGTTAATTAAATTCAATTGAGGCCCAGCCCAATTTCTCCT